>OU343220.1:79247520-79269036 GCA_910596185.1 Chrysanthemum makinoi
AGTACACTTGGTCATTTATAATTACCATACACTTAGTCATTGAAGGCTAAGTTCTAACACACACACACATTAATAGATACACGTTGCTCTCCTTATCTTTTATTATCCTCCATAACGAGTGCTTACTCTCACGCCCGAGATTGATCGTGAGGGATCCCTCCCACAAATGAGACTAACGGTGTTCTATCAAAGCAGGTTCATATGTGTGAAGACAGATGCTCCAGATTTTGTCTTTTTGTGGTGAAGGTGTTTTCTGGTGGAGGTTTATCTAGTTTGGGAGGGAAAGTCATATTTGAATTATTTTTCTAATAAAACATTTTAAATATACAAAAATAATTTGTCTAATTATTTTTTTTAAATGTTTTGTCACATTTGTAAAAATGTAAAGTGTTTGACATAAAATTATTTCTTTGATCATCCATCAAGTTTATTGTTGTTATTTATACCTTTGGTGATTTTACGTCGAGATGAAAATTTACAACTAATAACTTGTTTATGTAAACTTTGACGTAAAATGTTTTTACACGTAGAGAAACCGAAAAATATAAATAACATTTTTAAATATTATTTTTATTTGTTTGGGCTTAAAATTCTTACCCGTCGGACTACATTTATATGTAACAATGTTGGCTTAAAATATTTTTGTTAGTCGAAAATGCTTAGTGTGACGAAATGGGGTTGACACAACATGATTAACTCACAAGTAAGGATATAAATGAGAAGTTGTATCGATATCCAAATTCCATCGATCTTTTATCATCCATATCCACTTAATTTTCTTCTATCATTCATATCCTTAGTCCTTACCCAATAGATGAAGCAGGTAAGTGGATATATCAAAAAATCCTTACTCGTTAATCACAACAACATTTTCCGATGAAAAGATAAAACATACAGAGTAGTTTGTTATAAAAACTAGTACAATGCTAACACTAAGTTATAATAAATGATATTTAGCTCTCATAATTTGATATTTATTCGTGCATCAATGAACTAATCCTAACTCTAGTTTTGATCAACTATCTAGGAAATTATTTGAATGTTAACTAAGTTTGGTTATGGATGAAACTAAACTAGCATATAACTATAATGAACTTGTATTACTATGGAAACTACATTACCAATAAAACATTTTTTTTTTGGTAATCACGTTTTTCACTTTTTGGCCGACTAATTAATAGGGTTTGAACCCACCGCCACATATACGGTATGGTTGACACGGAACAATGTGGAGCTTTTTGGACCAATGAACGGTGAGCAATGAGCATTTTAATTTTTGGGGTTCACAAGTTTTTTTTTTCATTAGGGCCACATCTAAGCAGTTCCATTAAAACATTTGAAAGCTACAAAAAGAGTAAATTGCATAAATCATCCTTAAAGTTTAGCTAAATTGCATGTTTCGTCCTAATGTTATAAAAGTGCAAAACAATATTTGCACTTTAGTAACGTTTGAACGATTTATGCAATTTACTCTTGTAAAAATAACAAGACGTAAAGTCGTTATGCGGCATGAGAGCATTATAAGCTCATAAATTCTAATTTGCGTGTGTATATATATATTATTTTGGATGGTAATCTGATAATCTACAGCTGAGAAACACTAATATCACATAAACTTTTAGTTTTTAATAAAAAAATTAATATTACAATAACTTTTTTTGATATCACATATTTTTTTTTAAATTGTTAACCGTAACTATGATGGGTTTTTAATATTACGGTTCATTTTTACATGTAAAAAAGCTTAATATCACGTTGGTTTTATAATATCACTATAACTATCATGGGTTTTTAATATCATGAGTTTTTAATATCATGGTTCATTTTTACATGTAAAAATCTTAATATAACAGTTGATTTTATAATATCACCGTAACTATCATGACACCCTTTCATAATATCTATAATATCACAGTTGATTTTATAGGAATCATAGTCTAGGTTTTTTTGGGGTGGTAGTAAGGATGTTAGGAAAATTCCCTGGATTAAATGGGGTGCGGTTCTTGCCTCTAAAAAAGATGGTGGTGTGGGTCTTGGAAGTTTGGACTCAATGAATCGTGCCCTCTTATATCGATGGAGATGGAGAGCGATTGCTAACCCGAAGGCCTTATGGGTTCGTATCATCTCTCGCCATTCATGGGAGAATTGTTTTATGACATCACAGCTAAACATGGTGGGTCGTGGAAGCAATTGTTGATTCTATAGTTGATACCCATGCCAGAACTAATTTGGACAAACATGTCATCAAAAGACAAATTGGTAATGGACAAGGAACGAAATTCAGTTAGATGTGTGGTGTGGGAGTCTACCACGGCTACCAAATATCCGAGATTGTTTGCTCTCGAAATGGAAAAACAATGCTATGTTAGTAATAGAAGGGATGCTATGGCTTGGTCTTGAGGTGGAAAGGCCCATTAGAAACAGTGGACGAGCATGCTCCGAAATGGAAAATTGTCTTCCTTCTAATTTTAATGCCGATAAAGAGGACAAATGGATTTGGCATTTCAATGGCAACAACGAATTTTCTAGAGCCGATAAGGAAGTATTTTGATCATCATCTGCTTCCTTCTTCTCCTCAATTAACGTCTCGGTGGAATCGCTTTGTCCCAAAAAAGATTAACTTGTTTGTTTGGAGGCTCCGACGTGATTGCCTTCCAACTTCCATTAATCTCTTCGCAAAAGGAATCGACGTGGGTTCGGTTAGGTGTGTTAATTGTGACGGTGGTGTGGAATATACTAAACATGTATTCCAAGATTGTATCTTTGTTAAGAGGACCAAGGCTCTTTTGATCAATTGGACAAAATGTGTTATTCCCAACGACTCTATGGATCAGATTCTCTATTGGTGCGATTCTCTTAACATCTCGTTGGCTTATCGAAATCGTCTTCAAGCTATCATTTTCATTTGGTGGTGGCATATATGGAAGGCTCGAAATAACGCTATGCATAACGACATTCACGAGTCTAGTTCGGATGTCTTCAACGCCATTGTCGCGACTTCTTATCTTTGGATTCATAATCGGGACAGGAAGGATAAATCTTCGTGGGATAAGTGGAGTGGGTATCCACTTGGATAGTTCTTGGCTTTTCTGTTTTGTTTCTTTGGGTTCCCCCTCAGAATTTGTATGGGGTCGTATCAAAAACATCTTGAAGTGAAAACCGGTGGCTCGGCCTTCATTGATGAGGTTTTTTCTTATGCCTTAGGTCTTCCTGTAATCGGCATAAGTTTTTTGCAACCTTTTTACGGCCCTTGCAGTTAAAATTCTGAGATGATTCTAGAATCTGTAGTTTTTTTTGTATTTCTAGAATTGCTTTGTATTTTTTGTTCCTAGTTCCTTGCTAGTGAGCTTTCATTTTTTGGTATATATTTTTTGCCGTTCAAAAAAAAAAAAAAAGGTGCTCAAAGAAATCTAAAAAAATAAAAAATAAAAAAATACAACAATAGTAAGAATCGTTCAAAAGGAAAAAAAAATCAAAAAAATCATTTTCATGATCAATTTAACCGTAAAAATAGCTTGTGTGTGATTTGATCTAGATCAGATCTGAACAGACGATCCAGATATGTTCTTACATCGTCACTAAAATTAAAAATCCGCACGTTTAAAAATCCGCATGTGATTCTCACTCTCGAACATCCATTAAATGAGTGATACAATGATTTGTCAACCTTGCTTAGTGCTTACAAGCGAAGGTTTCGTCACCAATTAAGAGAGTTTGCGGGTTAAAGTTACGGGACAAATTTGATCTTGAGATTTGTGTGCTCGTGTGAGAATGTATATAGTAGTAATAAAGTAGGTGTCTAAGTTTGCTTTTTAATTTAAAATTTGCACAAGAAAGATTAATTAATTTAGCTCTTTTGAATACCAACAGTTTACATAAAGCTCTTTGATACTATTTTCTTAGACGTTATCATAATTGCAAGGTTTTGAATAATTAAAACTTGCAATTATTAAAAGAAGTAAACAGCTAAATTTGAAAATGCAGAAAAGATTAGTGCAAAATGTTAGAAGAAAAAGAAGTAAAAAAAATACCTCTCGTCAATTGTTTCTTTTAATCTTTTCAACAACTTGACATGATCTTCATCCACGATGTCATGTAGATAGCCCTTAGTGAAAAAACCACCACCTTCGGCATTCATAGCGACCACCTACGTCGACACTATATTACTTGACTACTACTAGTCGTCTTCTATACCAAGGATGCCTTGGCACCTTTTTTTTCTTTTCTTGTTTGAATGGTTCAGATTTTATGAGGCACATCGACCGAAAGAGGATCAAACATATAGGATTCAAGTATGAAGTTAATGATATGGTGGTTTACAAGGACAGCTTATAGATGGACAATAAAAGTGTGAAATTGATTAACAGTCGGTTGACATGAATACTCAAACAACTCTTCGTATGTGGTACTTATATCAAGGGGCGGTACCATAAATTTTTTCAAAGAAAAGAAAAGTTAAAAAGTAAAGTTAAGTTAAAGCCTGTAGTCCTAACTTGACCTATGTTGGTATAATGAAATCAATTTTACTTTGAATGAAAGTGAATTTTTTTTGGTATTTGCTTGCATGCGAGAACCAAAACTAACAATTGGAGATGATATGCACAATAATTAGCATATACTTACTTTTTCTATATGATATTAACACAAGTAGTTGAATTTATGTTAGATAACAATAATTCACAAAAAAACTATAGAGTAGCACAAGAATGAAACATTATATCTTCACAAAAGCTCAAATGTCTTTAACCACTTGACTATGATGCAACTATTTTATAAATTTTCACCATTATACTAATTACCCATTTGTGGGGGCAAAATAAAAATCACTGATCGTCTTTAGAAAATCGACATTACTCGAGTGAACTTTGCGGGGGCAGTTGACCACACTGCCCCCATTGTGATACCGCCTTTGCTTATATGTTACAGTAAGTATTAACTCAACTAATTAATAAATTAGATTAATCTCACTACTACAGGGATGGATCATGGTATGAAGATCGATTTTTGGAGGTTTCTACGCCTAACTTAAGTAGAGACCCATTCCTGGCTTATCACTTATTCTTGCATGTATTATTTATGCACGCCGGTACGTTCTCAGCTAGCAATTAATGGCTCCCTCAACTCCATAACAGAGATGGTTTTCTACCAAATAAATGAATAATCGATCATTAACTAAAATTGAAGTGACCTTGCAGCTGGGACCGGAGCCACAAAATTTATGTGTGACAAGGAGAACTTTGATGTTGTACAAAACAAGTATTTTTGGCCTTGCGTTGCGACGGTTTTATAAATATGCAACTTCCGAATGATGTTTTATTTCATACAGTAAACACCATGACTATGTTGTTGATAATTATTACTGAATATAAAAGTCTTGTGTGCCCCAATACAACGCAACAGAAAATTTAAACATCCAACTAAAATTATATAAAATGAGTTTTTGCTAAAGATTTTATCGAATTCATCACTTATTAAGTTATTGCAGCCAAGAATTGATTTCTTCCAACAATCGTATATTAAGGGTTATAGGGTTTGTATATCACCTATCCCTCGCATATTTTATTATCCACTTTATTAACAGAACAAGACAATTCTACTAGATGCAAAAGAAATAGTACATAGGGATGGCAGAGAACACAGGCACCAACAGCCACAATCGTATATTACGATGGGGTGGGTTATTGGAACGGTACCTAGTTTTTTATTGGGACCCTCCTAGTTTTTTTGTTTTTTTTTTATTTATTTATTTATTTTTTTTTTATAATTTTGTTTATATCAAAAAGCTATAAACCTGAAAATGCTGAATTTGAAATATAAAGTTTAATAAGCCAAACGCTTAAAACTGCAAAAATACTGAACAAAAACTGACAAAAACTGCACTGACCGAAAAACTGGGACAAAGAGAATATTCCCTATGGATGTGACTCCATAGGGAGGGTTCCAATAGTGTATCCCATTACGATAGCTAAGAGTAAATACGGATTGATTACATTTTGGTTATTAAAAAACATATATTGTTGATGTGTATGATGATAAGCTAAGCAATTTGTTACCATAGTGTGCTTATTGTTAAGAGTAACTTTGCATCTGTTTGTATGTGGTTTTTGTTAAGAGTAAGGCTGGACACAGTCGTGACCCAGGTCATCGGGTGTCTCATCAGCTTTTTCTTTCCGGCGATTAGACACGACCAAATTGCCATAGTCGATGACATTTTTTTTTTTTTTTTTTTTTAATTCAAACATTTTAAATAACAAATTTAAATTCATTAAAATTATAAACATTACAATACTAAATTAAAATAAACATTACAAACTTAAACTAATAATCTAAAATGTAGCGTTCCTTGATTGTTTCCTTGACTTTCATCAGTTCGGTTAGTTGTCATGGGGTCAAATTTGAGTCGACTGGGATATTGTAGAAAATTATGTTGGTCTCCCGTTTTGATAGCGTCATGAAGTCCATCGTCTTTTTTTTTAGCTCAAGTTTCTCTCTTTTCATCTCCAGCTCTTTTTCCCTCAACCTTATGTACGTAGGGCTGAGCGCCGAAGGTTCAAAACCGAACCGGACCAACGAAACTGACCAAACCGAAAAAACCGAACTGGACCGACAACCCGTCGGTTCGGTTTCGGTTTCAGGTTTTACATCCTTTCGGTTTCGGTTTCGGTTCGGTTCGGTCCGGTTCGGCCCAAAACGGACAAAAACATGCCAAAATACACCTAGACCGACAAAATCGAACCGGACCGACGAAAAACCGAACCGAACCGACAACTTTCGGTTCGGTTTCGGTTCGCATTTTTTACGGTTTTTGGTCCTCGGTTTTCTCGGTTCGGTTCGGTTCGGGTCGGTTTATGACCGACGCTCAGCCCTATATGTACGCATCTTCTATACCCTTACCCTTAACTTTTTCCCCTTTTGACGGCTTAAATTTGAAGAAGGTTTTGGCTAACGAACCAATAAATGATTCTGATGGTTGATCACGAGAGGAGAAGGATGATTTCTTCGTTGCTCTGTCACGACCTTCTAGTCGTGATTCTCTAGTCTCTTCCTCATCATCAGAATCATCAACATCTTGGACATTCAAAGGACCTTGGGTTGACCCCGAGGTAGTTGTAGAACCCTTTGTTTTCTTCCAACTATTCGTTTGGAAAGCTGACATCTCACAATTCTTCCAAGCATCATGACCCCTCAAAATTTCCCAACACTCCTCCAAGGTAAAATCATGACCGTACATCATACGGTATTCTCTAAGAGCTTTTTGTTTGTCGTCTACATCATTCTCACCATTTCCATGATTTTTCTTGACATTATCAATAATAGCGCAAAAATTCTCAACCCTATTACGAATCCTATTCTTCAATTTGGTCGTGATGGAGTCGTAGGTTCTTTCTGAGCCAGTTTCCTTTTTAAAATACGCTATCACCTCCTCCCAAAAGCGGTGCCTGTTCATAGCGTTTCCTCTCGCCGAGTTTTCCGACACATAAACCCAAGCTCTACAAAGCGCGATCTCTTCCGCCTTTGTCCATGGTTGGGCGACCTTCTTGCTTGCTTCGGGCTTCTTGCCTTTGTCCTTCGCCTTTGAAGCACGTTTTGAAGGCTTCTTTGGTTTGATGGGGGACATCTCTTCAGCATCGTTGGTTTTTTCATCGTCATCGTCTTCAACGGGAATGGAATCGTGGTACGAACTGTGGTACGAACCGTGACCCGAACCTTGCCCCTTCGAAGCATCTTGACTTGGATAGTTTTGGGTCGGATACTGTGCATATAATCCTCCAAATCCATTTCAAGATTAGTACTACGAAGCGGGGAACAAGGTTGATACGGTTGGGAAGGATAAATGAAGTCCATGTTAGGACGATACGACGACCCACTTGGTTCTTGGCGGTAATCCGTGTTAGATCGTTGCAGTGGGACAAATTTGACGGTTAACGTAAAACGGGTTTTGGTTTTAATTGGGTTGTGCTACTTGTGATTGATATTCAAAAGTTTGTGGACGAAAGCGAATACCCCGGTTTTGTGGTGGTGTTATGCCGGTTAATTCAAAGTTGTTTTCAGGCGAGAAATTAAAATCCGATGCATTTTGGGGTAGGTGTGATCGTCGGTTATTTGATTGTGGGGTATTTTTCTTTGACATATTGAATTTGGATGAGAAGTAGATTGAGGTTGAATTGTGTTTGAAATTGTGTTTGAGGTTGGTATTTTTTTTTTGCAAAGGGTATAAATTTTTTTGAAAAGTAAACTTTGGTAATCGGTTGAAAATCCAACCGATATGACGACTAACTCACACACTCGACTCGACCGATTTGGAAATCGGTCGTCGTGTGTTTTTTTTGATGATCGACTGATTTTTTTTTACCATTGCGTCTAGCCTAATGTATCATTTTGCTTTACCAAGCTAGATATTGTATAATATCACATTCTAACATCAAAATACGTGCTTCGTCTCATAATAAGTGTTCAGTTTGACTTTTTACGATCAAATTTGCTCAACTTTAACCTTAAATATTTTTATATGTGTTATATAATATTTGATGCAAAATATATGAATGGATTTGATTTTAAATATTTTCATTGATATAATTTTTAGCAAGTATTATATAACACAAATAAGAATATTTAAAGTTAAAATTGAATAAGTGATGTGCTGGGTGTGGTGCAAGTTTTAAAAATTTATAAACACGATTTAACCGCCTAACCTATTAACACATACGAGCAAGTATACTCGTCGGTGATAGCAAAGTTTGGTAAGTCAAGATCGTCCCAAGGGATTTTTTTGATTGAAATTGTTTTTGATGAAAAGATTCCAACAAGAAAGCTTGTCAAGGCTTCCTCGAATAGTTATGTTATAGCAAAATTCAATAATAAAAAATATATGTACTTGTGTGTAGTCTATAATCACTCACAAATAGTGTTCATGAAGGTTTGTTGTATACTCTTGATGTGATGCACAAATCATAAGCAAATGATCTCCAACCATGGTATATGTTTGTAAAAATCATTCTAAGAACAAAAATATTTAGGTAATCCTTTCGGTCCTTATCCTAATGATTATTCTTAAGAAATCCCATTTGTTTGCAACATGTTCTTATTAAATTTGTTCTTACGAATCTTTCGACCCTTTCGTGATGAAAATGTTCCTAGTCTTGTTTTAATAAGCAAATATGGTGGTTGTCAATCACCATATCCCCATACTAGTTTGTCACTCAACTTTTTGGAATAAAACACAAGAGAAATCATTTCGGTCATTTTTCTTAAAACATGTTTTATCAACAAATCATACCAAGACTAGTATTTTTCCAACAAACTCATTTAAACAAGATCATATATACATGCATCACATTTTGAGAACACTAATATGATTAACTACATCCCACACACAAGTATATCCCAAAACTACTCCATGATAATAATAATAACTAAACACAAATCATAACAAAGTAACTCAAATAATTCAAGAGAATAGAAATCCATAACAAAGTTCATAGAATACCTAAACTTTTGTGATTACAAGAATTATAATTCGTGGATTGTAGCAACCACGTGCCTCCAATCATCTAGATTCACCGTATAACTCCAAACAACCAAAACTATGGATGAGAATTGTTCCCTACTTGCTTCTGGACATTTTACAGCAGGTACTAGACTTTTGGGCTTGATAAAAATGATTGGTATTAGTTTTGAAGTAAACTAATAAACTTTTGGTTGTGTCACACCTAGTAAACTAGGACTAGGTTCATTATATAGCCTCCAATGCTTGCTCAACTGACAAAAAACGTTCTCCACAAGTTAATTGCAAGAAATGATCGGCCTCATATGATTATGGGGAGTTAAGGCAACAATAAATGCAACTTTGTGTAATCGGTGCAGTATGCAACCGATCGATTCGATGGCAACCGGATCGGTTCGCGTTTTGATTCAAATGCCCACCGGATCCGTTACGGTTACGATCGAACGGCTGGATAATGCCTTTTGACTTTTGCTCATACGCTTCATTCTTTGCTTTCGCTGATGATTTCCAAGGCAAAACTTGATCTTCCTTTGCTGTAGATACTTAGAAATCATTATGCTTTCCAATCATTGAGTCCAAAAGCTTCCTTGCTCGACTTCCTTCCTCGAGAATCTTCCAAACGTGCATAAAAAACTTCATTTCTTCATCATTCGTGATACCTGGCTACATATACATACACAATACGCATCTATTGCACTTTTGCAACAGTTATGAGTAAATATAGCCGATTATCATGCACAAAACCAATAATAACGCTACTAAAAACATGTTCATTTTAAGCGTTATCAATAAGAAAGACTAAAAAAATTAAATTAGACACTTATTATAAGACGGGGGAGTAATACCACAAATGCATACTCAACCAAAAAACATAACACACTGAAACAAATTAATAATTGTTTTTTCTTTAGAAAACAAAATAATTAAGGTGGTGTTTTGGAAGCTTATTTACGAGACTATAAACTTTGAGGAGAGTTATTTTATATACCAAATTTTTCCTACATACTAAGGGACTCATCTCCACCATCCATTTAAAAAAAATCAATGGATGAGATTAAAAGCATTTTATTATTTCATTTATTTTTTATAATTTAAATATCTCTTAAACCGTTAATCGTTAAGTGAAAATATTTACACTGTCGCGAAGAGCATTTAAATATCTTTCTATGGACGGACACTTTGATATACTTTTGAAAAAAGAAAAAAATTTCGTTTTTTTCACGTTTTTTCATCTTTTTTTACGTTACTTGAAATTTGCATGAAAAAAACCATATGTGATTAAACACTAATTTGATTATCACATGTGATATTAGTGTTAAATCATATATGATATGTGATATCACATGTGATATTACACTAATATCACATGTGATATTACATATCATATATGATATAACACTAATATCATATATGATATAACACTAATATCAAATGTGATATTCAAATTAGTGTTTTATCATATATGATTTTTTAATGCAATTTTCAGTAACGTAAAAACACGAAAAAACTTAAAAAAAAAACGTGAAAAATACGAAAAATTTTATTTTGTCGAAAGTATATCAAAGTGCATATCTATAGAAAGATAATTAAATGCTTGTCGCAATGATATTTTTTTTTCGCTTAACGATTAACGGTTTGAAAGTTATTAATATGTAAAAAAAGATGATGAAAGTGGGTATTTTAAAATGTTGGGATTAATCTCATCTATTAGATCAAATAAAATTGGAAGGTGGAGATTGATACCTTGGTATATAAATAATCTTTTGTCCTCAAATGATCTTAAATCATGAACTTTTTATATTATTATCTAAATACACTAACATAGCCCAAACGGTTGTTTAAAAGGCTAACCATTTTCAAAAAATTGTTAAAAACAGCTCCATGCTAAATTTATAATCCTATAAGCTTCTTTTAATCCAAACACCCTCTAATGCTCAACGGTGCTTAATTGTCTCGGTTTGCATGCTGTGACATGTGAAAGGGAAAAGACGTGACTCACCTATTAATTTTGTGTCTATTTAATATAAGGCTAACACCCACGCACATAGTAATCGATATTTACTTTGGTGGGACACCTTAAATACAACTTGGATGTCGTAAGACTGACAACTCATTTTGCTATACATTTGCCGAATATTAAAAAACAGGCATGTAACTATCTTGGGCCGTGCTTAGCATGCGAAAAAGAAATCCTAGTATCTATTATACCTAAAAGTTGAACTCCTTAATTTAATGTGCAAGAGGCTTTGTGCACAAAACCATGTACGGTACAACATATGCATTGCACACCAATAAATACAATTTTTCATGAATGGTTTAAAGTGGGAGATGATTTGTTCTCAAAGCTCTTTTCAATACAATCGAGCCTTCAATTCTCAGAAGACAAAGGGGTTGCTATAATCAGTTTTATGCCATTTAGTTTGTTCACAATTATTACTTATCTTTACTGTGAATCTTAGCAGCTCAAAGAATACAAACCGGTGGTTATAGCAATCATAAATCAACCTCAAAGACAAAAGGGTTGCAGATTTACAACTCACCATCAAAATAAGAAAACCAAATGATTAGTCTATTAGTTGTTTAAAATTTTCATCTTCTTCTTTGAAGTATAAATAGCACAATCCAATAGGCTCACAACATTACCCATTTTAAAATCCTACAAGTCAAAGGAACCAAAGAGTTGATTGACCTCAGATATATAAAATGAACATCTTCATTGGTCCAGTAGCCTAATCCCACAATCATATGTGACTTCAGATATATTACATCTTCATCGGTCCAACAAAAGTCAAAGGAAAAAAAAGAAGATGAATAGAAGAAATCACAACAACAAACAACCAAAACCACTAGCCTAATCCCATTATCATCTCTACAACAACACAAACAACTTTCAAAAGTAAAAAGGAAAATCCAAGATCTCAGATGTGTTCAACTTTTTCACAAATATTTTGAAGATTTTTTAGTTGAACACAAACCCATCACAAGTCTTAAATGAAAGACTCGAACATAAACAGAAACATCATCTTACCCGAGACCTTTATAAAAGATCTTGAAGCCGAGTTTATTCTTGAATGGTTCGAATGAAATTAAAAAAGAAAAAAAGCTATTGTGGTTATGAACAAAGATAAGAGATGATCATTGCGTTTTCAGTTGGAAAGGATTAGAAGATTGTTTTGATCGGTTTGGTGAGAAAGAGATGGAAGTGTGATGTTTGAGAGAGAAATATTAGGTATTGAGTGTGTGTTTCATGAGATGGAGCTACGTATATGATAGAGTGGGCCAAAGTCAACCCAAAAGCTCCTGCAATGTTATGTGATATATGCATAATTGAACAACTTAATCTATTTTGATGTATTTGGCTCACCAACAAGGCAACAACTTATTAGTAAAACTTAGTTACATTGTGTAGCGTAATTTCATCATGTTTGTGAACCTTTTCAATTATTTATTTGCAATATTTTGACTGATGATTGTTGAGATTGTCTTAAAAGTTCTACATGAATAAAGGTAATTGTGGAATTTAGTTGGGAAGTAAATAGTTTTTTGTGAGATTTAAGGTTTTTTTTAGAAAAGAATTACATTCAGAGTTTAAATATAGTGTAAATGTAGAGCATAAACTATAAAGATTGCTAGGTTGCTAAGTTGCTATAGTTGTTCAAAAAATATATATCAGAAAGAAAAACAATATTTGTCAATTGTCACGTGTGCTCAAGTGTTGGGGTAGAATGATTTTAGTATCAAATGTATTTTAATACATGGTGTTAACTTTTGCATATTAGTTGGCAAAAAGAGTGATATTTTGGATTTATAAATTTTCACGGGTTGATTAATTTTACACGGCTAAAGTTTATATTACCAATAAAATGTGCTTCGAAGATTATTCTTTACTATTATGCAATTTTGAGAACACGTTGGATTACACGCATACAGACAAAAAACATTATTAATATATACTAAAAATCATAATATTTGTCTTCGAGCTAAGTTTTTGTTAAATGGCAACAAATCATATATTTGTCTTTCATTTTAGATGATCGTACATGTTTGGTAATCACACATATTCAACCCTTAACTAATCGGTGCAACGCACGGGTTTTTGTAGCCTCGTATTACATAAAATGGAACCTCACATAAAAACAATTCGTATATACCTAAAATATCATTTCTTTTGTGCTTAAGATGAGTGAAACAAATTTATGATATAGAGATCATGGTTGTCAGGATCCCGATCCTGATCTTACGATCTTACGATTTTACGATCATCAAGCAAAACGATCCGTGATCGCATACATAGATCTTTGCAAGCTTAAGATCTTATAGGATCTCGATCTTGAACATACGATCTTACGATCTAATCCGATCCGATCTTATTTCTTTTCTCGAGATTACAAACTAAAAAACAACAAATTTATGGGTCGTTTATTTGTAGAATTCAAAAAATAACATGTTAATCTTTTTAAACATTTTATAATCATAATTTAGGACAACATTTATATGAATCATTTATAGTATTTTGTGGTTATAATGTATTAGAATTTGTAGATTTGTATAAAATTACATAAACTATTAACAAATAACATTAGAGTAGGATCTTAAGATCCCGATCCGATCTTACGATCACGATCTTGCAAAGACGAAAACGATCCTGGGTAGGATCCCGATCTTGACAACCTTGATAGAGATAGTTAATTGACTTAAAAAAAAATTAGTTCTCAATACCACGAGTAAAATGATACTGTAATCATTAATTTTAATTACCCATAAAACAAAGAAGGAACGCTAAACATAAGAACACGACCCACGGCCATCAAAATGAGGGTCGTCAAGTCATATAATAATTATATTAAGACTTTGACCAAAAGCTAAACAAGACATTAGCGCCTAGCAAAATCAAAACAAAAGAGTAGTCTAGATCAAAAGGATTGGACTTTAGAGACCAACTATTCTCAGGTCAAAGAAATACGTTATCCAAAGCAGTTTTTAGTGGGTGCAAGCAGTGTTATCGTACATGATCGTCGTTTAATGAGGGCCACAAAATTTTATGCACTTCTATTATATATACATAATATGATATTTGAGTTTAATTAGTTTAAACATTACTGATACATATGTATTTTGTGCGTGTTTAAAAGCCTTTCTGTTGTGATAACACGAGGCCACCAAAATCCATGAGACGACTCTAACGCTATCCTTTTGAGATCCACAACAATGAAGAAGCAAATGTGACTCAAAATATCAATGTTTTGCTCCTTGCTTTTCATATTAGAGTAGAATATTGATGAACTTTATTTCACCGAGACCACACAACCCGTAGCACAATGAAGCATACATCTTAGAAGATTAATCTGACATTTAGCGATAATTGACTAAAATAGGAGCCGCTTATAATATCAGTAGACAAGGGTGGTATGAAGCTTCGTGAGGGTTTATTCCCTGTTAGTATTCGGAGGCCGTCATTGGCTGTGAATTTTTTTGGGGGAGCTGTTAGTAGAGACGCGGATTTCATTAGTGGGTTAGCTATGACGAGAGCTGCGAATGTTGTTGATTTATTGTCAATGTGTACACATGGATGTGGCCTTGTTCTTTGATAAAGGGTTGCATGGGTCGACCGAGAACATGGTGGTTTGTGGAGGGTCATTCTTTGGAGACTTACAATAGTGACTCGCTTTTTTACCCATTCGATTTGGTGGTTTGGGTTTGTACTCGGCAAAAGCGGTTTCTTCTTATGCTTTTGTGGCCTCGATGGCTCAATCTTGGGTGTTACAAGACCACATCTTATGGGACAGTTGCATATGTGGTATGAATGATGATTCTGTTTGTGCTATGGCTTTTCTTCGTGATACGATTCCATGCTTTGATTTTAGTAGTTTCACTAATAAGGACATTGCCCCTTTAAACTCCAACAAACATTGGTGAGTGCACTTTTTAGTAAAATGGCCAAGGATATGGAAGTCCACTTCGACATGAATGTGATACAAAAAGCGGTTTTTGAGTGTCTACGGGCACCACATGCCCAGAATTTTCTACTAGCTATCCCTATAGACATGATAGGTTAACATATATCACTGGTGGAATATCCTTCTATGCTTAAGTATCGCCTCATGATTCATTTATTTTCGGTTGATGAGATATGCCCAGTTTGTGACAAGGCATGTTTGGATTCCTTTGGAAAACACGTGGTTCATTGCAAAGAGCTCATAGGCTTCAAGTAAAGACACGGTATGGTTAGGGACGTCCTTTTTGATATAAGTAGGCGTGTCGGGATTTCTGCCAAGAAAGAAGCATCTAGTAAATTTTTAACTAATCCGTTGGATGGAAGATACAAACTCAGACTAGCAGACGTTTTCATTTTTTTGGATGGGTTGGAGGGAAACATGCGTTTGTGGTTCTAATAAGGGTTTCTCCTTTCGTGGCTTTGAGTAGCCAGGGTTTTACAATGGGACAAACTACTTTGAAAGCTGTCTCGTACAAAGTGACAAAACATAATAATGCGTGCATTGAAAATCAACATGTTTTTATTCCTTTCGTGTTTGATACTTTTGGTTTTCTTGCACCTGAGGTAGTGGAGCTCCTCAACAGAGTTCAACGAGTTATGCATAGTAATATTATGTGTCACACCCCGCTAAAGCGGAAATACGGAATGTAACATCTCAAGGCACAAGTATAAAATTGATGCAGGATTTCTGACCAAGTTTTACTATTTATAATTTATCGTCTACCTATGGCCTACCTTATGCACTAACGGGCAGTATACCCGGTCGCATGTAGTGAGGGAAGGGTAAGACCGAGGTCGTCCCAAGAACGATTGATTTCTAGCTTTCTAATTAAAGTAATTGTCACATAAATAAAGTTTTTTTTTTATAGTTTGTTTAATTGATTATATTTTAGTAATTCTACGTGATCAATTGGGATGGTTCTCTAACAAACAAACTAATGGGGATGATAATTATTATGATGTAATTCTCAAACCGTATCTACTCATACATTGAATCATGGTAAAGGGCGGTAGACTTCTATGGTCAATTCATCGACACTATGATCCTAGACTCCTCACCAAGATAATTATTAGTTACCAGGGATCATTCGGTAATCTATTCGTAATCGTTAAGAACCGGTGTTTACTATCGCAACACATGGGGGTTAAAAGTCACTAGACTCTATGGTCAATTCGCCTAGCCTATCTCCATAGAATCCTACTAGGACGCCAAAGGTTTGCATCCTTATAGTCGTCAAAGCTTACAGGTAGACTAGTTTGAGTAATTAAGTACCCGCTATCAATTTAGACCAATTCCAATACCAGGGTGTTAGGAATTGGAAATTCCATAGTGAAGTGTCGGTTACCCCATATATAATCTAGCATAAGTTAGCTCGTAGAAATTACGTTATTTACTAGTTATTTAGTTAGTTTTTTAGTTTAGTGCAACACCGTGGAGGACGGACGGGTCTTTACCCACTGTATGCCCGATCCACATCAAGGAGGACGTTAGTTTGTAACTATAAACACCCTCTACCTCCCAAGGTAGAGGGTTGGACCTTTCACTTAATCTAACCTTCTTTCTTTTGTTACTTTCTCTCTCTTGAAAGGCTCCCACACTACTTTCTCTCTCTAAACTCTCTTGCATAATTCGATCCATATATTGAATGTATTATGTGTTTGTGAAATCCAATATCTTACAAATGGTATCAAGAGCCATGGTTTGATCACTCATCTTTCATGCCTTTTGTTTTGGTGGATTTCATAAGGTTTTTGGGGTTATATGTGTTTAAGAGAGTTTGAATCATTTGGATCATCTCTAGTGTTAAAGTTTGGATTTTGATTGTACTTTTGTGTTTAGAATCATTATAAGTGTTTAGGTTTTGATTTGGAAGGCTTGAATCATCGTGGTTGGGTTGTTTTTGGATTGAAAAGTGGTGTTTTTTGAATGTTTGTTGGAAGCGAGTTGAACCACGGTGTGTGTTTCTTGGAAGCGAGTTGGTGTGTTGCTTGAAGCGAGTTGTCACTGAAGAGAGTTGGTAGCTGTTGAAGCTGAGTTGCCTATGCGACTTGTCCAGATTCAGCGTATCTAAAGCAAGTTGCCTAAGAGAGTTGCCTAAGCGAAGTTGCCTAAGAGAGTTGCCTATCGAAGTTGTCTCGCTTGCTTATTTAGCCGAGTTGTCTTATGCGAGTTGCTTCACATAAGCGAGTTGTTCCTTGCTTATTGAAGCGAGTTGTCTTATGCGAGTTATCTGTTAAGTGACTTATCAAGGACTGTGATTTGTCAATTCCTGCAATGTGTCTCTAAACCTTACATACAAAACCCTTGTTTTCAAACCCTAATTTTCCAAAAAATCCTTCGGGGGCCCGCGGAACAGGGGGTATATATAAAGAATTAGGGAATATCACAAACTCAACCATAACACCAATTGATCTTCACTTCCTTATTCATCTTCTAGTTCCTTTACTACATTCTGCTTCTCACTATCTTACGGTTTGGTCTTGATTTTAGTAAAATCTCGCAAAAGATTCTATTTCTCGGTTTAAATCACAGACTTGTAAAATCCACGTGGTACACATCAACATCATGTCTTACACTCCCGATTCAAGAATTTTAAGTACTTAAACCGTATGATGAAGTTGACAACCATGAGAACATTAGCTACTCAATTGCAGTTACGCATGATGGAATCAATCAATGAGGATGTGAGATCTCCGGGTTCGTAATCTAATGAGAGTGAATTGCACTAGGCTACGTAATACCATGCATAAAGAAAGTAACATTGAAACTTATCAACAACTTCAATCACACCTCATGTTACTCACATCCACATCAATGGATCGAACATGTAGTGCTCTTTTCCGTCAGGACTTACCTACATTGAAGAGAACATTGTTGCTAGAATTAGAACAATTGAAGATCCAGCTCATCAAAGGGAAGATAATGAAGGATGATTCAATTGCTGCACTCCAGATGATTCACAACCAATTCCAACCATTTATCAATGAGGAATATTTCGCAGATTTTGATCAACACTTGACGGGTATTGATTCGCTCCCGAACAGTCAAGTTTTCTCACACAAACCGGCCACTTGTGAATGGCCGACCGTAAGAAACTTAAACGGTTCGAAACTAATGCAATGAAGATCGAGAGTATAGTGTTTCCCGGGTCGTTATGTCCCAAATGAAGTATGCAATGGATCACAAAACGTATAAGTGATCGAGAAATTTGAACAGTAAAAAGGGATTGTGAATATTATAACTACGTAATAGCCTATAATTACAAAGGCTTAAATGCAAATTAAAGGAAATTTAAAAGATAAAAAATATTAAATAAACGCTATCACTATTTGCAAAATGATGTTTTGATTTTATGTTTTTATAAAATCAATTAAAAATTACGCTACGCATAAAATGAAAATGTGAAATTTAAACAGTATTAATCCTAAAAATATGAAAATGATATTTTTACAAACCTAATGATAAAAGAAAATTTTTAGAAAAATAAAATTATTTTCACAACTATTTATCTAATTATTATTAATTAAAAACTAATTTTACTTATTAATTAATAGCCTAAAATACAAGAAAATAGAAAATAAAGCTAGAAAAATAAAATTTTGACTTGGAAAAATCTAAAATAACAAAAGAGAATTTTTAAAACTATTTTTATATTTTTCTGATTATTTTTGTATTTTCTATGAATTAAAAACTATTTAAAACTACTTAAATTGCTTAAAAATACAAATTTAACTAAGAAAAATCTATAAAAATATTTTTTTGGCTTTTTTATATTTATCTTAACTTAAGAAAAATGAAAAATTAATTTTTTGAAGCTTTTCTTAATTAATTGTATTAAATGCTAATTAAAAATGCTTAAAAACTAATTAAAATGAAGAAAAATACCAAACTGACCTATAAAAATCTGAAAAATTCAAGATAAGCTTAAAATAATGTTCTAAAGCTGAGAAAAATATAAAAACAGGTGCTTATGTGCAAGAAATTGAAACTGCTAGACAAGTGCTTATAAATAAGCACTTGAAATAAGCCAAATGAAAACCAATAAGCACCAACTGTTAAGCGAAGCTACAATATGCTAAGACAACTCAAAAGCAACTATAAACAACTAACCTAAACCACTGAAATACAAATTACAAAGATTTGGCTTATTTGAGTATAAGTGCAAAAACAGTTTGAGAGTCCACTTTGCAGCCAAAGAATAAGCACTCAAATAAGCTAGAAACCAAAAACCAAATATGGAAATCTCAACTAGACCTAGGTGGCTACTTACAAACCAAAGACCAGGCTTTGAGAAGCTCTTATGAGCCTTGTGCAAGGGTTTATAAAAGAAAACTCCGATTTATCTTATGAAGTTTTGACAGGGCAACGTAAGACCCAAAAGACAAGCTTGTTTGAAGCTTTAAAAATTTGTAAAATTCTACAAAAATGGTAATAAGCAAGGAGACCAGTTGAACTTTTTGAAACCAAAATTTCACTTGATTTGATTCAAGAATGAGTCCATGAAAATTCCTCCCGGATAGGCTCAAAATGATTTTGTCCATTTGACTTTTGATACAAATTTGAAAGTTTGACTTTGGTGAGATTTGAACTCAATTTAAGAACTGATTATGAAGTATTATGACCAAATAAAGCTAATGTAATCTATATCTATGATATTTAAACACAAATCAAGACTTTGATTTTCCAAAACTCTAACAGCTTAAGTTGTTGAGACAAGTTGAGTTGGAGTTTTGACTTTGGTGACTTGCATGCACAAAACTAAGACAGATATGAGTTCAAATGAACTTAACAAACTTAAAGTAACAAGTTTTAACCACTGCAAAGCCTCAAATACGCTTAAAGCAACTAATCCAAACACCCTTTAATAACTGAAATGTAAAGTAAAACTGAACTAAAGATTGAATCAAATAATACTATTGATCAAAACAAGTTTACCTAACCTAATTACACCTTAATTAACAGATTAAATCCAATCTAGACTACAAGAACAGTTTATGCAATAACTATTGAAAATAACTTACAACTTGTCCGCCCACTATGGCTTGCCAACATTGAAACCAGAACCACTAGCCTATTCCAACCCATTAAACAACTCATTATCAACCCAAATCCATTTCAAAGATCACCCATTACCATTTCTCGCATCAATTTTGCCCCATTTTGACTTTTTGTTGACCGGATTCCAAAATAGCTTAAAACTTTAATACAAAGCTTACAAAAGCTATGATAAGCTTGCATAAGCTTATTTGAGCTTGTAAATAAGTCGCTAGAGGTTTGAGCATGAGAATTTGAAACTCAAATTTGTAACAGTGACCATGGAATAAGAAAGCTTAATACAAACTTAAATTGATACTTGTAAAGAGTTGCAATACACTTAAATAAGTTAACTTGGTACAATGTAACTTGAAAATACAACTAAGAATTCATTAAGACTTAAGAAATTTAAAAACGAAATACATTTTGAAAATTAAACTAAGTGCTATATTTATTGTTGCTTCCTCTTGGTCTTTTATACACCCATGTGACTTATCTCACCTCTCTCTTCAAATCCCAGCAATAAAACTTGGCCCTTGGATTGGTTGAAGCAATCTTGGCCGTTTAAGTGGTTTTGGCGCCAAAACTTGTTTATACCAGGGGTTGAGTGTTTATGTAGAAGGTGCATTAAATGCATTCTTGGAGTGGGGTGAGGTGGAGGGTAGGGTTGATGATGAAGGAGTGTTGCAGAAAGGTTGCAGGGGGAGGGTGATGATGGATATGGCAACCCGTGAGTTTGGAGGGAAAGGTGGAGTCAAAAGGTGTTTGATGGGATTATTAAAGGGAGGTCCAAATTATTGACTGTGGGGTCCAATTGGTAAAAGGCAGGGGGTCATTTGGGCTTGTGACAAGGGTCCAAGTGATATAAAGGGTTTATTAATCAAGGGACCAATTGTGTAAATTCTGAAAATTGAGGGACCAGTTCTGCCAATATCTCAAAGTTGATCCAAGGGCTGAAAATGACAAGTGTCAATAGTACAA
>OU343220.1:79269136-79475907 GCA_910596185.1 Chrysanthemum makinoi
ATAGTGTGAAAACATCTCAATTCTCACAAAGGTACGTTTCTGAGCCAGGTCCAGAAGTGAGATAACCCGATGTACGAAATACACCTGTTCGGATGGTCATTTGAGGTGTCTGAAGCATATCCATGGTATTATTGGATTTGAGATACGCACTAAGCGTAACCACTTAAGGAGTTCACCGAAGTGACCTCTTTGTCGGTACGTTTGATGTTGACCAGCATGGGAATTTCCATTCAATCAGGATGGCACATGTGAATCCCACTAAGTGAATGTTGATTGCTAAGATCTGCGTGGGACTCTGGAAAAATGTCACTTGTCCTTATTATTTTTGAACAACAAGTGAAATATTTAAGTATTCTAAGAGATCTTTATGATGAATCTCATGAAGCTCTAGACTTCGATTAGTGCGCTTTTGTTTTCCTAAAAGCGGAGACTAGGGAAGAGGGTCTCGCTATTCGATACCAACGATCTAAGAGAGTCGATAGATTCATTAGGGTTCCCTTGTGAGAATGAAACAAGTTCTTTTAAGAGAACTTGAGTGAACTAGAAGGTTTAGTGCATTCGTGTGGGTCCATGTGACTTTGTCTTCAATACCGGTGTCATCTTGTGACAACCGGTAGCATATGAATTGAACGATTAATGCCTAAGTTGAAATAATTTGGAGGGCCTTCTTTTCACCCTTTTTCTTTAACTTTTCTTTTTAATTCTTCAACTCCTTCTTTCTCTGATTCTCATTTTCTCCTTTTTTCAATCATACCTAAGGACTTCTAAATACTACCTATTTGTGATGTCCTTGGGTAGATCCCCGACTCTGGCCAGGATCATGGACGTTATTCCTAAACTTAGTCACCTTTTAACTCCATGACTATCCTATGTTGCCACAAAACTTTTCTTGAAAAATCTCTCAATATGTTTATGATGAAAAACATGTTTTGCTAACAACTTGAGAGTTTTTGGTTTCGATACTCCCCCTCCACATGTGCTTATGAGTTTTGGTAAAATCGCGCAGAGAAGAGTTCACTTTTGAATTGATCGACTCTTGATAGACAATTCCCATGAGACAGATTACGTTGTATAGTTAAAGAGTTCCATTATCGGCTTTTAGGTGACAACTAGCTCTAATAACTACCTTGAAGATGTAAATTCTCCTTGAAAAGGAGGTTAGACCCGTCAAAGTTCATGTCAATCAAGAGTGTCTCAAATTGGTACATTCTACTAAGATAAGTCTTGGAAGACAAATCTTTTCGATTTCTTTGTCAATTCATTGGTGATATCGAGTCGAGACACGTTATGAGATTCCATAACTTCACGATCAACAATTTTAATCATATTTCTCCCCTCGAAAATAGCATATGAATGTTGTTTTGAAAACATGGTGATTAAAATATGCTTTTTGAGGTGTTTGAAATTCTTTTGGGAAGAAACGGATTTCAAGAAAATTTGATTTTGAACAAAGATTTTGTTTCAAGCAGGTTAAGAAGCTTTCGCTCTCCTTTTAATTTAGGATTGAGGCATCAAACGTACCACGGGTCCTTCGTTGGAATCGATTTTGTTTACGTTGAACAAAAGTACTCCCCCAATATGGAAGTATATTGAGAGAGATAGCCTTAAGTGAATTTGAAGCAGATTTATTACGGTTGTAAAAACATATTATCATTTGTTGAACTTGTGAAAAAGTTCGAGCTCAGGTTTAACGAAAACATAAACAATTAAGATAAGCATACGAATGAAAGTAAAGAGTTAGAGTTATTACAGCGGATGTTTAAATGTTCGGTAATGTTCCAAATAAACTAACTAGCTGCGGTACTTCATTCGGTCGTGAAGCGTCAAGATATTCGGAACCCTTGCTTTCTTCTCCCATAGCAGCCTTCAAGTCGTCGCATGCGAACTTCGGAACTTGAGTCGTGAATCAATTTTTCTTGACAAATTTTCACTTGCTTAATCGCTTCTCTTGTGTCATGTTCCATGACCAAGCGTTGTTTTCTGCGCGTGGATCTTCAAGAATGTTGACAAGCTCAACCTTTACACAGTATGTCGATATCGTCCATCGAACTTGTGGATTTCTTCATATCTCATGTATTTGACGATGTTGTTCTGGATGAAGTGTAATCCAAATGGTGTTGTGGTGAATGTATACGGTTTACGGTCATAAATGTCGGTGGTTGGAGATCGGGTTTGGTAAGATTGAGCGTTTCGATAACTTTCAACACCAAGATGAAGATCTTCAACTCTTGACTTAATAATAGGCTAGCGGATAAAAATGAGGTTGAGTTGAAGATATCATATTGTAAGCTTCGAGGAAGATGCTCAAGTTTTCCTTGAACTTTAGAAGATACATATCTTCGATATCGTTGAGTTGAAACGTAGTCGCTTCATTGAAAGTGTACTGTACTCGTTATTAAATCTCTGCGAACCTTGATGTTAGTTAAAAGGTTGTACCCATATTTAGCCATAATCTCACGCACTTTTAATGGACAAGATCCGGTGGTTATAACACATTTTGTGTTTGGAGGTGAATGTGAGCCGCCATTTGTAAAACCATTTACGCATATTAGGCGGTGGAAGATGCCAAGTTACCTCATCATTATAATTAACAAATCGAAGAACTAAACAAGTCGGCAAACTTCTTCCTCCATTCCCTGAGTGTAAACCGCTGACATGAAACTTAGACAATGATGTTGCATATCGTTCTCGGATCGTGTTTCCATACATTAGATATTCTAGATCATGATTAAAAAATAAGGTGTGGGTACCTTGAGATTGTGAGTATGACCCATGAGTGGTAAAGGTTGAGAATAGTCATGAAACTTGAATGTTTTGGAGAACGGAGGCGTGAAACATCCCAGTAATGTTCTGGACATTGCTCGTTACAACTTCCTCAAGATTGTATTCAAATTGAAGCCTTGAAGTGGTGGAATTCTTAAATTGTGTAAACCACCTTTCGGCGAATAGTGGCAATGTGAGACAATTGAAGTTTCGCACCTTCATGATCTTTTCAAATTCTTTATGAAACCACAATGGAAGCTTCATTAGGAAGATCATCTTCTGGATGAGCATCAACCATATCTTCAAACCATCCAAGCCGAGTGGAGGAGAGTCAATCCATTCGGTGCATCATCTTGTTGCATGTTGAATGGTGGCGGGATATGACTTGAGAGCGATCTGTTGTGGAGGTTGATTGGGAAGATTGTGGTTGAATCTCATCTTCAGTGAAATATCATGAGAAGTGGTTTGAAAAGCGAAGATGGCGGTGCGGTGAATTTGGGAGCGTTTGTGGCGTGGGCGTGACTCATCATCTTTATCATCGGGTCTGCGTTTACGAGGCGGGATATCTTTGCACGCGATGCGATGCACTTTTCTTATCGACCCTCTTCATGGATTTGAGTAGAGCATCAAGTTCCACTTCATCATCATCAATTATCTTCTCGAAGTTGACTTTTGAGATCAACGGCGAACCCAGCGATGGAAGGTTTGTTTCAAGGGTTATGGGTGTGTTTGAAGATGAGTGGCTACACAGCACCTTGAAGCTTGTTTTGCTTTATATGCGTGGCCCGATGGCGAACTTCATTAAAACTCTTGACCTCACGTAGGAAGAACCGTTTAAGGATTTCCTCAATCTGCTCTGTAATGGAAACCGAATCTGTTGATGTTGTTCTTGAAGTTGCTTTTGTTGTGTACGAACTTGTGTTTGAAGAAGTGGTTGTTTGAATGTCTTGAAATTTATCTTTCTCGGTTGTTGGATGTTTGTCGAGAGAAGGGAGCGATCTTAAAAGTGGTTTTGGAAGGAACATCGTCTTAGGCGGTGATCGAGGGATCTTTGGAGGTGGTTGTGTTAGTGATTGTTGGTTATGGCTGGCACCTTGAAATGTGGTTTATCCCGTGAAAACATCATCAAAATCATCATTCTCGATTCATCATTGTTGACAATTCTTCATTATCCAGAGCGAATGAATTGATCGATTCATCTTTGGATGAAAAGTGTCTTCTTAGTTGAGTTATCCGATTCGGAAGATTGATTCATTCATGGGTTGTTGAAGTGGTTCAAATCACCTTAGAACGATCCACACCTGCTTACGCAACCTTTCAAGATCGGCTTGGTGATGACGTTTGGGTGATAAGGTTTTCTTGATTGCTTGGTCTTCTTTGTGAAGTCGAGGAGATTGAAGTAGTAGAGTTTGACTACTGATGGTTTTACCACGTTGTCTTCTGACTTTTCTTGTTTCACTTTGAGAATTCTTTGAGTTTTACGAGGGTTAGCATCTTCGTCATTGATGATGAACTTGTTCTTCGTCGACAACGTGTTCGATTTGGACAAATCTTCATCAATCGATGAGGTTTGCTTGTGTTTTCGTGATGGATTTCCTTCTTCTACCTTTAGAAATAATGCCAATGTTCTGCTTTTACGCTTGATCATAGTCCACAAAGCGGTAGTCGAACGATGCCATCATTAAAGAGACGATCAAGAATTCTTAAGCCTTTGTTGGTTGTGCTAGTGCTTTGAACTTTAACGGTTTAAACATGATCCATGTGGGGTATGATCTTGTCGGCACTTGCTATTCGTTTGTCGATGCTTGGATCTACTTGCATGAAGTATTCGATAAGAAGCTTGGTGTGCGAGAAAATGGAATTTTATACCCTTTCTTATTGGTAAAGCGCGTGCTTGATATATCATATCATTCCAGTTAGGCATTGCATAATCAAGGTGTTGTGTATTAATGATACCCGGAAGATTTGAAGTAGTTCAAAGCGAGGGTGTTCATGGCCCATGTAGCTTTTCCAGTAACACAATGGCCAGTATGGTAAACAATGATAACCATGGTTGGGAATGAATTTCGGTTTACATCGAGCCGGTTGTATGGTTGAGAGAAGACTCATCATAACCCATTTTTTGAAGAGATAATGCAATTTGTGAAAACGATGGAGATGGTATGAATGAAGTGTTGGTCTTTGTTTCTTCAAGAGGAAGATGAAGAACATGACGAAGAATTCTAACATCAAATTCACACTGAGTTACGTCAATCTGAATGTCATGATGGTGGAATGTTACTTATCTTGAGTGAATGCCAAATTGATGCAAGTAGATGTGAGGGACACTTGCGGATAAAGTTAGAAGACCCTCTGAAGTGCTTCTTAAGAATTTCCACTATAATCGACCGTGGGATGGCATAGAAGTTGTTGAAATCAATCTGAGGTTTGAAAGCATAATATGCGTTCATCGTCAATGGGATACATGTCTTTCTTTGTTAGAGATCCTTGAGACATGTTTAGACCTGAAACAAAGCATTTACCAAGATATCCAAGAATTGGTAATGACATGTTAGAGAGATAACTCATATGATCCTAACATACAAACAATGCAAACACACAAAATCATTTATGAGTGAAACTCTCAAAATTAACTAAGTCATACTTGCTAAGACTTAATTGAAACACACTAGAAACATCAAATTCTTGAAGAACAAACATACAAACTCATACAAAATTTATTAATGGAATCCTAAATGCTCATTAAACTCTATTATGAAACCTTAAGCGCACAAACTTCATAAAAATTTTCCAAAGCATACAAATACAACATGTCCTTAAACCTTGAACTAATGACAAACTTGCAAGTAATCATAGGGCAGGTAGAAACTTCATCATTTATTCAATCACCAACAAAAACTGCCAAACCACACAAACTCGCAAACATGCATAAGTTAAACAAAAAACAAAAAAAAATTAGAAACTTGCAAACATACAATTCATAAAAATTTTGTGTGTGATTTTAAAAGCTACTCTTATAAACTCATAATTATTCAAGGAACAAGCAAACTTCTTGCTTTTATGTGTATAAAGACAAATTCATACTTTCTAAGCCTAAGAGAAACTTCGCAAAGTTCATGTGTATAAGCAAACTCGTAAACATTTAACCTAGGCAAACTCGCCATTATTCCTTAGGCAAACTCACCAAACATTAAATCTAAGAGAAACTTCACAAGGATGCAAACTCGCCAAAATAAACAAACTTCGCCAGAGCGCTAATCCTAATAGCAAACTGCCAAAGTTTCAAACTCACAACCTAACAAACTTAGCAAAAGAAGACTTCGCCACACATTCATAGATGACAAACTACCGCCAAATACAAGCCGAAGAAAACTCGCCAAAGTTCATAAGTAGGCGGCAAACTACGCCAAAATTAATAAGTAAATGGCAAACTCAGCCAAAATTTAAGTAAATGGCAAACTGTAAAAATTTAATTAGGCGGCTTCATAAAATTCATAATTAGGCGGCAAACTTCATGAAAAATCACAATATAGTCGCAAACGCCAAAATTCATAAATCAGGATAAACTCACAAAACCATAAGTTTATATCAAACTCGCCAATAATCAAATCTAGTAGAAAAAAGATTGTAAGCAACAATTTACTTTGGCAAACTCGCCAATATTCATAAAACATTTTCAAACTTCGCCAAAAATCATAAGTTCATAAAACTTACTTATTCATAACTTTACAAACTAGGAACTCACCAAGCATTCGTATAAATCAAGAACCCTAAATTCATAAAAACAATGATTAGCGGTTCCTAACCTAAGATTAGATCCAGCATAACCTAAGTGCCATAACCTAAGACCGATTGTCATCACTAATGGGAATAGGCCAATTAAAACATACTTAACGCAACAATTAGTTAAAGATACTTACAATTGATTTGGAATAAAAAAAAACTTGATATGGATGAATGGGACCAAGAAAATAAGCGAGCGGTGTTTGTAAATTTGAGAATGAAGGGTATTTGAAGAATGAATAAAAAACTAAGGTTTTAAGGTGGAAATGAAAATGACACTTTTAGTCCTAGAGTATTAAAGCGTTTTTTTGTTGAAAATGAAGGAAAAAATCTTTTGGGTTTTGTATAGATTTTATATTGTTGTATTTTGATTTTGAAATATGTATTTACAAAGAAATGTTTTTGGTGTTTGACGTTTTAAGAATATTTGATTAAATTTTCCGATCTTACGGAGTCAAACACATACCAATTTGATGGACAAGCTGATAAACAACTTGCGGTGGCAGGCTTTGGTGAATAGATCCATAATTGGTATTGAGTACCACAAAGTATAGTTCAATTGTACCTGTTCAACATGCTCTTTGATGAAATGATATCCGGAGAGCGATATGCTTTGACTTGGAATGTTAACCGTGTTGCGGAGATTGCAATGGCACTCTGGAGTCACGATTACATCGGAATCTTGTGAATACAAAACCGTAGTCCATCGGTTGTGATCTCATCCAAATTATCGAGCCTGACATGCGACATGGCAGCGATTTCGCTTCACGTTGATGACATAGATGTGCGGTCTTGTTTCTTTGTGCCAAGACACGAGTTTATCTCAGAAATTGAACACCACCAGGCGTACTTTTGCATGTATCTAAACACCTGCGTGATCGGCATAAAACTATTAGTGCAAAACAGAATCCTTGGGATGCCGATTCAGTGAATGGTTCCTTTACGTAGCGAAGGATTCTTTTAGCCTCGTGAGGTGTCTTCGGTTGTGTCTTGATACGTGGAGCAAAGATATACAAACAAATACAATGTCAGTCTGGCGGTACAGATACATGAGAGACCCGATAATACTTGATTATTTTGTAGGGTCAATATTTTCCCATGTAAATCGACATCCGACTTTGGGTGAGTTCTGGAACATAGGTGTGTTATAAGTATCCTGGCCGGTCATTCCATGTTTCTTCAAGATTTCAAGAGCATGTTGGGCCGATTTAGAAATATGCCACGGGGAGATTGATGAACCCGAAGTCCTAAGAAGAACTTTAGTTCACCCATCATGGACATTTCAAAATTTTGTTTCATTAATTTTGCAAAAGCGTTTGAATACTTTTATGTGTTGAACCAAAAATGATATCATCAACATAAATTTGAACAATCAAAATATCCTCACGTTGACGTTGAATGAAAATGTTGGATCAACAGTTCCTTTGGTAAAGCCCGTTAGCGAAGAAATTTTGGCAGTTTGTCGTGCCAGAGCCCGTGGAGCTTGTTTAAGACCATAAAGAGCCTTTTTGAGCTTGTACACGTAGTTAGGATGATCTGAATCAACGACCCCGTCCGGTTGACCCACATAAACTTCTTGGGTTGACCATTCGAAATGCCGTTTTACATCCATCGATAAACCGTGATATTCTTGTGTGCTGCATATGCGAAAATATCCGTACTGCTTCAAGTCGAGCCCGTTGCAAACGATTCTTCATAATCGATTCCTTCTTCTGAGAATACCCTTTAGCCACAGGCGAGATTTGTTGCGAATAACATTGCCTTGACATCGGTTTGTTTTCCAGATCCACTTGAGTCCATGACATAAATCCCATCAGGTCTTGGAACAAGTTCCCGGACTTGAGCGTTTGAGCTGATTCAACTCTTCTTGCATTGATTCAATCCAATTGTCATATGTCATAGCTTCTTTGATGTTTCGTGGTTCATCATGACAAACGATTGAGTGCATAAACACAAGTTGACATTCGGTATGAAGTCGTTGTCGTCTGCTGGGTTGAAGGATGCATCACATTTACTAAGGGATGATCTTTCGTCCATTTATGTGTCGAAGGATGGTGATTGAAGGTTGCATGCATATTAGAGCGGTTCCAAATTTAGTGAAGACGACTCTCCGATGTGCGGAATGGTTGGAGCGGAGCAAATGGATTGAAGAAAGCATTCGTCATAATGCAGTCTGGTACTTCTTGATTTTGTGATTCATCATTTGTGGTGTTGGATGTAATGTGTTCTTCGTTGATTGAGAATCATGCACGTGGTGCATCTGGTAACGGTTGTTGTTGTTGGGCGGTGTATAGGGTTGGAATATGATGGGGTGTCGCGGGAAGCGGTCGATACATCGGAGCACTACTTTGAAATCTCATCAAACAGAGGAGCAAACAATTTTTCCAATTGTTGACGAGTGAATTCCATGGGTGGAACAGGCGATGAAGAAGGAAAGTTAAGGCGGTTGGATCGCGGGTCCTAAGCGGTTTTGCTCGGAAGCCATTTCATAAGCTCATCAAAGTTGACATGAACGGTTTCCATCATTTGTCGAGTTTGACGATTCCAAATTTTAAATCCTTTCGAATTCTCACAGTAACCAATGAACACTCCAATGTCATTTTGGGCGAAGTTTACCAATATCATCCGATCATTTTGGGATATACGATGCAGAAAACATGAAAATATCTGATATCTGGTTTGCGGTTGTGAACAATCTCATATGAAGTTTTATTATGGCGTGTATGAATGATGGAACGGTTTTGAGTAAAGCATGATTGAGATAGCTTCAGAACCAGAAATCCGGTAATTGTGAGAAATCAACATCGTTAAAGGCGGCCTACTAGCGTTAGGTTCGTCTTTCAACAACACCATTTTGTTCAAGAGTACGGGCAATTGAGGTTTGATGTGTGATTCCAACTTTCTCAAATAAGCGAAGTGTTTGATTTTGAATTCAGTTCCATTGTATGTTCTTATCATGCGGACAGGTGTTTGAGTTGAACAATCTTTGAAAGAGGTGATAATCATTGTTGGAGCTTGATCTTTAGTGCGGAGAAAATAGACCCAAGTCCATCGTGAGTAATCATCAACAATAACGAATAAATTTTCCATTCACACTTTGTACATAAAAGCCACATAAATCCATATGAAGTAAGTTAAGAACATGTTGAGAACTTGGTTCGGGTTTTGAGGGAAAGTTAGATCTCTTGCTCTTGCCTTGTTCACAAGCAGAACATAAATGATCTTTGGTGTATCGGAACCTTGGAAGACCATCAACTAACTTAATGGCGAGTTCAGTCATAGTTTTGAAGTTTAAATGAGAAAGCCTTTTGTGCCATAACCATGATTTAGTCGAAGTTGCTTTAGAGAGAAGACAAATCGGTGAAGATGCAATCATATAGGACATAGGAATCGTATAAAGATTTGTGCTCCGATTGGTGAGTAAATCGTCCGTCCAAGTCAAATGCATAACATGTTTTGGAAGCAACTTCCAAATCATCATCACAGAATTGTCCAACGGAAAAGATTGTGTCCAGACCTTCAACATAATAAGCGTCGATGTTTCCATTGACATAATCTCCATATCCCATTATTGCGGCAAAATGATCATTCCGATAAAGCGGTACCGATGAACTTCGAAACAAAGTTTATTAACAGACTTTAGATTTCTGTCATATGTCGGGTACATCATTTCACAATCCGAGAGCGGGTTGAATCACTGTTACACACGAAGAACAAGGGTGGTATGATAGAAGCGATGGAACCCAAGAGTTAGTGGGTTCCATTATGTTAGTGTTACACACATTTGAACATTTAGGAATCCATTTAAAACTTGAGGTACTCTGCAACCATTGTTGCCATAACCAATTATGTTTCGCTTTGGTCTTAGTGAAGTCACTAGGTGAGTACACTTGCTTAGGAGATGTTTTTGAAAATGGATGTGTCTACAAATTTCTCGAAACTACATTGTGCACCTTCCCTAAATTGATTTTGCAACCGGTGAGGACCTAGGGAGAGCCAATTATAGATTTCTTAGAGCATTGCTAGATTTTGCAACACATTTATCATGATTACGGACATCATACTTTTCGACCAAAACACCACGAGAAGCATTAACGTTTGAAGCGTTTTCTGGACTTATCATTGTTACAGCGACATTAGAATTACAAGTTGCCAAATTTGAATCTAAAGCAGATGCAACATGATTTTTATTCAATTTCCTAAGATGAACTTCTACTTCTAATGTCGGACGAGTGCTCTTCCTATGTTGTGAGATCTAGTATTTTCTTGGTGTCTCTTATGGGATCTTCTAACATTAGTAGGCCCAACTATTCTGTAGAAGTGGAAGAAAGCAAATTAGTTCCCTGAGGTTTATCAATTATATACATACCAGGAGCAATCACTTTTGTGTTACTAGACTTGCTAGATTCTTGTTTAGCTAGCTTTTCTTTAAGCTCAATGATGATGTGGTTTTGATCCTGAATTATGGAATTTAATCTTCCTTGTTCACCCAACATTTGTCGAGTGTATTCAACATGGTGATCAAGTTCTTTTGAAGCTTGAGCGAGCAGTTTTAAGAGAATCAAAAATCGTTTTATATTACTGTTTGACTTGTGCAATCTCTTGTTCATATTTGAAAATTTGACATTTTAACCATGCATTTTCATCATCAAGAAATTCGACTTTTGAAATTAGCGACTGATCCAAAGACACCTTTTCCATGTGATTTTGCAAAGCAAGTTCATATTCAATTGTCTTAGAGGCGACACCATTGAAGTCTTCGTTTAAGTTTAGAAATCTCCATTGAAAGTTTAGATTGGACATCATCATTTTGTGAAAACAGTTTTTCATTTTCCTCTTTTAATTTCGCAATTTCATGCCTTAACATCTGATTGTCCATTTCCAACGTTTGAGCCATATTGAGATTCTCGGCAGGTAACATTTTCATTCACGAAGCAAATTCACAATATATAACCACGAAGCAATATTAGCGGAAAGAGCATCTTCTAACAATTGATCAAGGGCATTTTGAAGATCTTGGTTTTTGCATTGTTCTTGTGAAATTGAGTTTTCAAGTGTGTTAAAAGCTTCAATCATTGAAGTCACCTCTTGTTGAAGTTTCATTTCCCAGTGTGTTGCACGCCTTGAATGCTGACATGAGGTGAGATTTGGGTTTGAAACATTTGTCTTTGCTCTCTTGCATAAGCAGATTGAAAATTAGATGCTTTTAACTTAGAATTTTTCTCAATTGCCGTTTCTAAAAATGAAATATCTTCCATAAACGTTTGAAAGTATCGTAATACTAAACAAGATTTAGGAGTTTTGGGCAATGAGTTGCTTTTGCAAGAGGACGGTAAAGGACCATTTAGTTGTGCAACATTGAGCGGGACCTTCTACACAAGATGCCTTAGTTTTGAAAGATTATCGTTGGTGTTGAAATGACATTCAGTTTGTAAGAAGCATTTTCTCTTGTGTAATCATATGGTAAAATTCCATTTTGTCACATGTTTAGCGACTTGATCATCTTGTGCCCATTGTTCCTCACAATCAAATACAACAAGTTGCATGCTTGGATCTAAAAGACATTGAGCACTATACAATTTGGGCATTTCCTTGAGAGTTTTGTGAAGAAAACGTGGGTGATTATACCCGAGCAACGTTTTGAGTCATCGGACTTCGGAGTAAAATTGACATTTCAATGTTTTAGCGAGTGGCCAATCTTATACAACGATACAAAATCTTTTAACCGTCTTTCCAATCGAAGAATTTCCTCGATTTGATCATCAATACGCTTCTTAGATTTCTTCTTGAATTGGAAAAATTTGACCGACTTGTTGAAAAATCTTTTTAGTATTTGAAAGTTCCGTTTGAAGATTGTCGATGTTTTTTAAAGTTGACTTTTCTTGTTCAATTTTAGAAATCTTTTCGTTATTTGTCGCAACAATTTCATGCATTTGATGTTGAAGATTTTGTTCGTTAACGTAAGATTTTTGAAAAGCCACTTCAAAACTTGTTTCTCGGGTGTTTTTAGTTTCAAAATCATTTATCCGTTTTCGACAACTCTCAAGTTCATCCCAGGAGGTAACCCCTAAGGTTATGGTTTATTTCATTACATTTTGCGGTTTGAGCTTGAAATGGCGTAATGAAGTGAGATATTCTGAATCACGGACCATGAATTGCTTCTCTATTCAATATGCTCATTATTTTCATCATCTCTTAAGTCATCAAATGTAACCACGGGGTTAATTTGATCAACTTCATTATGATTAAGTGATGATTCATGTTGAACAGTTCTTGCTCATCGATCGATCTGGACACAATTGCATTTATGAGACATATATCGATTGTCGGTGCACGAGATAGGTAGATCCGTGTCATAGACGGTCCATTCTCTGTTTGATCGATGATGTTCTTGCATATTTGCCATCAAAATAAGCTGACATTTGCTTCCAAATCTTCATATTCATCATCAGAGATCCGCCATAAAACCTTCTGAGTTTGATGAGTTCTCCTCCTGCTTCATCCTTGTATGCCATCATCATGACTTGCTTATAGTAATCTCCTCCTCTTGTTCGTGGTTCAGAAAGACATTGAATGTCCTTGCTTTTTGCATTATAGCGTGAATAGTAGATCCGAAGCCGGTGAATCCCTGTTCCCAACTTGAACATTTCTCTTGAAAGTATGACCCGATCCCCTGCGATGTTTGACCATTTCCGAATTACGAATACCCACTTGTAAATCATCGGCGACCAGTTACGTTTTGAACCTCAACTTTGCCACCTTGTATACAGGCATGACTTTTGGGATTTGATGATGAGCGAAACGATTGTTTGGTAGTAGAGAAACTTGGAGAAGGCTTTAGCAATAAAGGCCATTCCATGATTTAATGCTTCAAAGGCATCAACTCGATCATCATTGATTTGAGCGGTATGCATTGTTAGAATCACCTGCGGGTGTGAGTTGATGAGAAGGTGTAGGTGGAGCATAACTAAAGTAACGTTGTTGTTGATCGAAGCATGATTTGACTTTGGGTAAGGAGTTGGATAACCATGTGCCATGAGAGCAATCGATCACAATGGGTGGTGTAGGAAACCATGTGTGCCACGAGCTTCTTTATCTTTGATAACTTCATATTGATGATGTTTTAGATAATCATACAATAATCCATGCTTGACTTCATGAAGATCCTTGACTTGTCGAACAAACATAACATACTTATGCCAATCCGGTCCTAATGAGTTCAGAAACTTGGTGTTAATAACAATTGTTGGAAGATCAATCTTATGTCGATGCAAATCATTGACCACATTTGTGAAACGATGATAATATGATTCAAGTGATTCCCCGGGCTCAATGGTAAACACATCAAAGATGTGATATAACTTAGACTCCATGTCGATCTTATTGATTCGATTACCTTCCATTAAAAGATGAATTTGTTCCCATAGCTTTTGCATTATCGTGCATCAATACTTTTGTAAATCGGTTAGAATTCCAAAAGTATTTGTTGCATAGCAAGCTCATCGACTTCAAGATGAAGTAGTTGTTACGGTGTTAAAGCGACTAAGTGGAACAATTGTGATAGTATCGGTCGGTGGAACATGGGATCGTAGAGCAGGTTTAGTTGGCATTTGAAACGGTCCTTCTAATATCACCTTCTTTAGATACTTATCATGAGGTTTCTTGAGTTCCATATACCTTAGAAATCGACTTGACCATTGCACATAATTTCCTGTGTAAAGCATTGGAGGACAGTATCGAACCACTTCATGAATCGATTCTTGACTTGTAACACTTCACATTTGAGAGAACCATGTTTGTTGTTGAGGTTTGTGGTACCATTGGCGTTCGTTGTGGTCCTTGTTGAGGATGGTTTGGAGTATATTGTTGATTAAATTGTTGTTGATAAATTGCTTGTTGTTGATTCCATTGTTGATGTTGTGGACTTAGTTGTTGTTGTTGTTGTTGATTATGAGTGTAAGGAAAATAGTTGGATGATGGTGGTTGAGACATATTTGTGAAGTGATGTTGATCGTTAAGGATAATTAAGGTTGAGGTTGTTTAGACTTAAGTAGATGAATAGAAGAAAAACCAAACTTGCAGAAATCCAAACTTGCTAGCAAGAAACTTCGCAGACAAGAAACTGCGAGAAAGAAACTTCATGAGCGCAAACTCATGAGGAAGAAACTCCAAAAGCTACAAACTCCTGAGGAAGAAACTTCATAAAGCGCAAACTCGCAGGAAGAAACTCTCGCTGCAAACTCAGAGAAATTCGAATGACTTCGCCAACTCTGAAACTTCTAGAAATTCAAGACAGAAACTCGCTAAACTTCAAGGAAAAACTCATGAAACTCATGAGAAACTTCAGAAATTCATGGCTAACTTCATGGCTCAGGCTTTCATAAAAATGCTGAGAAACTTCGCGAGAAACGTATTCGGTCCAAAAATCCATAAATTTCAATCTAAAACCGTTTTTAAGTATGCAATTTCTATTAAATCTAAGCAATATTAACCTAAACTATCCCTTGGCTCTGATACCACTTGTTAGGTCACCATATTATCACAACAATATGTATTTCTAGAGAGAAAGTTATAGAGAGAGAAAGTGGAAGGAACTAATGAATGATTAGTGAAAATGATAATTGCAATTAGAACTAACAACCCTCTCCCTTGAGGAGGGTATTTATAATGTTTATAGAGGGTGTTTCCCCTTGGTTCTGAAGAACCTTCTATCAGCCTCATTGGCTTTTACATGGCTGTGAAACTAATACAAACATTTATAAACCATAATTATTAACGACCTATTACAAATGAAATGACCTACACTTGATAATAAAAACATGTTCCTAACAGTTTCTACACCCGTTCCTTTGGGATACCATAATCCTAAACACGTTGTTCCCTTAATGTATCTAAAAATCCTTTTAAGGCTTCTAAGTGTGATGCCTTTGGGTTTTCTTGAAAGGCGAGCACATAGACAAACACTAAACATAATGTCGGGTCTACTAGCCGTAAGATAGAGTAGGCTACCAATCATTCCTCTATATTTAGTGTTATCTACGGATTCTCCTTCCTCATCCTTGGTTAGTTTAGTGTCCGAGGACATGGGAGGTTTAGTTGGTTTGGAATCTTCAAGACCAAATTTCCTAAGCATGTCTTTTATATATTTAGATTGGTTAAAAAATATGCCATCTTCTAGTTGTTTTTTTTGAAGTCCTAGAAAGAAATTTAACTCACCCATCATACTCATTTCAAACTCGTCGTGCATGATTTTAGAGAAATCATCACATAATTCTTGACAAGTTGATTCGAATATAATGTCATCAAGCATTATTTGAACAATGATAATATGTGATTCCTTTTTCTTGGTAAAAAAAGTATTATCTACTAATCCCATAGTATATTTGTTATCAATAAGAAAAGTCTTAAGTTGGTCGTACCAAGCTTTTGGTGCTTCCTTAAGACCATACAATGCTTTCTTGAGTTTGAAGACATGATGTGGTTTCTCAAAGTCGGTGGCAGGGAGGTTGAGCAACATACACTTCTTCGTTAATAAACCCATTAAGAAAAGCACTTTTAACATCCATTTGAAATAATTTAAAATCATAGGCACATGCATAAGCAAGCAATATTCTAATAGACTCAAGCCTAGCTACCGGTGCATAAGTTTCATCATAATCAATCCCTCTTGTTGATTATAACCTTGCGCTACAAGCCTAGCTTTGTTTCTAGATACTATCCCATTTTCATCCATTTTATTTCGAATAACCCATTTTGTTCCAATTATAGTTTGATCTTTAGGTTTTGGAACTAATTTCCAAACATCATTTCTAACGAATTGGTTTAATTCTTCTTGCATGGCAATAACCCATGATTCATCTTTTATTGCTTCATTTATGGGTTTTGGTTCAATGGTGGATACAAAACAAAAATAATTACTTTGATTTTGGGCTTGTGACCTTAAGGTTCTTTGATTAAGTTGTCCTATGACTTTTTTTAAAGGATGACTTTTAGATTCTTTGATGTTGACAATTTCTTTATTTAATGGTTCATCTTCCTTGTTATTATTAATTATTTCTTGACCTTCTATCATTTGACTTTCAACTAAGTCATCATCTACCAAAGGTGATGTCTTAGAGGGAGGTGGACTTTAGTCGAATGTTATGTTCAACGATTCCCCGACTATCATTGTTTCTTTGTTTAGGACAATGTAAGCTTTACTAGTTTGAGAGTAACCAAGAAATACACCTTCATAAGACTTTGGGTCAAACTTGGTGAGATAATCCTTAGTATTAAGAATAAAGCATTTACAACCAAAGACTCTAAAATATCCTAACGTTGGCTTTTTACCTTTATAGAGTTCATATGGTGTTTTGTTTAAGAAAGGACGTAATAAGACTCTATTCAAAATATATGTAGAAGTGTCAACGGCGTTACACCAAAACTTTTGAGGAATGTTTTGTTCATTAAGCATTGTTCTACTCATTTCTTGAATTGTTCTATTTTACGTTCTACTACTCCATTTGATTGAGGTGTTAGGTAGGCGGAAAAGTTATGTGTTATACCATTTGTATCACAAAAGTTTCCAAATTGAGTTTAGTTGTCAAATTCACGACCATGATCCGTTCGGATCGACACGAATTTGACACCTAGAAGATTTTGAATTTTCTTGCTAAGTATTTCAAATTTATCAAAAGCTTCATTTTTGGTTTTCAAAACAACGTCCAAGTAAACCTTGAATAATCATCTACTATGACCAAAGTGTATAAGTTGCCTCCATAGCTTCTTATAGCGGATGGTCCAAACAAGTCCATATGTAATAATTCTAGACACTTAGATGTGGACACCATATTTTTAGATTTGTGACTACTATGTGTTTGTTTACCAATTTTGCAAGCGTCGCAAAAGTGTTGGTCATATTTAAGTTTTGGTAAATTTCTAACCAATTCTTTTGAAGATAGGTTTTGTATAAGTCTCATATTAGCGTGACCTAAGCGTCTATGCCAAAGAGATGAGCTATCGTCTAATGTTGTTAGGCAAAGTTTGTCATTATATGTTTTATCTATTTTCATGGCGTATATGTTATTTTTCCTAACTCCTTTAGCTATGGTGATACCATCTTTTAGTATTTTACTACCATTTTCATCAAATAGTACTTTATACTTTTTATCACATAGTTGGCTAATACTAAGTAGATTAAATCCTAACCTATCCACATGAGCAACATTTTCAATAGTTAGGGAGTTATGAGCAATCGTACCTTTGCCAATAATTTTGCTTTTGAGATTGCTACCAAGGTGACATTACCTCCGTCATACTCTTGGTATGATGAGAAGAGACTTTGTTGCCCGTCATGTGTCGTGAGCATCCACTATCTTTTATCCATTCATCGGGTTCCAATCCAACTTTCAAGCATACCTAAGAAGCAAATAACTCAAGCATTTGGTCCCCAATATCTCATGGGTCCATTTGGGTTATACATACCATTTATTTGATTCATGTATGGAAACGATGGGTAAGAGTTCCATGGCATGTAATCCGGAGTTTGATATGGTCTAGGAAAGTTTTGATTCCAACCATTGTGTTGGTAGTTGGGTTGTACGTTGTGGTTGCTCTTAGGAAAGGGCGTTTGGCAAAAGGAGTTTTATATCGTTGTTGAGTAGTTTTTATCTAAATTCATTTTTGACAAGTCCTACTCTCGAAGTAGCAGGTTTTAGTTTAATACTATTATTGGTTTTCTTTGTTATTTTAACAAATTCGATGCAGGTCCGTATGCGAACATTCGTTCTGCTGAAGTACCACGGCACCATTTTGCCAACGACGGAACCCTTATTTTGGTTCCGTGCGGTCGTCTTGCTCTTTGTGACAATTTTGACGAATGTTCCCGGCCGTTTATTTTGACTCTTTGGAATTAATACTTCATTAAAACCTAGCCCATTCATGTCTCCTGGTGTTTTATGAATTTTAACTATTTCATCGGCAAGGGCGATGTTCTTGTTAAACCTTTTAAATTTAGAATTGTTTTCGATTAAAACATCTTGTGTGAGCTTTAGGTTTTCTATTTCAAGTTTAAGCTCTTGACATGATTTACAATCATCGTCATTTGCTTTTCCTTTTCTAGTCGTTTTGCTTTTTCTTTTAACTCATAAACTTCATTTTCCAAAAATTCCTTTTTGGTTTTAAAAATTTATTTTTAGTTATGATTTTTAGACTTAGCTCACACAATTGATTATATTGTTTTTGCAAAGTGTCATCATCAATAGAAGAATAAGAAGAGTCGGAAAGTACCTCATTTGACTCATGTGCCATTAGAGCGATCTCTTCCTTGCTTGATTCTTCATCGTCTTCACTATCACTCCAAGCACCACTTACAAAAGCTCGTTGAGTTTTGCTTTTAGGTGGCTTAGGACATTCTCCTATGAGGTGACTTGCATCACCACATCTAAAACATTTCCTTTCACCTTTACCCTTCTTGTCATCCCGATCTTTTCGGAATGGCTTCTTTTCTTCGAGGTTGTCTTACAAACTTTCCTCTTCTTAAAGAACTTCTTAAAATCTCTAACGGCCATGGCATATTCCTCATCTTCACTACCAGAGCAAGATTCGTCATCATCACTTGATTCCGCTTTTGCTTTTAGAGCAACGGTTTGATCTTCTCCCTTTTTCCTTTGATGATCTCGAATCTTTCTCCATCACCATTTCGTGTACTTTGAGGTTACCGATCAACTCGTCTAGTGACATTATTGAGAGATCTTTTGATTTCTCAATGGCGGTCACTTTAGCTCTCCATTTGGGATGGAGTGCTCTAAGAAATTACCTGACAAAGTTCTTACTGAAAAGATTCATCAAGTGCTTTAAGTGATGTAATAATAGTGTTAAAGCGAGCAAAGCCACATTCAATGGTTTCATCTTAGGAATAACAAATTGTTCATATTGTTGAACAAGAAGATCAATTTTGTTATCCTTGACTTGTGAATTACCTTGATGTGTAACAATTAAAGATTCCCAAATATCTTTGGCGGTTTCACACATAAAATTCTTTCATATTCTTTTCTAGGTAAAGCATTATAAAGCATCATTTTAGCTTCATTATTTTTAGCAACTAGTTTCTGTTGTTCATCAACGGAAATATCCTTTGTTGTAGAACTAAAATCCCCTTTAACAATAATAAACCAAAGATCTATATCTTTTGATTTTACATATGTTTCAAAGCGGTTTTTCAATAGATAAATCCATTGGTTTCAAAGAGTGGTGGTCTTTGCATAGATTGCCCTTCTTTAAAGTTTTAGAATCCATGGATCGTTTCAAGTTTATAAAATACAAGTTATTTTAGAAATTCTTGAGCAACGAGGCTCTGATACCAATTGTAGAAAACTAGAAGGGGGGGTTGAATAGTTTACCAATTAAAACTTTGTTTTGAAACTTATTGTAAAGATCAATTGATATTGATCTTAGATATGTTAATGAAATATGCAAGCAATATGTAAGAAGTAAATAAGGAAAGAAATGATCAAACCACAACAAGTTGTTTATAGTGGTTCGATCTACAAGGACTCTTTTTCCTTGCCCTACTCCACTCCTCGAGTCTCACACTCGAGAGTTTAACTTCACTAGTCAACAAGCTCCTTTCACCGGCGGAGAAAACCTTTACACTTCGCTTACACTATTTCCGACACTAAGCTAGATGTCGAGTTCTTTCCAAGGGTACAACCACTCCCACACAATGTATTTTGAGGACTAAAATACTAACCACTCACACTCACAAGATTATGATGGTTTTAATACAACAATGAAGTATGAATCAACACAAGATCATACAACACTAAACAAACAAGACTTCCAACTTCTCGTTTGAAGCTTGAATGTGACTTGATCTTCTTTGCTACAAAAGAGATCACTAATATGATATGAAACCGAGTTAGAAAGGTTAGAGAGAAGATATGTATGAGAGTATGTTAGAAAGGGATGAAAACTACTTGGCTTGGCATTGCTATTTATAGCCAAAGTGGGCGAGGCGTCACGGACCGGAACCCAAAAGGGTTCCGGTGTACCATTTTGGTACCGCCGGTCTGGCAGTCAAGATATCAAATCTTTGCTAAAGTCAACTCTATCTAAGTGAGATTGTGCAAGATATGAAGAGTACAAATCCACACAAAATATCTAATGAAATCTTCCAATGATTTCCATGATGCATTACATGATGTCATATGTTGTATTTCTATTTTTAGAAATATGCAAGTACATAAGTAGTGTTTGGTTTTAAGAACCTAACACATTCTAAAATCTACTATCATACATAATGATTAGAGTCATATCAAGATGTTACTAATCATAAATGTAAATGCTTGAATGATGAATATATTGTTTGAAAAAGCTTGTTTTAATATCTATTAAACTTGACAAGCTTTAAGCTTTTATACAAATTAAATTTACTTTTGCCGTTAACAAAACTTAGGTAAAGATCAAAAATATAAATAACGTTTAATGACGATATTTGTATTAACATATATATACATTATATATAATTTCTTTCATTATATTTTTTATATATAAGTGTCTCTATCACATAACATATTTTATATTGTACACGAATTATTCAAAAGCATTAAATCGTTTGATATGATATTCATTTTTTTTTTAACTTTTAAATATTTTGATTATATTAGGGTGTTTTCCTTTTTTTTTTGGTGGATTTTAGTGTGACTTAATCTTAATACCACCATTTGTCCATATAATATTCAATTGGGGATAACCGATACCCTTGGGAAAACCAAAAGATGGATATTAACCGGTGTCAGGTAGGGTAATGGGGCGGGTACGGGGTTTAGATATTATAAATGGGTGCGGGTACTGGTACACTAAAACCCGCCTCGAACCCGAACCGTTGCCATCCCTATTCACAACTGAAACTATTCTCAACAGAAAATCCAGTGCTCTTTGGGCGCATATGAAAATGGAGAAATAAAATAATAAATGCCCCTCTGGATTCGGTTAAAAAGATGAAGATATTTTCCAGCATATTCAAAGAACCTCGAATACTTGGATATATGCTCGTTACCAATCGTGGGATGCTAATTAGGATTGACGGATTCGAAATCCTTTAGACCTTTTTGTTATTAGTAATTAGGGGTTTGTTGCTCCCTTGGTTCTCTTTTGGTCGTTTTGTTTTTGTTTTCTTTCATTCTTTCTAATCCTTTTCGTCTCCTCATTTGAAGCCATTTTGTTTATAATATTTCAGCCATTTAGAAAAAAAGCAAACTTTACTATATGTACTTTTTAAATTGAGCTTCTTTTACAATAAAAGTTATGGATTGTGAGGCAACGCACGATATATAAGATCCTGATCACATAGCTAGTTGTAGGAACATGTAAAACGGTAGAACATCTTCATTTTGAGCTCCCAAATGTTTTGAACACTTAGAGCTCACGGTGATGAGCGTTATAGCCTGTGTTATCGACCTATGGCGCTAGCAAACCACACTGTTTCTCACGTTATAGGTGCTCGCGCCGTGATGGCCAGCCACGTTATATGTATTTTTTTAAAATTATCATTTATATTTGTGTTTTTGTCTTTAAATTTGTGTTTGTGTTTTTATGTTTGCGTTTGTTCGGAGTGCCCAACGACAAAGGAAGAAGAAGACCAATAAGATTATATAATTATTTATTTAGTTAGTCCTTGGTTGTTTGTTTTTTACACATATAGTTTTTAGTAGCATTACATTGTTAGTTTTTGCATCGATTTGTAACATGGTTAGTCCTAAATGTAATGTTTTTATTTTAATGTGTAGTAAATAAGAGAAAAATAAAAAACTAAGAGACTCGGGAGCTCGGGGGTGTCCTATAACTTGAGTGATGAGGGAAGTTGTTTTTCGGTTAAGTTATAGTGAAAAAAACTAACGTGACAATACTTTTTGTTATAAAACTAGCTTATGGCTCTGGACATCATCTTGTGCTCTAACTAGTTTTATTAAATACAAGATATTAAGTACCACATATGAGAGGTTATGCAGCTACTATGAATGATTTTGATGTACTCGTTGTGAGTTAATTACTTGGAAATGACACTTTTCGAGAGCATGAGGTAAGTAACAAGAACCTCGCCAGGCTCCATGTCCCTCGCCGTTTTAAGTCGCCGCCTCACAGCCAGTACCATCGCCCCTAAGCCCTTTCGCTTGCCATACTACGACAAGCTAGAAGACAAAAAAGGTGACAGAGTTTAGTGTGTGTGAGTATGTGTTTTTAGTGTGTGTGAGTATAGGGCTGAGCATCAAAGGTCCAAAACCGAACCGGACCGACAAAACCGACTGAACCGACAAAACCAAGGCGAACCACGACCCACCGTCGGTTCGGTTTCGGTTTCATGTTTCGTGTTTCGGTTTTCGGTTGGTTCGACCCAAACAAAACACACCTAAATACACCTAAACCGAACCAAACCCGGCCCGACACAAAACCGAGCGGACCAAATGACGCGTCGGTTCGGTTTGGTTAGGCTTTTCATGAAACACACCTCGGTGGTTTTAAATTGCTGGTAACAAAATTCTTCCGTCAAGTCGATTTCGTTAATTACGAGGATCGCTCTCTATCTCTTTGGTTTTATATCAAAACCAAAATTTCACTCTAACCTTGGGCATTTTGCTCACATCCTCCATTCAAATCATGGACAATGTGCCTTCACCCAAGATTGGTCTCTTGATTCTCTCTTCAACTTTCGTGAAGAAAATAGTCCATATTGTTCACACATACCCTTCTCGGAAGATTTAAATCGCATAATATGCAAACCTCGACCATATTACTCCGATCCAAACATTCTATTTACAAGGGATATCGAGAAGTACAAGCCTCTTGCACTCGTCCTACATTGAAATGTTTGAGTCTTAGGGAAATCGAGAAATTCTTCCCGCTTGTTGTGCTCACATGTTGTCCTGTTTGCTAACACAACAACCATACAATCTCGCCTACTTCTTCCATGGTGATTGCAAAATCTTCAAGGCTCAGAATAAACTCATCCCTTATGGAATGTTCTTGTAACATATCATAATGTTATGCACTTCCATCCTCAATTTCAAAGTCCGTTGTACGTACATGTGAACAGGATGATAGAACCGCTAAACATATCTCTCATGAAGACTCTCTTCATTCTTGATTCCACCAACACTCATAAATCACATAATGATCCTCCTAGCGAAAACACTCAAGGAACCTAGTAGTATTCCAAAATAGGATCAAATCTCTTGTACTCGTGCTTTATCAATGTAATCCAATTTCTTTCATGAAATAAAACATCTTACATTTGATATCTTAGTAGTAGAACTCTTTTTAGACTATCCTTGAGATATAATGCATTGTCAAGATCATTGCATACCTTTAGTAAAGGTCCTGCTGACCCAAAACCGACAAAAACACACCTCAGTGGAGTAATTTTATTTTAATGTATGTGTTAGAAAAATATGAAAAAGAAATAAAATGAGGGTGGGTGTGGCCCAAATGAAAAGGTTTGAGTTAGTTGTGATTTGAGGGTATTTTTAAATTAGTGTGTTGGAGTTAGTTGTGATTTGAGGGTATTTTTAAATTAGTCGCTTCTCATACCCACCAAGCTTTAGAGTTAAACTTGGTAACAAGAATACCTTCCTTAAGAAGGTATCTTGAAGATAAAGGGCGAGGAATCTCCTAAGTGACATTTCTTTGTGTCATTTGTAAAGACATTCCTAAGCACGCTAAAAGTATGATTTTCTTTTTACTTTGCTTGATAATTAAGTATACCTATTTAGGTATTTATATGATTATCTTTTGTGCTTATACATGTTTTACATGAAGCTTCATTAGGAAGCCTTTTTTCTCACATACGTGTTTTATTTCTCGTCTAAAGTCGTGGTATATAAAACTTTGTTTTGTTTCTTTTAAATCCACTAATAAAACAAAACACAATTTCAAAATTCCTCCTTCCCTATAAATAACCACCGTCGATAACTATACCAAAACCTCACTTTTTCAAATCCTCCAATTTCAAAATTTTCATCTTCCTCCTCATTCCATCTCATCTGAAACCAAGAAGATCCGTCATCAACATGGTTTACATCGCTTTCGTGCTCATCAAGCTAACACTCATCGCTTGTGTTCCCTATGATGAAGTTCACATACGGAGACATTTACTTTGTGTTAATCTACATTGGGGTTATATACCCAATCCTTTGTATCATTCTTAGTATTGAAATGCAATATTACTAGTTTATTTTTATCATAATGTGTTTGTCACTTATTTTGATTTATATGTTTTATATTCTTTACGTGATACATTAGAAGTCATGTATGCATGCTAAAAGAAAATGTAGGATAAAACATATTTCTTGGCATAAAAGCGTAAAACCTATGTTTTTATCAAATGCATTTCTGTTACTTCTGAGATCCACGGATCCGGAAGATACACTAGCCGGATCCCTTTTATAAAGAACGTGGGATCCGTCCTATTGGAAAAGCAGTTTTTCATGCAAATTAAAACCACTATCTTTCTAAATGTAATAATCCACTAGAAAGTCAAAACCTTGAGTAAGTTAAAGTGTTAAATACCATTGTTAATAAAATCTAGTAAAAACATTAGATAATCATAGGTTGATCACAAACATCTCTCTTTATTAACTCATCATTTCTATAGGTTCAACTATGACACATGAATATGAGTTTGATTTTTTCTCACTAGCGTCTCACTCGAACATCTCTCTCGAGCCCAACACACCTGGCAATCATGTCCGTGGGTTCAATAATCTCGAAACCGTCACTTCCACGAAGGACGTATGAACACCTCTCTACAATTCGAAGAAGGTATCAATACCTCCTTTCGAGCCATAGGACTAGAATGTCTTCTTGAAATCAATGAGAAGATATGTCCAAGGTTCATAATGGAATTCTTCAGTCAAGTCGAACTCGTTCGTAGAGGATCGCTCTATCTCTTTGGTTTTATATCAAAACCAAAATTTCCTCTAACCCTTGGGCATTTTGCTCACATCCTCCGGATTCCAAATCATGGACAATGTGCCTTCACCCAAGATTGGTCTCTTGATTCTCTCTTCAACTTTCGTGAAGAAAATAGTCCATATTGTTCACACATACCTCTCCGGAAGATTTAAATCGCATAATATGCAAACCTCGACCATATTACTCCGATCATTATCTTTACAAGGGATATCCGAGGAGAGTACAAGCCTCTTGCACTCATCCTACGTGAAAATGTTTGGAGTCTTAGGGAAAATCGAGAAATTCTTCCATTTGTTGGCTCACATGTTGTACTTGTTTGCTAACAAACAACCATACAATCTCGCCTACTTCTTAGCAAGGCGGTGCAAATCTTCAAGGCTCGAATAAACTCATCCCTATGGAATGTTCTTGACACGCCTCTATCATAATGTTATGCACTTCCATCCTCATTTTCAAAGTCCGTTGTGCGTTACATGTGAGCGGATGATAGAAACGCTAAACATATCTCTCATGAAGACTCTCTTCATTCTTGATTCCACCAACACTCATAAATCACATAATGATCCTCCTAGCGAAAACACTCAAGGAACCTAGTAGTATTCCAAAATAGGATCAAATCTCTTGTACTCGTGCTTTATCAATGTAATCCAATTTCTTTCATGAAATAAAACATCTTACATTTGATATCTTAGTAGTAGAACTCTTTTTAGACTATCCTTGAGATATAATGCATTGTCAAGATCATTGCATACCTTTAGTAAAGGTCCTGCTGACCCAAAACCGACAAAAACACACCTCAGTGGAGTAATTTTATTTTAATGTATGTGTTAGAAAAATATGAAAAAGAAATAAAATGAGGGTGGGTGTGTGAAATGAAAAGGTTTGAGTTAGTTGTGATTTGAGGGTATTTTTAAATTAGTGTGTTGGAGTTAGTTGTGATTTGAGGGTATTTTTAAATTAGTCAAAGCTCATACCCACCAAGCTTTAGGAGTCGCTTGGTAACAAGAATACCTTCCTTAAGAAGGTATCTTGAACGCAAAGGAGCGGGAATCTCCTAAGTGACATTTGCTGTGTCATTTGTAAAGACATTCCTAAGCACGCTAAAAGTATGATTTTCTTTTTACTTTGCTTGATAATTAAGTATACCTATTTAGGTATTTATATGATTATCTTTTGTGCTTATACATGTTTTACATGAAGCTTCATTAGGAAGCCTTTTTTCTCACATACGTGTTTTATTTCTCGTCTAAAGTCATGGTATATAAAACTTTGTTTTGTTTCTTTTAAATCCAATAATAAAACAAAACACGAATTTCAAAAATTCCTCCTTCCTATAAATAACCCCACGTCGATAACTATACAAAACCTCACTTTTTCAAATCTTCCAATTCAAAATTTTCATCTTCCTCCTCATTCCATCTCAACCGAAACCAAGAAGATCCGTCATCAACATGGTTTACATCGCACTCGTGCTCATCGCCCTAAACACTCATCGCTTGTGTTTATGATGAAGTTCACATACGGAGACATTTACTTTGTGTTGTTAATCTACATTGGGGTTATATACCCAATCCTTTGTATCATCCTTAGTATTGAAATGCAATATTACTAGTTTATTTTTATCATAATGTGTTTGTCACTTATTTTGATTTATATGTTTTATATTCTTTCGTGATACATTAGAAGTCATGTATGCATGCTAAAAGAAAATGTAGGATAAAACATATTTCGTGGCATAAAAACTGTAAAACCTATGTTTTTATCAAATCTGTTTCTACTGTTACTCAATCACGGATCGAGGAAGATACACTAGCGGATCCCTTTTATAAAGAACGTGGGATCCGTCCTATTGGAAAAGCAGTTTTCATGCAAATTAAAACCACTATCTTTCTAAATGTAATAATCCACTAGAAAGTCAAAACCTTGAGTAAGGTAAAGTGTTAAATACCATTGTTAATAAAAATCTAGTAAAAACATTAGATAATCATAGGTTGATCACAAACATCTCTCTTTATTAACTCATCATTCCTATAGGTTCAACTATGGCCATGAATATGAGTTTGATTTTTCACTCACTACGTCTACACTCCGAACATCTCTCTCGATCCAACACACACATGTCATGTCCGTGGGTTCAATAATCTGAAAACCGTCACTTCCTTCGAAGGGCGTGTTGTGAACCTCTCTACAATTGAAGAAGGTATCAATACCTCCTTTCGAGCCATAGGACTAGAATGTCTTCTTGAAATCAATGAGAAGATATGTCCATGGTTCATAATGGAATTCTTCCGTCAAGTCGAACTCGTTAAGTAACGAGGATCTCTCTATCTCTTTGGTTTTATATCAAAACCAAAATTTCATAACCCTTGGGCATTTTGCTCACATCCTCCGGATTCCAAATCATGGACAATGTGCCTTCACCAATTGGTCTCTTGATTCTCTCTTCAACTTTCGTGAAGAAAATAGTCCATATTGTTCACACATACCCTCTCTGGAAGATTTAAATCGCATAATATGCAAACCTCGACCATATTACTCCGATCCAAACATTATCTTTACAAGGGATATCCGAGAAGAGTACAAGCCTCTTGCACTCATCCTACATGAAAATGTTTGGAGTCTTAGGAGAAATCGAGAAATTCTTCCCGCTTGTTTCGCATGTTGTCTTTGTTTGCTAACACAACAACCATACAATCTCGCCTACTTCTTACAAGGTAATTGCAAATCTTCAAGGCTCCAAGAATAAACTCATCCCTTATGGAATGTTCTTGACACACCTATATCATAATGTTATGCACTTCCATCCTCAATTTCAAATCCGTTTATGCGATACATGTGAGCAGGATGATAGAACCGCTAAACATATCTCATGAGACTCTCTTCATTCTTGATTCCACCAACACTCATAAATCACATAATGATCCCCTGCGAAAACTTCAAGGAACCTAGTAGTATTCTAAAATAGGATCAATTCTCTTGTACTCGTGCTTTATCAATGTAATCCCATTTCTTTCATGAAATAAAACATCTTACATTTGATATCTTAGTATTAGAACTCTTTTAGACTATCCTTGAGATATAATGCATTGTCAAGATCATTGCATACCTTTAGTAAGGTCATAACTGACCCAGCGAAAAAACACAACCTCAGTGGAGTAATTTTATTTTAATGTATGTGTTAGAAAAATATGAAAAAGAAATAAAATGAGGGTGGGTGTGGCCCAAATGAAAAGGTTTGAGTTAGTTGTGATTTGAGGGTATTTTTAAATTAGTGTGTTGGAGTGATGTGAAAGTGATGTGTCACAAGTAGGGCCCAAATGAAAAGGTTTGAGTGTGTCAACACACCCATACTCTTAAAAATACAAAGTTTTAGCACCATATCAGACCAAGCATGGAAAACGACATAAAAAGCAACATCATTATAAATCATTTATTGGGATTTACATTTTATGTTCTCCAAAATACAACGTGATTAAACATCACTAAATTCAAGTTAATTGCTTTTATTCCTTTTCCCATAACAAGATACTTGCTACCTTCCCAACTACAGTAATATTCACCACAATTCGTAAATCAAGGCCAACCATTGTATCCGATTTTATTTAATTTAGTTTATTTGTAAATTCAAATAAAGGTTTGTCAAATCTATAAGTTTGATATATTAACCTTTTGCTTTATGAAAAACGATCATATTTGATCATTTTATAACAAGTGAACGGTTTAGCATGAGTCATCTTTTTTTTTTTTTTTTTTTTTTTTTGAGTTAAAAGTAATTATATTCCTTATTGTTAGTTAATAAGGCCTTTAGGCCCGACATGTTGTTTAGGCCCGTTTAGTTTTTGTTTAGTTTAAGATTAGTCGCTATTTATTCTTTTGTAATTTTTATAAATCTAATAATATAGTTTTTAGTATTTTTTTATTTCTACATGGAAAAAAAAAATCAATTCGGATTTTGTTGCCGACTGTTTGCCATGACTGTTATTGGTTCTAAATCTTTGTTCAGTTGGTTATTGTAAAAGTGATCATTACAATATTTACTTTTAGTAAACCTAATCGTGTAGTGTGGTTGGAAGATGAATATGAATCGGTGGCAATTAGATTATGGTGGTCCACATGGTTCTGTTTCATCCTTTTGGTTTGGTAAAGAAAAAAAAAAATGTTTGGATTCATATAATAACATATGAATCTAGTTTGAATAATTAAGGTTTGATTTTGACTTTAGTTCTAAGGTTAATGACTTATTAGTATCGGGTTATTGTTTCGTTCCGATCTGAATTGGTAATTGGTTTTGCATCGGCATTGGCAATGATGATGGTGATGTTATAGTCTTAACTAATCCGACTATGTCTTGAGTAGTTATGTGTAATATTTCGACGTTTGTTTTGGTTTCACACGTGGTTCTCCAACTGGTTTCACATGGTTTATCTGAATCTGCTGCTCTATTTGCATATGTTTGTCTGTTGCTGAATTTTCTGCTCTTCGTCTACCTCTGTTTGGATATCTTTGCCACTGAATTTGTATTTGTCTGATGTTGTCTTCCTGGATCTGCTCTTCGTCTACCTCTGTTCGGATCTCTCTGCCGCTGAATTTGTATCTTTTTGCTGTTGTCGGCCTGGATCTACTCTTCATGTACTTCTGTTCGGATTTCTCTGTCGTTGAATCTATATTTGTCTGTCTGATTTCGAAGTTTTCTTGTCAAACTCTCAATGTAGCATTGTGAGTTTGAGGGGGAAGTTAGTTAATAAGACCTTTAGGCCCGACCTATTGTTTAGGCCCGTCTAGTTTTAAGGTTAGGTTTTGTTTAGGTTTAGTCACTATTTATTCTTTTATAATCTTAATAGTTCATTGAATCTGATAATATAGTTTTTAGCATTCCTTTGATTTCTACACTTAATACAAATCTAAATTTATACAAGTGAGCTTAGGCCGGTTTGGGTTGATTTTTGGCTAAACCAAACCCCAAATTGAAAGTTCGCTTGGTTTTGTAGTTTTTCCCCGTTTGGTTTTGGTTTTTGTCCGATTTTTAATCTGAGTTCATACTTTTCAAATGGTAACTTGATTTCATAAAATATTAGCTGAAATCAAAATTAAATGTTAATATTGCATTGAAAATAAAATAAAATGAAATAGATGATATATATAACGATGAAAGAAATACTATTTTGGTCTAACAATTGATGTGAGAGATAAAGCAAAATAAACTTTGGGATTTTGTTAGAATGTTAGTTAAAGAGAGATGTTTTACAAATATAATATATGAATCTTTTATTGTTTACGCTATTGTGTGTACTTGTATAAAAACTTATATGCATATTTTCTAAAAGTTTACTTGACATTAGTATATGGCAGTTCGGTTTCTTTGATTTAAGTTTTCATACAAAACCAAATACTAAATTCAAAACTTTAGGTTTCTAAAATTTACAATAAAATCGTCGATTTTTGAAGTGATTCAATCTTTTTAGAGCGGTTTTTTTAGTGTAGTTTTTGAATGTTGGTTTGGAATTTCAATTTTCTTGCTCACACATATTAATTTACATGAAACTATTATAACTTAGTTAATTATGGCTTTACGACTACAAACAAATATCTAATAACAGTTTTGGCACAGTAGAAGACCTTTAGAAATTTATTCTTTTGAACAACAAGTGTATATTAACAACCTTAGCAACCACCATTGAATGTCTTCATGATAATCAACCATTCTCGTACCTTGGACTCTTAGTTAGTAAAAACATGAGATTTGGTAGAAGTTGAAGTAACGTGATTGGCAATTTTATTAGAAGATTGTCGTCATAGAAAGCAAAATTACCGTTAATTGGAGGACATATTTCTCATTGTAAAAGCAGTCCTTGGATGTTTACCACTTTACTTCCTTTCTATCTTTAGAGCTCCTAATTGAATTCTTAACAAACTGGAATTGATATTTTGTCGTTTCTTTTGGGGTTTCAAATATTATGAGAAAAAGTTAGTTTGGATAGAGTGGCTAAATATCTTAAAAAATAAATTAGCATGTGGTTTTGGTGTCGGCCTTCTCCGAGCAAAAACGTTGGGTCTCCTTTGCAAATGGCTATAGATATTTCACTGTGAAGATTCGGCCCTATGGAGAAAGGTTATTAATCAAACTTATGGTTCTTGGTATTCGGGAAGCTCGAGTTCAAAAATCTTATTGTGGTGTTTGGACAAATATCTTAAGATCTATAGAGCAAATAAATAAGATTGGTGTCTCATTTTATTCCCTCATGTCTCGGAAAGTTTCTCTAGTGAGCAAACAAGCTTTTGGAACAATCACTAGTCCTCGTTGGGAGTCAGTCTTAAACATAACTTCCTTAGGTTGTATGCCCTTGAGCTTGAAAAAGACTGTCTTTTATGTGATGGTTAGAAGATTATGAAAGGGAATTGGTAGGGTGATTGGGCTTGGAGATCTCCTCTGCGTGGATGGGTTGCATTATTTGATCTTGACTTTCTTCAACATCTGCTTAATGGCCTTTCACTGCATCTTGGAAATGTTGATGCATGGACTTGGAATGAAGCCGCATAACGTAAGTTTTCAGTAAAAAATCCTTTCAGATTTAATACAATCTAAGAGCACAAGGTAAGGTATGCAAGGACCCAATAACACGTTATTGGTATGCCACCTCAGCGCCACATCATACACCACCCAATAACACACCAATAACTCAAACAATCCTCCCTCATAACACACCACTAACATCACTTGTAGGTCCCACAAAATACCCCACCAAATATACCACCCACTCACAATAAAAAAAAAAACACACACACAAAAGGTGCATTTGGCTTGAGCTATTGGAGTGACTCAAAACACAAAATAATGCATTTGGCACAAGTTTTACATATTGGCCGGTAAGGTTGGCACACCAATGACACCCCATACCTTGTGTTGGAGGCTTTCTTTTTTTTTTTCTTTTTTTTGCCCTGGGTTTCCGACTCAATATTGCAAGCCGACTAATCCCAGCGAGACTACCCTTTTGGATAGCCCAGAGCCGGCACAAGTGAACCTACACGGCCACAAGGGGATTAAATTTCTCCCCGTTGTCGTGACCTCCATTTTGGAAGGGTGGTATTTTTACCGCTGGGTCACCCCTTGTGATTAACGTGGAGGTGAGTTTCAAATGGAGCTTTTGGGCGCCGAAAAGGGTTAATATTTGTCTTTGGAGAGATTCTTAAAATCGTTTTCCAACTCGCTAAATCTGACAAAAAAATAGGTCAATCTCTAGTCTTCACACGATCTCGTTTGTAACGATCATGGAGAAACGTTGGACCACTGCCTTATTAGTTTCCACCAATACCAGGACTACATGTTTGAGCTTTTGGAGCTGGTACACAGTCTTTTTTCTAGTGATCATGAAAAAACGTTGGACCATTGCCTTATTAGTTGCCTCAATATCAGGACTACATGTTTGAAGTTTTGGGGCTGGTGAATATTCGACGACCTGATGATCTCTCTTTAGATAGCATTTTATATCTCAAATTAAACTCCCCTTTGAACAATAAATGTGTGGTGAAAGCTTTGTTTAGTGTATCTTTTGTTCTTAGGGGGGGGTTAGAAATAAATTTCTTCCTGCTACCTGATGAGTTGGAAAAGACTAAACAAGAAGACCTTTTTCCATCTGTGCACAAGTATATCTTATCTCGCTTAATAATTGGACTGCTTGTTCATCTCTAAACTGAAATAATAAGGTCTCAAAGCCTTACAGATTGGAAGAGTCTTTGTTAGCGGGTTTGCTTCTTTTTTCATATTTTGATGCTTTGGTGTTTTCCTTAGTTGTTCGTGTTTCCTCCTCATAGCCTTTTGGTGTTTGTTGCTAATAAATTTTGCCTTTCGAAAGAGAAACAACCTTAGAAAAGAGCTAAGATGAAGAACATGAGGTTCAAAGGAGAAAGAGAGGTCATTTAAGTTGTTGTAAAACTAGGTGATCCAATTACAAATAAAGTCATAGCTATTTGAGATTGAATTAAAGAAGAAAGTATGATATCATTTAGAATCAACTCTTTTTGCGGTCTTTAGACTAGTCGTAACATGCGTGACACCTCACACCAAAACCAAAACTCACGCGCCACCCCATTACTTCTTCATCCGGTCACGCGTGAGATGGGCAAAAAAATCTCGATAGAGGTGAGTTGCATCGCTACTTGGTTCGTGTGCAATGTAGTAGGCCCCTAAAAGACGTAACACATTCATTAAAAAAATAAAAAAAGAAAAGAAAAAAGGAAAACACGTTACCGCATTTTTTTTATACCTATAAATACTCCTAAACTTAAAGATGTTTAAACACAACTTCTCATTTTAATTATTTATGTTATGTTTTAATTTCGTATGTTTACGTTTTTAAACACAACTCTTATCCTCACCCCACTAGGCCACTACCACCACCACCTGACTTTGTGGCTTATGCAGATGGAACCATATGATGCTTTTACATGTTTATGTGAAGTAGGAGATAGAATGCTGCGAAAATCACATCAACCTTATAGCCTCGGTAAACTTTACTATGCATGTCCTCGTTCAAAGATGAACAAGTAGATTTTTTTTATTTATGCAATATATAAATAATTTGGTTGTCAAAAATATATTTCTTTTGATTTTCTTACTCTGTAACAACCAACAAAACAATATTATGGATGTGGATATTTTATATGGAAGGATGATCTAGATCTCCGGCTCCATGTAAGTTCTTCGCATGGACCTACAACACCTTAAAGTTTTTTCTCCGAGACCTTCAACACATCAAATTCTTCTCCGGGATCTTCTGGATCTGCATCAACAGCGTGCTCAAATTGCAAGGTCAAAGATCTAAAGTTAAATATGTTGGAGGCAAGAATATAGATGATGGAGGCAACACTAGAAATGAAAAGGCATCCCGAGAACCACACATGTCAATCAACTGCAATAGTTCATGAGCTTTTAGATGAAATGGAAAATCTTCGTGTAGTAGTAGTATTTCTAGTTTCGTATGTTTACAGTTTTACTTTTCTATGTAATATTTTTTACTTTATAATAAAAAGTTTAATTAAAAAATAGATTGAAAGGTGAATAAATATGACCATTAGGGTTAAAAGGTGAGGAGTGAGGGGAAATGATAGAAGAGAAAAACTGATGTGACGCTGATGTGAAAAGTGACCCGGTGTGGCCATTACCTGTGGTATCAAGGCGAAATTATTATTTTTATTATTTTTATTTATTTTATTTATATTTTTATTTATTTTCTTACAAGCTGTACACAAATAAAAAATTGATCTAAAACAAATCTAGAGACAAATTCGAATCACCTGCCAACCATCAATTCTCATTTTACAAACCGCTTCTTATACGACTAACTCAGAAAATATAGTGATACAATAAATAATCACTCTGAACATTTTCTTTCCATACAGCTTGGATATGGCAACAGTTCGCGTAGCATAAATGCAGTATTTGCAGTGTACCAATCGGTAAACCGTATACCGGCCAAAATAGTACTCGTACTATGCAAAAATAAATAGACTTTCATTATTTTTTATCTTGTGTTGACCTTGATATGGCCAGAGGTCTGCAACTGCTTGGTTCAATTTAGTGATTATTAGAAATATTTTACTCATTTTATACTTTGTTACTATATCTTGTAGATACATTCTGTCCTAGACATAGCCAAAACCCAATTCATTACTTTATCGTTATTTGAAATCACTTGTGACCTCATACGAACATTGGGAGTGTAGGGAAATATTTAGGTCGTTAGAACCAAAAGATTTGATGTAAAAAACAAGTGACAATTGGAGAGTGACGATTCCTTAAACCCACCTCAAAAACAATATAGCTTCAGCCGTTGTTCAATTCCATTTCCAAGGCCTAGCTATGATACCCCTACTTCTTTTGCTCTCTTCTTTCATTCCCAAGGCGCCTACTTTGTACCCTAATGTAGGGGCTTTTTCGTCTTTTTATTTGACTCAGTTTATCCTCTACCCACAATGTTTTCAGAGTTGGTTCTGCACCAAAAACAATAACATCTCCCCACATCTCTTTCTCTAGTTATCTTTTGATAGAGTGAAGGTAAATAATGTCATTTTGAAAACAAATATGCACACTTCTTCCCCTTGTTTTTACCATATTTAAAGAATTTCACCCCCAACAAATATTAACCCTCTACATGTACCTAGCTAGTGTATTCGGTAATACTAAAGTCTAGTGTTTTGTGAAGGATCGGATTCAAGTAATGTTAGATCCTTGAAGACATGTATTTCCAATTGAGACATTTCAAAAATCAGAACATAAAACACCTTGATAAACATCTTCCGATATAACGGGAACTTTTGCAACGAAAAGATAATCACATTAGCTCTTGTAGAAGAAATCAAAATTTATTTTTGCTCTTGGATTACTTAGAGCATCCACATGGGTCAAGTTATCAAAAGCATTTCACTATTTCAAAAAGTCATTTTAAGAGGTTTTTTGCATTGGATCAAAAGTTTTTTAAAAAGCTTTTCTTGAAAGACTTGGTGAATCTCAAGTCTTTCCTCCAAACTATAGTTATCAGTGTATGTATCACGTTAAATCATTAAATCGTAGTCTTAAAGACGTCATTTAAATCTTCTTAAACAAGTACTCCGTATAAAATTGGTCCCTACATGATATTTTTGTAACATTTCTAGCATCTTGTTAGGCTGTTAATGAATTGCTATTAAAAGGTTTCTTGCAAGAAAAATAAAAGAATAATTGAGATGATATACATGAGTAACAAACTTTATTTTACCCATAGAATTAATTAGACATATCAGTTTATAAGAGCATCCACTATGTTAAACTTTTATATTTATAAGAGCATCCACTATATTAAACTTTTATAAAGATTTATAGTTTTATTATGACATTATTAACAAACTTTGAACGTATCTTCATTATGTATAAACCTCATAAAGCTTTATAAAATTTATACAAAATTCAAATGCATTAAATTATAAAGAGGTTTAATATTCTAAACATATTCATCATAAACTTATTTATAAACCTATCTTCACTATAGTTTACAAGTTCTTAGACATATTCATCATTTTATAAACTTTTTCATACACTACTATAATGGATGCCCTAAATTAGTTAGAGCATGTTCAATCATAACACCATAACAAATATACCGTCCGTCAAATCAGTAGCGTAAAACTGCATTTAATATTAACATCCGAAAAACAACCCACAACAATAACATCCCAATAACATCAATAACATTCCCAACAATTTACAAAAACAGCCCTTCATTTAGGGGCATAATGAAAAAAAACCAAATAGCTTGTTATCCCATCCTTAGCGATTGCAATATGCAATATGCCCTTCAGGTTTAGCAAAGCGGCGTTATTTATACTCATAGCTTGCGTTATAACGTTATGGTTGTAAATGCTCTTATGCATATCATTTTTATACTTGACTCATAACAATTTCTTATCTTGACCCTTATCCACCATAAAATAAATAAGAAATATAAGAAATAGAAATTAATAGTCATAATCTAAAATTTTGTGATGTGTAGAATAAAGATGCCCAGATAATAATAACTTGCTCCAAAAATTTATGTTCAATAAATCAAAATAGATTGGGAAGTGCCATTATTATACTACAAGGGTTTGAAATAGCACTTATAATAAATGATCCCATGGTACCAATCCCCTATTTATACCACTAGAATAGTCATAGTCGTTCAAAAGCCCATGCAAAAAAGCAAACGAACCATCCCTCTCTTTCTGACTTGATCTATCTCCTACAAACAATCATGAACCACGGTAGCATCTCACCTGAGTTACCACCAATGGTGGTCGGAGCAGGGACACCGGCAGCATGTAGGTGGAACCCTACAAAAGAGCAAATAAACATGTTGGAAAACCTGTATGCACAAGGGTTGAGAACACCAACAGCTGAGCAGATTCAAGGTATAACCACTAGGTTGCAAACTTATGGTCACATTGAAGGTAAAAATGTTTTTTATTGGTTTCAAAACCATAAGGCTAGGCAAAGACAAAAGGAGAAACAAGATCATATGTCTTTGTTTAGGCAGTATAATCATCATAATCGTCACCTTCATCCGCAGTTTGTTCATTTGTCACCGCCACCAAATGGTTTGTATTTCTGTCTATTACTCTTCTTTAATACGTAATATTAAGAAAAATTATATATCTAAATGCCTAAGGTGTTTGTTTAAGCTTTTATGTGGGGTTATGAGCTATTTTGATTTAGTATTTTTAAGTAGCGCCAAGTTTGTCGCTTGAGTACGTATGGAGCATACAAGTATATTATATTATAATATAATAAGCTTATATAAGCCATAGATCTCAAAATAAGCCGAAAAATTGAAGCTTATGAAATATAATTAGTCGAATTTATATAAGCTCATAAGCCGACGTTTAGGCTTAAACAAACACCCCCTAAAACTCATGTCTAATATATGCATAACTCTAAGATGGACACATGACAATATCAATCAAGATGATTTTATTCATGAATTTAGTATATGTATTAGGTATCCTATCAATCCTAAAAGAAAGAAAAAAAACGCACATTTCACACGTTACATGATATAATGTTTAATCTTGAATTTAATCATATGAATTAGATATCCTATCAATAGTCTAATATTAATATAGGACATGTGGGAAACCTTTGTGAATGTAGATACGTAAATAGAATGTTTTTTGTTTATTTATAAGTTTACTTTAAAAACAAAATGGTTTATTTCATTGATGAAACTAGCAAGTACATCTAAAGTATAACTTAAATAATTTGGCTTTAGATTAATTGTCATACTACATTTTGGCGCTTGTTTCATAAAATTTCATAATTAAATGTGTGAATAATATGTGCAAATAAGTCTCTAGATTTTTTTATTTGTGCCATTTAATTTTACTTTGAGATTTGTTTTACATGTTTAAAAGAGTTATTAACCATCTTGTTTGTTTGTTAATTGTCATATGTTTTTCAGTTGTATATGAGCCATACTACATGCCACAAAGCAACTTAGCATTCTATCCTCAACACACACAAGTTCTTTCTCCAACCACAAATGCTAGCACCATCATCAAGAGACGATCAACACGAGCCACTAAGCCAAGATTTGTCGAAAATACGGAGTTTACTCCAGCTTATCAGCCCGAAAGTGTTGGAAGAAATAACATGATGCACAAAGAGCAAGGTGGTACTATTTTTAATAACAAAAACTATGGTCATAAAGAAACTTTGGATCTTTTCCCACTGCACCCAACTGGGATTCTGCAAGAACGATCAGTTGATACAACTAGCAACGGTAGTTGCCTGTCTTCTGGTGCATGTACTTCAAACTCTTCTGGCTATGCCGTTGACCGTCTATCCTTTGACTTTTTCTGTTGATTTAGACATTGTGATATGAAAGTGTCAAATCTTCACTAACATGCATGCAAATTTTGGTTGGTAGCTCAAAAAGTTATTGTTGCACTTGTTATCTTTTATTGTGTTATAAATATGTATGGGTGGTACAATTGTTACCTTTTATGATCAGATATAGCAACTTTTTTTGAGTTTAGTTAACAAATGGTCATGTGACTACTGCATGAGTAAAGAATGAGAACCGATTTACACATTATCCTATATATTTAAAAGGCAGGAAGCTCTTTGGTCATGAACAGTGTGTCGGTGGTGTCTTGGACGGTAGAGATGCACACGATCTGTGATTTTAACGGACCATATTCGTTGCGGTCACTGTTTATCCAACTGTAGACTTAACAGTGTGTCGGTTTGCTCTATGATCTAGACCCTTCTATCCTTTCATCCTAAAAAAACACACACACGAAACCAGATAAACTCACCTCTCACTACCCTAATCACAAGGAAGATGGATGATTAAAAGTCACTTCTGGTTGATATCCAAACTCCAAAACATATCCCTAATCCCAAATCATAATCAAGATTAATGACCGTCCAATCCCAAATCTTCCACTCACATAGACACTTTTTTTCATGCGAGTAGATCTAACCTCGATTTGTTACATCCGATGAGAGGGAGAAGTGGCGGAGTTGGCGGCGGTGGTGTGCCATCGATTCCGGTAGGCTCAACTAACTGTCTCTTATCTCATGCTTTTACCCCGCTTTTTTTGTGTTATAAAAAAGGTTGAATCTTTTTTTTTTTGATTGTGTATATTTTATGTTCTTACGGGAAATAACTGATTGGTTTGTAACTTCTTTAATGGTCATTTAAGAGCTTCCACCGACAGAAAAAGAAGTGATGATGACGAGGTATCGATACTTGAAAGTGATAAATAATTGACAAAATCTGTTAATGACGATTTACAAATATAGTCTTCTTTGGTATTGATTGGTGTAAACTCATTTAGGGATGAAAATAATATGTGTGACACATATCTGTTTCACCTTTTACAGATATGTTTCATTTAGGTATGAAATAGAAATTCCAAGGAGATGATCATGAAATCGATAACCGTAGCAGGGTATCAGATATTTTTCCTTTTAGTATCAGTTATCTTATGTATGCAAATGTTTGTTTCATTTAAAATTTTGAAATTTGTATGTAACTACAAATTATAAAGAGGGTGTTTGGGATTGCTTATTGAGATTGCTATATGCATATTAGTACCCATTTAAATAAGATAGATAGAAGGGGTGTTTGGCGTTGCTTATTTTAAAGTGAATTTTTTTTTGTAGGGACTTATTCTATGTGCAGGGAGGTTTGATCATTATATGTCCTCTGTAAGTTCTTATATCAATTTTGTTGTATACCATATTAACATTCTAGATTAATTTTTAGAAATTTAGTATGTCATTTGTTAGGATTGTTACTTTTGTTTTTTGTAGTTTACAATTTTTTCTTTAATTTAATTAGATTATTTTCTTATTTTTATTACTATTTTTTTTTTTTTTGAATTCTGACTTTTCTATTGCTATTTTTCTGTGTGAAATTATGAAGATGAAGTTATCAAAATGAAAGTTGGTTTTTTTTACACAATACGTTGGTGTTGTTTTTTAGTTTCATGTGTTACTGATAGGTTGTTAAGGAACATTTTTTGGTAAGGAACAACTGCAGATTAAGTTCACCTACTGTTTTCGATAATGCATATTAAAATGTTCCTTAACAACCTTTTTATCAAAAAGGATGCGTAAGATGCATATTAAAAAGTTCCTTAACAACCTTTTTATCAGACAATCACGTCGATAATGCATATTTTTCTAATTCACATTGCAATAAAAAGGGTGGTAAGGTAAGGAACATCCTATGAGTTTGCAATTAAGGATGCGTAGGATGTATATGGCAAATGCTTGGCTATTGACTACATTAACTTTGGGCAGGTACATGTTCATAAAAAGGTTCCAACTGGGGCTAGGCTTGGTGGCAGAAGTAGTAATGCTGCAAGCGCACTTTGGGCAGCAAACCAATTCAGTGGTTGCCTAGCAACGGAGCAAGAACTCCAAGAATGGTCCGATGAGATTGCTTCAGATGTCCACTGCTTCTTCTCCAATGGAGCTGCCTATTGCACGTGTAGAGGCGAGGTATGTCTTCACATTAGCGAACGGTCTATGAGTATCAGGTCATGGAACAAATGGTTGATCCACTTTATTTCATAAACATTTTCACTATAAATAACCAATTTTAAGTAAATGTATGTATATTGGTCGTCCTAAGAAAATAAATGTAAGTGTATATTTGACACTAATGAACAGAATATGTCAAGGAAAAGTTTAGTCATAAGGAAACTAACCTTTCATTATAAAATGTAGCTTACTTTTTTTTTATGCTGCTTTATGCTGATTTTTTTACTGTAATTAGATTTTCAGGATTCTGTCAGCCTGAGAATGGAAGCAGAGGTATCCAAATACCCATATGCCTGCAAACTAAGCTAATCCAAATACCCATTTGGTTTCGGTCTTGGCAGAGGTATCCAAGGGAATCTGTTCCAGAGGCTAGGATGCCAGAAAACATTCTTCATGAAAAAATGGCGTTACCTAAACATCAGGTATTAAACCAAACTATATATAAAGTTATTATTATGAGAAATCGATGTATTATTTTATAACTTTGAGGGAAAAGGAGAAAAATATTTATCATAAAAGGTTAAAGATTTAAAGGGGGTAAATGGATTTATTTGAAATGTGTACGTCTGCAGGCTGGTCACTTAATAGGCATGAAATGTCTTGCAGAAATTGAGGTACCATCTTCTACTTGGCTAAAGGTTAGTTATTACTACTCGATCTTTCTTTATTTTTTTTTATATATTTTTTTTACCAAAGTTGTGAGTTTTGAGTGGTATCCTAACATTTTTTAAAAGGTTATATGCTTTTCGTCAGGCTTCTGAAATGTATATTTCTGTATCTTTTTCTTTCTTCTCAAATGAGATTAAAGACGTACGTTATTCAAATACGCTTAACAACTCTTAGGCAATACGAAGGTGGGCCAAAAATGCTAACGGTGTCTCCTTGAAATGATCTATATAAGTAACCCGTTTTGACGAAATCCATTTTCATCAACTATCTAATCCGGCCAACATGTTGTTACAGTAGCAAACAAAGATTTGAAAAGGATTCCGGCTCCTCAGATGCCAATGTTAAAGAGGTCGTTAGACCACTCAAGGTAAGCGGACTCATTAGTTTTTATGTTGTTGGATTGATCTATATGTAATATGACTGATGGTTTAAGGTATTTTAATCCGGCCTTATTTACTGATGCTACAGGCGTTAACGCAAGCCATGAAAAGGGTAGCATGACTTTGAGTACAAAGAATGCACGTAAACGGTCCACACACCTACGCAAGTGAAGCTACAAACATTAGTTTTCAGTTACGAATATTTGTTATATAATGTATTTTCCAGCATTAAAGAAGCTAGCGAGGATGATAAGCGAGGTTGGTACATGATCCTCAAAACCGTTGAAAGGCGAGGATGATAAGCTTCTGGATTTACACAAACTATTACAAAATGTATCTTCCACTTCCTACACAATTATTTATTTATTTTTACTGAATAATTGGTGGAATAATTAAGGGTTGTGTTATTGGACGACATTGTTACCATTTTACTGTCATATCACATTTTTTTTTAACTTTTCAAGTCAGTCACATGACACCTCTATACAGGAAAAACCAAAATGGTTCAACAGATGGAAGGTTCCAAAATGAGCAGAGGTATCCAAATACCCATATGCCTGCATAGTACCTGGAAGGGAATCGTAACATGGGAATGAATTGCTTACTTGAGGTGACGGCAGCCGCATCAGTGGAGGCATCGATTCCAGGTAGTCTTTCACCTACTTCTGTTTGCATGGACATAACATAGTTTGAAGCTAAAAAGGATCAGGAAACTTGATAAATCACTTTAACCAACTTCTCTTGACATTCAGCTATTATAATTAACACAAGTTTAGTAATTGACGATTGAATTGTACATATTTCAAGTGCTTACGCAGTTATGCTACCATATGTACTTGAGAATAAGCAATTCCAAACACCCTCTTAATAAAAAATGTGACAATGGCCTGCGCCTGCAATCTTTTCTATATGTTCATATTAGTTTCACAAATAGTAAAATCCCATTTAACATAACTTCCTGTCAACATACTTGATTTGATAAAGTGGTTACGATGGGTAATGATGGATAGCATGTTCAGTAGTGTTTCTTATACTGGAATACGTGTTTTGGTAGTTGGTATTTGTGCCTCATATATGTTTTATAGCTCCTTTTAATGGTATGTGAGATGTGTGTGTAGTGATTGCGTTGGCGAAAAGAAGCCATGGATGAGGGGAGGATAAGAAGTTACGCATTAATTCGGGTACCCTTTTCTAGGTTTTGGGATCGATTTCGTTTACGATACTTTGGGTGGTTAATTGGCGGCCATGGCAGATATACAGGTACATAACTGAATTAAGTTTGGTTCGAGTAAGTTAATTATATGAAAACTTATTATTGATGTTGGATATCGTTTAAATCAGTATTATGTGACTTTAGTCTTCTAGAACAGGTAGATTCCTTTAGCTGTTTGAAAACAACATAAGCATACATGAAATGACGGAAGCAAATATGATATTTAGACACCTTTTGTATACAAATATACCAATAAGCCATATTGTTTTCCACCAGGCACCAACTGTATTGATAAGCTATTTTTATTACTGTGGCCGCGATTGTTTGTTGTGGTCTTTTCTTAGTGTCGGGATGTAGCAGCAGAGGGACTATTGTTGTCACTTCTGCGAAAGAGGTCTTGAATGCAGCAGGCGGTGGTGGGAATTATTTGAGTCTACCAACGGATCAAGTCTTTTGTGTTGAATAATAAGATTAACATATATTGACAATAAACCAACAGATTGTTAAAAGCTGGAAAGGAATTAAAATAAATAGTCAAATAACAAACTTTAGCAGCTTTTCCCTTTTAGTCTTAGATACTTATAAGGTGAGTGCACCTATGACCATTCTAATTATTCTTATCAGATGAAATGATGAGTTTATTGCTGCAGACTTCGACACTCCTACTGCTGATTCAGAAGGCTATAACAAGATGGACAATTCCGTCCGATATGCAATGAATCTCAGGTAAAATGTTACAAACTAAACAAGTTTAGTTATCATGTACCTCAGTTTCTTGACATCTACATAAGTTGGTTTACATATAAAAAGTCCAAGGTTCAGTAATTTGACTCATGTTTTTTTATTCCTCTTTAATTAAGCACGGCAATCTCAATGGAGCATGTATTCTCAAACACCCCCTAGGTAAGGAAGTGACAAAGCTATATTTTGCAACGGCTGTCACGAAAGGGTAATCATTGACTAAATCTTTTTGTTGCAGAATCATGGTCTAAGATTTGACCAAGAAAGTGCGAAGAAAGTAATTGGATTCATATAGGTCAGATATATACTTTAGATTTATCATTATTTTACATGATCGATTATATAACGCACATATATTATTGCATAAATATATAGCGGCCTCAAATATGGGATCTGAGCTAACGTTTAGGTCTCTTATTACAGATTGAGAAATTTTGTTCATTTTCACATCCAAAAAACTGATGACCTTTGTGCTCACCTGTCTACACAAAAACAGAAAGTCGCTACATGGTAATGGGTCATTTTTTTATTCTGATTTTAACCTACTACTGCATGACGGCCATTCAGAGCAATCTGTAATAAGTGAAGATGATGACATGGGTAATTCTCATATCTGAAGTCTGAACTGTTCTTATGTGTTTGTGTGGGTGCGCGGAGGTGTATTTACAATTACTCTTTTCAAATTGTATGTAAAACTGTTGTATTTGAGGTTGTAGTAAACATATTGTTTCCTACCTATTGTAAACATAAACTGATGCTATTGACAAAGCACTCCCGCGGCAACGCGCGGGCTACCCCGCTCGTTCAGTTTATTGATCGGTACACTCATTGTATAAGTAGACAAAAACACAATATTAGTTTTGTACAACTAATTAAAAGATAAAAAAAAGTCTCTTAAAAACTAATACGAGTGTGCACTTCCCATAAAAACTGTAGTTATGTTTGTCACAATGGAAAATTTGGAAAGACTTTCTAGATAGTAGATCCTATAGTTGGCTTGTCTGCATGTTAAATGGTGAATTGTGATTGATGGAATGCGTTAAATGTTAAAGGGTCCTTTTGGTTTATAGATGCGTTTAAGATTTGGATTTAGATTTGCTTTAGATTTAAAAAATTTTATAGGAGAACGTAATACATATTATATATTTATATTCATATGTTATAATTTAAAATTTAAAATTATAATATAAAATATTACTGTAGAAAGGAAGAGAGAGATAAAGAGATTAAAATAGGTAAAAAAAAAAAAAAAAACAAAGGTGGTGGGTTTTAATTTAGTGGGGATGCTCATTTTTTAATACAACCCGTCAAACAAACAACACTTTTATCCACCAATCTCAATCCTCTCTCACAAAACCCATAAACTAAACGGGCCATAAATTAGTGGGTCGATAAATTATTTATTTATTTATTTTATAGTGATAGTCAATTTATATTTACCTTTAAGTTACCTTAAGTTACGTCGCAAAGTCTCTTATAGCAGTTTTACATGATTTAACAAGTGAACAATTAACGTGTTAAATATAGTTATAGCGAAAAGGTATAATGCATGCCATGTTTATTTAGTGTTTTTCACAATGCAAATGTTTGGCATTATAAACCTAATAATTTGTTGCTATTAAAGTTTCCTTTTGATCTTAACAAGTAGTGGAAATTGATCATATACGTACTCACATACTAAAATTCGGGTAACAATGTATCGAAATTATCTTATCATAATTTTATATATAGAGTAAATAGGAAAGAGATTTAGCGAGAAGAGAAAAAAAATGAAAGTGATGAAAAATATTCAAAGCCCCATTTTTCAAAGTAATAAAGAAAAGAAAAAAAAATCTAATAAGAGATGCATCTATTAAGAGATGCATCTATTTTGTAGATGCATCTGAAATGTACAATTGTGATTTTTTTATCATCCATTTTATTTTAATATTATTTCTCATTTGATCCTTAGTATGTAAATAATTTAATCTTAAGCTTTTTAGAGATATAACTACTTGACTCAAGTTAAGGCAATATGAGTCATTGGATTTGATCCAATGACTCAAATCAAAAGAAGTTCTTTTGATTTGAGCTATTGGATTAAATCCATGGCTCATATTGCCCAACTTGGCTCAATTTATGCTTACCACTTGAGAGGATCCTTATTCATACTTTAATGAACTCTTACTAAATATCTTAGAATATAAACAGACTTATATTAACAATCTTTCGGTTACAAAATATATTTATGCACATTAAATTGAGCATTATGATTATTTTTAGTACAAGTATAGTCATTTGAGGGTGATAACAAAAATAACTAATTTTATAAACATTCTTCAACAAATACCAATTTTCAAAAGGAATCCATTTTACTCATGAAATCCGCAAGATTTGACTATCAATGTCAACTCTTACTAACTTTTCAAAAATCGTTGGGTTGACTACCAAGGTTAAATCTTGCGAATTTTTGAAAATTGCTACTCTTCTCATTTTTTTCAGGCTTCACGCTTAACTCAAAGCACAAAAGTTGTAGACCCCCTTTTCTCATTAAGTGCCCTTTTAAATCACTCAAAAAGGAGTTCACTTGGAGAAATTTTATGGCCAAAATACAACATCAACTTTATCATAATACAGTGCTCAGACAGGAATGGGTATTGTTGTTGTTGTTGTTGTTGTTGACATTAACAAGAATTCTTCATTCGTGCTTTGTTTGAATTTTTCATGAGCCATTCTTTATCAACTATTAATTCACCATTTCATAAGTATTCTTTCATCTAGAACCTACAATGGATTTGATTTCCTCAATCCATTTCACCTTTATTATCATTTGATGCCTTTTAATTTGTTTCACATAATTTCCTCAACTTCTTCCATAATTTTTCTCGAATGCATCCACGGAACCTAATATCACAAATATAATCTATTAAGTACCAAAACCTCATATAAACAACCATTAAATAAGCATAAAAGTGATGCTAACACATATAAATATGAAATGTGCATTTCATATATTTGCACATATATTTACACGCATTATCGTCACTTTTATGCTTATTCAATGGGTTTTTATATGAACTTTTGGTACTTAATCTGTGAATTTAGGTTCTATAGGTGTTGATAAGGATTTAAAACATACGTTTTTAGGGGGTCATTTAAGCCCTAAATTGTTACATTTTATATCCTTTACTGCTTAAAATAGTTCATTTTCACATTTTAGGTCATTTGAAAGCAAAATGCTGGAATGAAGCATATTTGGACGAAAAGGAGCAAAAATATGAAGAAAACGATGAAGTCAAGTAAACAAGGCAAATTCATAAGACCGGAGGACGTTCCAAACTCAAGGGCGACGCTGTCGCTTACAACATGTTCCGAATTTTCTCAAGCGACGGCTCAGGTCATATTTTGGTCCTAACAAGTGACTGCGTCACGCCTATTTTCGCAAGGCCGTCACTCTTTCATTATTCACCAGACGACCAAGGTTTTCCCAAGACGACGTCCAGAACAACCGAGATGGCGTCCTTTGCTTGCTACCGCGCCCGTCCGGTGATGACTTGGCAAAGACAAAACCCTAATGACAGCGATCAGACGACATCGCAAAAGGCAACGCCGTCGCAATTGTAAAATCTATATATAGACCTCGAATTTTCTGCATTAGGTGTGTATTATTTTGGAGAGCAAACCCTAGTTCATTTTTGGTCCGACTTGGACAATACCTTAGGGTTTTAAACCCTCTTTCACACTTCAAGATAAGTTTGTTTATCCAATCTATCACCATGTTTAATCTATGTTTGATTGTTTGCTTGTGTTATTGCTTATCTATCATGCGTAACTAAATTAATTAGTGTTTGCTTAGATCCAATGAAACCTAGTTATTGATTATTGTTAGGTTGTATCTTGTTCTAATTGGCTGTTACGCTATATTAAGGAAAAATGGCTTATTCTTTCATTGTTGCGAGCTTGAATGTCATAAATAGCTATTAAAGCCTTTGAGTGCACCATTAGGCTCCCGTTGTGTTTATTGCTTGAGTTGTAGCTTAAGGATAATAGGATATTCGAGGGAGATACCTCGGTACTTGGCGATCCCGGGTGTTCTAGAGGAGACTTACAATTCATAGAATTTGGGAATTAGGCACCGCCCTATGTCTAGAACATGGAATACAACAAATCAATTAGGCAAGGATGTGACGATTCAACTGACCAATAAAAGATAATTAGGGAGTAAGAAAATCTAAGTAAACACGATTTTAATTATCATAAGAACACACTCCTTCAATCCATAACTTTTATCTTAGTTATTAGTAATTAGTTTTTTAATTTAATTTGTTAAGTAGTTTAATTGGTAAATTACCAAATGCTCACTCTTCAAACCCGAGATTTTAATTGATTTCATAAAAAATATAAAAAGACTAAAAAGAATCACCCTCACATTTATCTTTTCGTCATACATCCCGACTAGCATCTATATTCCCCTAGAGAACGATCAACCCCACAGGCTTACCCATACTACACTAGCGATTAGGTACTTTGCCTAGTGGGTTGTAAAACTTGCTCTTTGAAAAGGAAGTCTTTGGGCCGAACCAGCATCAAGTTTTTGGTATTTCCAGCTGCGAGGATTAGAATAGTTAGTTCGTCTTCTATCTCGATTAGGTTCACTCTCTTGATTCCTATCAAGTGAGTTTTTGTCTTTTTTATTAGCTTTCTTGTAGTCTATCCCCCTTCTTCGTGTCTTTGTTCGTAACCTTGTCACTTTTCATCATGGAAGGTGATAATCCACCACAACATCCATTACCACCACCAAATCCACCACCACAAGACCCGCCATAACGCCGTACTCCTGGTGAATACTCTAGACCGAGCCATCAAGGCTATAGGAACACCATTGAGCTTTCCCATTTAGCTCAAACTACGGCCATGTGATCCGAAATCATCCGGTTGGTGCAAAACGGATGTGCATTCCATGGACTTCGTTCCGAAGATCCAAATCAGCGTCTCAAGGATTTCCTTAAAATTGTTGATTCAATTGACCTTGATGCTACCACTCGGGAGACAACGCGATTGTGTCTCTTCCAATTCTCTCTACAGGACCAAGCTAGTAATTGGATTGAACGTCTTCCCGCGGGATCCATCTCAAGTTTGGATGATCTCACCACCTGTTTCCTCGCCCAGTTTTTCCCACCGAGGAAAACCACTAAGCTTAGGAATGATATCTTGATGTTCCAACAACGTCAAGGTGAAACCCTTTATGAGGCATGGACTCGATTCAAGGACTTACTCCACAAAGTTCCTCACCATGGCATTGATCTTTGGCTCCAAATAAAAATATTCTACGATCATGTCAATTTCCTCACAAAGCGAGCCATCGACCGAGCGGCCGATGGCAGACTCAGCGAACTCAATGCGGAAGAGTCATGGAATGTCATAGAAGAGCTCGCATATCAATCTTATGAAAATTGGAATGATTCTCATGAGACTCCTGATAACACGGTAAAGGCAATATTTTTACCTTGTATTTTTTCTAACATCTCCAAATAAAACTTTGTGCTCTTGAAAAACGGATCAATTATTTAGTTCAACGACAAAGGAAAGTGCCCGAACCAATTACTTCAACTCCTCGACTACCGGTCAACCTCGCTGCCTCGACCAGTAACCCAACACCCTTCTCTGATTCGCCTAGTCGCAAGAGAAACCCCGCTTCACTAAAACGCTTTCACTATTCTTCACCGCAACCACTTTCACCTAGCTTCAAAACCCAAATAAGAGAATATATGGCGGCTCATTCGGAGAGGTTAGCAAAATTCGAAGAGGAATTTTATAAAAAAAGAGAAGAAATGGAGGAAAAGATGATGGAGATGATGAACTTAGTGAAGGAATACACTAAGATGAAAGCTCCCGAGAAGGTGTTAGTAAGAAAAGATGACCACACTACCCCCACTATGTATTTCAACACCATTTCCATTGTTCATGATGAGGAGACCGCAAAACAAACTAGTGTTAAGGAGGGAGTAGTTGAGAATAAGGATACAAGAACTAAAAAGAATAGCACAAATCGTAAAAATAATGGTAATGGCAAAGCTAAGAAATTAGATAAAACTAAGACTGTAGGGCACTACCATAAACATGAAGTCAATAGGAAAACCATTGTTAACCTAGTGAACAATTTTAGGTACAATGATGCTCTTAGAAAGACCTTCTTAGGTGAAATAAAGGAGGATGAATATGATACTATGCATATGGGACCTTTGTACGAGGCAATTTTAAAGAAACCAGTAGATAAGAAACAAGAGATTTGCGGGAACTTCATAATACCGTGTAGCATTGGTAACTTAGAAGATGTAAAGGCCTAGCTGACCAAGGATCCGATATAAGCATAATGCCATTATCAATCTATAATAAATTGACTAAGGAGAAACCAACCAAGACTAATTTTAGACTTTCCTTAGCCAATCATTCATATGTTTACCCTTTGGGAATAGCGGAGGATGTGTTGATTGAAGTTGCAAATGGCATCTATCCGGTGGATTTTGCGATTGTGGATATTGAGGAAAATGAACACATGCCTCTCATTCTTGGAACACCTTTCTTAGCCACCGCCAAAGCAACAATAAAATGCGGTGAGGGTGTTATGATACTTAGAAGTGGTAAAAACAAGGTTATGATACCTATAGTTCCAAGACATCCTAAGAAGCTTAAGGAGAAGAGAATGGATGATCATGATTCACAAGTTCACAATAGCCTTGTTAGGAGAAAAATCGTTGAATGAGAGGAGAAGATTAGGGAATACAAAGATAAGGAGATTGAATTAGGAAACTGGAAACGTGATAAACACATAATCGGGCATAACTACACCACAGAAAGATCATACGGGAACCATCATGAGGAAAATGATGATAATGGGATGAAAAGGCAAGACCAACAAATCAAGAGTCCTAAAGAGTTTGCGGAAGGAGAAAAGGTGCTCTTGTATAATTCGAGATTAAGATTATCCCCGAGAAAACTTAAGTCAAGGTGGTGTGGCCCCTTTATGGTGAAAAGGGCAACAAGAAATGGAGCTGTCGTGTTGCTTCACAACAATGGAAGAGAATTCACCGTAAACGGACGACGTGTGAAGCATTACCAAATCAATAATAACGAATTAATCAATGAAGAAGATATTATTTTTGATAATAAAGTCATGTAGTATTATGGCTTCGAGTCTAGCTACAATACTCATAAATAAAGAAAAGCGCTTCTTGAGAGGCAACCCATGTTTATTTGTTTGCATGTTTGTTTTTCATTTTTTTATTTGTGTGTTTTATATTTCTTTCATTATTGCTTAATTCTCATGCTTTCACTATTTTGTGAAAATGCTTTATTTTATTTTTAACTTCGTCTTAATTACATATAAAGGTATTTTACAAAAAGATAAGTGTAGGGAAGATCACATGTGTTTTTAGAACTATTATGAACATGAGATTAACAATATTTGAAATTGTATATATATATATATATATATATATATATATATATATATATATATATATATATATATATATATATATATATATATATATATATGTGTGTGTGTGTGTGTGTGAGTCAAATGCTTGTATTGAGTCATAATAATTTTAACAATATTTAATATCTAAGTCAATAGCTTGGCATAAGCAAAGCACCATCAAACCAAATATGACAACGTTGGCATGGCTGTAAACATTATATATTTTAAGATAAGCAGAAAAATGACGTAAATCACCTAAAAACTAAACAATCCTAAAAGTCGTAAACTTATAAGACAACAAGTATGGTCACCGTGGCTCTAAGTTACCAAAGATGAGATAAAAGGCATCCAATCACAAAAATGTTGCAACAAGTAACTGGGCTCAGATCTATATATATTGTTCAACTAACATAGTTGTCCCTATTCCGTAAAGGCTGCAAACAAACACGGTTGTAAAGCAAGTATTCGAACCATGCCATCCATTTGTTGCCATGCCAAGTTACGGTCGGATATTCCAAGACACAATTCACTAGTCTCAGATTACAGAATTCATCACAGCCTTATGAAATGGGTGCGTAACCAGATAAAAGGATATGTGAAACTGCCATGGTTGCAAACAAAAAATTATCCGTGATACCCTGCCAACATGCTGCTTTTATTCATCATATTCTAGCTACACAAAATCAACACGCATAACAATACCATATAGTAGTCCTACTTACTCCCGAAGATACGCGAATGCGTGAGCCACAAGCATAAATTCCATGCGCTCTTAAAATCTACATCAATGGGTTCGCATAATCAAAGCATCATCAAACCAAATATGACAAAAGTGGCATGGCTGCAGAATTCATACATTTTTAGATAAGCAGAAAAGTAATGTAAACCATCCAAAAAACAAAACAATCTTAAAAGTCATAAGCATATAAGACAACAAGTATGAACACCATGGCTTCAAGTTAGGAATTATGAGATAAAAGGCATCAAGTCACTAAAATATTGCAACAAATAAATGGGCTCAGATATGTATATATTTTTTAACTCACTAAGTTTGCCACGCCAAACTATGGTCAGATCTTCCAAGACACAATTCATTGGTATGAGATTACAGAAATCATCACAGCCTCATGGAATGGTTGCGTAAGCAGATAAAAGGATATGTGAACCTGCCATGGCTGCAAACACAAGTCTATTCGTGATGCCCCACCAAGATACAGGATGCTTTCGTACACCATATTTCAGCTACATAAAATCCATACAATAATCTCCTGAAGATCTCAAAAAACCCTTCATAAATATTTGTCCAAAAAAACCTTATTTTCTCAAAAATTCAAAACAATATTTGTTACCGTACCTCAACAAACAAAAAGGCATCGTTACAAAAAGGGCCGCCCCATGAAGGTCATAAACATAAGGCGCTAAGCATTAGATGCATATCAACGATTCCCTAGCATATATTAGCTACCAGCTAATGCTCTAAGCACAGATAAATTGCTCAAAAGCAGCAGACTTATCTCATTACCTTAACGTCCATTTAAAACCCCTGCAACATAAGATTCTTACAAATGAAAACCTTTTCAAGTTTGTAACGACAAACAATAAGGCTATCGTGGATCAAACAACCAATGTATTGTTTAAGAAAAATATCTGATAAAACGGAGCTTACCCAAAACTACTTTGATCCATGTAAATTGCACGTAGTTTCGTCTATAATTAGTCATGCCTACACATGCTGGCAGGGTACTGTAGCCAAGGTCCCACTGTAGATAGATTCAGAGAAAATGTAACTCACTTAAAAGTACTTTCATCCATGTAAAGCACCTGTAGTTTCATCTAAAAACAGTCATGTCCGTCCATGTCGGACAGGTACTGTAGGTAGGGTTTCACTATAGCTTCCACCTCCAGATAGATCGAATGAAATCTATCTAGAAAGAGACATATACACACAAGCCCAAATTCAAGAACAACGATCCAACCCTCGAGATCTTCCTGATTTTTAGAGAGAGAAAAATGTGCGTGTACTTTTTAGAGAAAGCGAAATGTGGTCAAATATTTTAGGGGGTGGGAATAACTTTTTCTATCTATTTGTAATACATTGTAAAACGACTCTGTATTGTTCAAAAAGTGTAAAACAACATTTTTCACCCTAGGTACAGAAACGAAACGACATAAAACTGAAAACGACGTCGTTTTTTGCAAAGACTAAACGCCGTCATTTGTTTCGGGCTTTAATATAAAGTAATTGGCTTATCTCAGTTGGTCATATGGCTCCTCCTGAAGCTTAGGGGAGGTTTTACCCAAGGTTTAAGTCTCACAAGAGACAAAAAATCAATGTTTTTCTCTTAGTGGTTCGAGTTCCGAAGACTACCTATTTGAATGGTTAACTCGAAGGTCAAGTTTCAAATGTAGTATAGTTTTAAAAAAAATAAGAATAAAAATATATAAATAAAATTATTACACTAAAGACATGGATCACAAACGGTCAAACGTGCGGGAAGACTCTAGAACAACCTAGTAGTCAAAGAACCACCTTAAACACAAAGAACACAAGTGAGAAATAAACATTAAAATTTTAAAAGTAAAAAAGTCGGAGTTATCTAGTACGTTCCTACCCCAAAATCATGACAATTGCCTTATGTTAACAGGTCAAGAACATTCCCGAAACAATCATCTTCCTTATAAAACCGCCCTACTATCATATCCCCATTTTTCATCATCAGAGTGAAAGTTCGTCAAAACAAACAAAAACACATTCTTGCAACATTTTCATTAACAAATTTTGATAGTTTTGGTTTCTCTTTGGAAAGATGTCAGGAAAAGGTGAAGGACCAGCTATTGGTATTGATCTAGGAACAACATATTCATGTGTTGGTGTTTGGCAACATGATCGTGTTGAGATCATTGCTAATGATCAAGGGAATAGAACAACACCGTCTTATGTCGCTTTTACGGATACTGAGAGGCTCATTGGTGATGCTGCTAAGAATCAGGTCGCTATGAACCCTACCAACACTGTTTTCGGTATGTCTTCTTTTCCTTTTGCATGTCTTTAGTTTTTTTAGTGATGCAAAACAGAGTGTGTTTGCTGAATTATGAGATTTTGAATCTGAAGTATGTCTATTATTTTAGTGTATGTTATGAATTAGATGTTATTTTTTATTTTATTTTTTTTGTCTTTGTTATGAAACATATACTAGAATATAGAGGATGTAAAGCAGGGTGTTACTGCTAAATTTTGTGTTTTGGTACATTTTGAACTGTGAAATTATTAGTTTCCTGAAGATACGATTTTAAAAGGTTTTTATATGCTCAGAACATGTTAGTATCAAGTATCAGCTGTGTTTTGGTGATTTGATATGAAAAAATAACGCTTTATCATGATAATTTGTTACTATCAGCAAAAGTTGCAGTTGATAAAAATCTGATGATTAGAAACAGGGAGTTCGTTATGTTCATTTTGAGATGGTTGTGGTTAGTTTTTGGGTGATCTTGTGGGGGTTGATGTTAGACATAAATTGGACCGTTATTGTACTATATATTAAGTTATAATATTCTATGAACAAGTAAGGGTTTCTGCAATTTTTGTATTCCTTGTTAAGAAAAAAGTGTCGCCTTTTGATGAATTTGGTTTTTTCTATTTGATGTCTCTTTCTAGTCATTTTAGACAGCAGTTGCTGTTTTGTTAGTTTTGGATTAGTTCTCAAGCGCCTAATCGGATGTTTATTATGTGATGTTTGTGCAGATGCCAAGCGTTTAATTGGAAGGAGGTTTTCTGATCCATCAGTGCAAAGCGACATGAAGCATTGGCCATTTAAAGTCATCCCTGGCCCTGGTGACAAACCTATGATTGTTGTCAATTACAAGAATGAAGAGAAACAATTCTCTGCTGAAGAGATCTCTTCTATGGTTTTGGTCAAAATGAAGGAAATTGCTGAAGCATACCTCGGGACAACCATAAAAAACGCTGTGGTCACTGTTCCTGCTTACTTCAATGACTCGCAGCGTCAAGCGACAAAAGATGCTGGTGCCATTTCTGGTCTAAATGTCATGAGAATCATCAACGAGCCGACTGCAGCTGCTATAGCTTATGGGCTCGACAAGAAGGCTTCAAGTGTTGGTGAGAAGAACGTGTTGATTTTCGACTTGGGTGGCGGTACTTTTGATGTTTCTTTGCTTACTATTGAAGAGGGTATCTTTGAAGTGAAGTCGACTGCTGGAGATACGCATTTGGGTGGTGAAGATTTTGATAACAGGATGGTTAATCACTTTGTTCAGGAGTTTAAGAGGAAGAACAAGAAGGATATAAGTGGGAATCCTAGAGCTTTGAGGAGATTGAGAACTGCTTGTGAAAGAGCGAAGAGAACTCTCTCATCAACTGCTCAAACCACTATTGAAATTGATTCTCTATATGAAGGAATTGATTTCTACTCGACCATTACTCGTGCAAGGTTTGAAGAGTTGAACATGGATTTGTTCAGGAAGTGTATGGAGCCGGTTGAGAAGTGTTTGAGAGATGCAAAGATAGACAAAAACAGTGTTCATGATGTGGTTCTGGTTGGTGGCTCTACCCGAATCCCCAAAGTGCAACAATTGTTGCAGGATTTCTTTAATGGGAAAGATTTGTGCAAGAGCATCAACCCAGATGAAGCTGTGGCGTATGGTGCGGCGGTTCAAGCAGCCATTTTGAGCGGTGAAGGGAACCAAAAAGTCCAAGATCTGCTTTTGTTGGATGTTACACCTCTGTCTCTTGGACTTGAAACCGCGGGTGGTGTCATGACGGTTTTGATTCCCAGAAACACAACCATTCCCACCAAGAAAGAGCAGGTGTTCTCAACTTACTCGGATAATCAGCCTGGGGTTTTGATTCAAGTTTACGAGGGGAAAGGACGAACCAAAGACAACAATCTGTTGGGGAAGTTTGAGCTATCTGGAATCCCACCTGCTCCTCGTGGTGTACCTCAGATCACTGTTTGTTTCGACATTGATGCTAATGGTATCTTGAACGTGTCAGCAGAGGACAAGACCACGGGACAAAAGAACAAGATCACCATCACAAGCGACAAGGGGCGTCTGTCGAAGGAGGAGATAGAGAAGATGGTTCAAGAGGCTGAGAAATACAAGGCAGAGGATGAGGAACACAAAAAGAAGGTTGAAGCAAAGAATGCGTTGGAGAATTATGCGTATAACATGAGGAACACGATAAAGGATGATAAGATAAGCTCAAAGCTTCCGGCTGATGACAAGAAGAAGGTGGAGGGGCGGTTGAGGAAGCAATTCAGTGGTTGGATGGGAATCAGTTGGCCGAGGTCGAAGAATTTGAGGACAAGATGAAGGAGTTGGAAGGCATTTGCAATCCGATTATTGCTAGGATGTATCAAGGTGGGGCTGGTGGACCGGATATGGGTGGTGGTATGGATGAGGATGGCCCTGCTGCTACTGGTGGCGGAAGCGGTGGTGCTGGTCCCAAGATCGAAGAGGTGGATTAAGGTGATTGAGGATAGTTGGGCGGTTGTTGCGTTATGAGTGCTGAAACATGTGTTTATCTGTTAGCTTAGAGTATGTTTGTGGTAGTGTAGCTTTCGTTTTTGTTGCGACATTTTAATGGGCTGTTGGTATCTTTGTTTCTTATATATGCTATGATAGTATGATGATGGTTTTCAAATAAGTTTTCAAGTTGAATTAATTCATGCACTTGATTTTATCCGTTTTTGTTTTTTTCCCTGAAATTTTCTTTGCACTAAAGAGTAACCAATACATTATTTGAACACCACAAAAATTCAAAACTTACTTGGCATTAGGAATAATTCGAAGCTCATCATGAACGGCTTACGGCATCTTAGATGTCATTTTATAAACAGGGTGGCTTCCAGTATAATCAAATTTGCAGCCTCCACGCCTGCTTCTGTAGGATTTTAACGCCTTGTTAGATTACCTTGGTTAAAAAGAAAAAAGAAACATCACGGCATTGCTTGGTTTCATGTGTTTGTATGATGTAGTAACAATGGATTAATCTAAAGCTAATCTTAATGGGCTAGGCCTACAAATACCCTAAGGTTAAGGGCAATAAGTCTTGGGAGGATGTGTCCTCTTCTTATACATATACGTGTTCATGGGGTCAGGTAATAACCGAATAAATCGAAAACTGAATTCGAACCGAATCAAAAAAACCAAACTAAACTTATAACCGAATCGAATTTGTCAAAACCGAATCAAGCCGAACTAAAAATTCGGTTTTCGGTTTGGATTTGATTTTTGATATCTGAACCGAAAACCAAATTTATATATATATATATATATATATATATATATATAAAAGATCATTACGATTCTATCCTAATTTTTTCTTTTCAAAAATCTATTTAATTAAATTAAAAAAATATATAAATTCGGTTTTCGGTTTTGACCATAACCAAACCGAACTTCGGTTCGGTTCTCGGTTCGGTTTGGTCACAGATATTTTCGGTTCGGTTCGGTTTTCGGTTATGCTCAAAAAAAATTACCGAATAAACCGATTAACCAGAACCGATGAACACCCCTAGTTATACCCCACCCATACAACTCGTCTTCAAGAAGGAAAATGCAAGATGCGGTCTTTGCACACGACCGAGTTCGAGAGTCTTCGAGCACAAAAAACAAGCTTAATGGTTAAAAAACCAACCGTTCGGCATTTTTGTAAAGAAGATAATTCTTTTAAATTTTAGGGAGAATTGCATATATATCCCTACAAAACCTAAAAATTACATATATATCCAAGCTAAACAAAAAATTACATATATATCCTCCCAAAACAATAAAAATAACATATATATCCTAAAAAGTTATTTATATATAAATAAATTACAAAATTGACTAACAATTATCACTTAAACTAGAAAAGACACATGTGGCCTTACTTTATCCATCTTCTCCAAATATTCATTTTGAACAAATTTGACCAGATACATGTAACTTTTGTAGTGTGATTTGTGAAACATAATATACTTATGATTTTAATTATTATTAAATCTCTAAGAAAAAATTATCAATTTAATCCAGCTGGGTGTTTAAATGTTTCTTGAGGTCTCCCAAAACACACCTCACTTATGGCGACCACTTGCCACCGCCGCCGTATTAAATGTTCACAACGTCACCGCCGTATTAATTTTATTCCGTTGGGTGCTCCATTGCCAATCATTATTATCTACCAACATCACCACCAATCAAATCCCGTTGTTCCGTTCTCCAATTGTCGCGTCATCGACCGCCACTTACAGTATTTACCTACGGTAAGAAACACTGACAGATGTCTATCTTCGATGAGTATCGCTAGCCACAGTAAATGATTTTCCAAATAGAGGATATACAAATTAAGTTTTCATTTGGGCAAGACCTGGAAAAAACTTGCGGGTTGATGTGCTGGGTGTGTACAAGTTTTAAATTTATAAAAGGTGAATTACCAATATTACCAATAACACATACAAGCAAGTATACTCGTCCGTTATAGCAAGATTATTAAGGTAAGTCGGGATCGTTCGCAGGGATTTGAGTGAATCTAAGCACAAGTTTGAATCAACAGAGTTTATCCAAAACATATAACAAAGCAAATAGATATAATGAAATTCAGATGATTAAAAACAACACTTGCTTAAACTAGTTTCATATCATAGATTAATGTGATTGTGTTAACCTCTTAACATGTTGGTTATGATAATTAGTTGGGGGACTAATCTATTGTTCTTACAAGTTAAACCTTCGTCAATATTTTAGTTCATAAAAACAAGCATTACGTTTAACCAATCAATTCAAGATCAATTCAAGTTTCATAAGTCTACATACATAAACTTAAACACAAAAACATCAAATTGCTTAAGAAATGGTCAATACAAAAGGTAACCGATCATAGATAAAAGGCTACAATTGATTCTCAACAACTAATCTTAAGACCTTTTAGATGTTTCCAACCAATCCAATTTGATAATCAAAAGCGTTTCTATTACAACCACACCTTAGTTCCTTTGTATAATCAAGAATAATGGGTAAAACAATCATCCATAGACAAAATGATTATGACTAGTTGAATAACAATAAGTTCTTTCGACCTCAGCGATTACTATCAATTAGCCAAACTTGATTAACAAATGTCACTATGAAACTTTAGCACAATTGGATCTTAGAATCAACTTGAAATTGAATTAAAACATGTTAACACAATCACTAACTAATCATATGATAATCAACATCATTTAAGCAAGTGTATAAAGAAACTAGCCACTCATAGCAAACATGAATATAAACTCAGAACTTTGAACATTAGAAAACATGATTAAAAGTCTTACAATGCTTGGAACAAGATTACAAATTGTGAGGTAATGATTCCCAAAGTATTAGGGTAGACTTCTTAGTGATTTGGCCTCCAAATGTGGAACTTCTGGAACTCCAAACTTCCCTGGACTTCTAAGGACGAAATTGAGAGCTTAAAGCTTTGTTTGATGAGTAGAGATATTTGTATTTGAGGTGTGTCTCATATGCTCACAAATGATCTCTATTTATACTAGTTCCAAAGCCTAGGGTATTAATTGCTGAACTTGGCCTCCAAGGAGTAAGGAAGGGACTAGAATATACCAAGAGAAGGACCTAGAATCGTTTGGATGCAAAGGGAAAGTTTAGTGATGAAGATTTGGCAGCCGCAGCTTCTCCAACCGGATCGGTCATATGACCAACCGATCCGGTTGGTCTTCTAAAAAAACGGCCAACCGTTCCGGTTGCGGGTGGCGACCGAACAGTTGGTGATGGTCATATGGGTGTTTCTAGTCAATTTCCAACCGATCCGTTTACACGGTAACCGATCGGTTGGATTTCTGGTCTGAAACTTGATCTTTTCTTTTCTTTATCTTGTAGAACTTGGTTCTTCAATCACTATGGTCTCCAAAGGTCCTTGAGATCTTGATTTAGCTTCACTGAAATGGGAATCTTCTATTTGTTGAACATTTCTTCACTTTCCTTCTGTTTCCCTGCACTTGGTTATAAACACTAGGCAAACATCTTTCGATGCGTTTAAGCACTATAATTACGCAAATATAACCAAATAATATATATAAAAGCACACATAACGCTACTAGAAACATGCACAATCTGCGTTATCAAATTCCCCCACACTTAAACTTTGCTTGCCCTCAAGCAAATCTAGGAAAAACATCTACTGGTACAAGATTGTGATTATGAAAAATATGATGCAAATCAACCAAGTATAAATACGAGAGAAGATTCATCAATTATGCTTTATAAAGGTGAAATATCAAGATGTTTGACAATATCCAATGATTTTCTTGCATGATTAACATTTCAAAACACCTCACGAAAAAGGAATGAAATATAATTCACGCAATCACTCATTTTTAGTGGAGTAACAAGATAAATCACACTCATTGCTCAGTCATGATCAGATTATTACCATAAGCTTATACAAGAAACAAAACTCCACCGACGTGGCGTGAGCACCAAGTAAAAACATCTAAAGAGGACTTTTATTCGAGTTATAATGATATGGCTAAGGGTTAAGGGTATGGATAAGGCATGGGAATGTATATGAAATTGGTGTTAAAATAAAAATGAAATCAAGTCTAATATCCGTGTTGCTAGCTACCAAACATTCCACGAACCAAATAAATGATTATAGCTTCAATTTCTTCTTTTCCGCTTTCCACATCTTTTTGCTTTGCCATGACAATTTGTTCTTCGATCTTAGCACATTGGCTATTATTTTCATACTTTCAACACACTTTTTTTTTTTTTTTTTTTAACATAAACTCAATGCATGGCTCAATCAATCTCGCGAGATATGGTACTCATAATCATTTGAACAATCTTCACTTTCCAGGCAACTAGCAACCAACCGTTTAGACATTGATACGGGGTAGGCTAAGGTTTAAAGTGTAAAATCTTTTTGTATTTTCTGGGTGAAGCAAAAATGAAAAGGATGGCTCAGAAGGTGTAACTAGGGGTATCTAGTGCTAAAATGAGCACTACAAATGGGTCCATGTGGGTGGTTAACTAACCAATGCGGATAGCTAATATATCATTAGATGTAAAATGGAAGGCCATTTGAGTTAAATCCTAAGGTGCCTCTTTATCACACGAATTCACTTATATCCATACGAATGCGATCTCCTTTCTTTGTCTGGTAATGATTTACAAGCACAAGTTCTAGAATAAATAAAATCACCGGCACACTCATAGCAAAAGATTCAAGCATAAAAGATGTATGCTTTTATAGAACAGGCATCAATCCTCACAATTTATGGAAAAGGGTATAATATGTGCTAGCAAATGTTTATCGATCCCAGAATGGATTGCAATAGTAATCGGAACACATCTTGAATGTTTCAAATATTACCGGTTTTACCGATTGGATTGATCGGTTATTCTAATAGATAATCCTAAAAGCGTGAAAACAACTAGATCACAAGGGCAAACAAAATTTAAAATTTACGCATGAAAACTCTAATTTTTCCTATTCACTCCCCCACACTTAAGTTAGACATTGTCCTCAATGAAAAGCGAACTTCAAAGTATAGAAATAGGGAAAATAGAGATGAAACCAGATATGTCAATGAGTTGTAAGCTTAAAATTCTTCCTTCATTTACGTTCAGGAGAAATCATTACACCACAAAATCTTATAAACAAACAAAAGGTTTTATTAAAAGGTAGCACCCGCACTTAAGTTCAACCAAAGGTTAAAACTTTGGGGAGTGACCCTGAAAATCAAATCTGAAACACACGGGTTGCCTCAGAAGCGCTTGTTTTATTACGGAGTCATCCGGCCACTCGAATCTTCCAATTCACTTGGCCCTGAGGCGCCTTGAACATTTTAAAAGTTCGGGGATGTACATAATTCTTCACCGTAGCTTCAATATCGTCCCAGGCAATTGACATATGGTTTCCAAGGAACAATTTGTGGGATTCTTCACGGAAATGGTGCTACAAAGGTGATAGTTTGAATTCATTTTCGAAACTGTTTGCAAACCCCGAAACTTCATTCGTTTTCTCCTTGTCGTAATATAACTTGATTCGGTGCCCATTAACAATGAAACTTCCACCCTGTTTGTCATATAGTTCGACATACCCGGATGGATATCCATGTTTAACGATATATGGTCCAAACCATTTTGTTTGTAATTTAGGAGCTTTGAATTTGAATTTCATGTTGAAAAAGAACTTTATCTCGGCTTTGAATTCTTTTGAACTTCGTAGCTTTTTATCGTGATAAGCTTTTGTTCTAGCTTTATACAATTTGGAATTTTCATAAGCTCGGAGTCTTAATTCATCGAGTTCGTGCAATTGCAGGAATCTCTTTTCTCCAGCTATTTTGAGATCGGTGTTATAGTTTTAGAGAGCCAATAAGCACGATGTTCAACTTCGAACGGCAAATGACAAGTCTTTCCAAACAAGAGTATGTAAGGAGTTGTGCCAATTGGAGTTTTATAAGCCGTCTGAAATGCCTGAGCATCGTCAAGTTTCTTTGCCCATCTTGAAGGATTGTCCTTCCTTGTTTTCTCGAGTATTCTTTTGAGAGCTCTGTTGGTATTTTCAACTTGTCTACTGGTTTGTGGATGATAGCGTCCTTGAATCTGTGATGAACTCCATATCTTTTCATAGTTTTCTCCATTTGTTGGTTACAGAAATGGGTTCCTCGATCGCTTATCAAGGATTTGGGAATTCCATAACGGCGAAAAGCTTTTCGAGGAAATTAACGACGACACGAGCATCGTTTGTTGGTAAAGCTTCACTACGCCCATTTGGACACATAATCTATAGCGAGAATGTATTGAATTTGTGGGATTTAGGGAAAGGTCCCATGAAATCTATTCCCCAAATATCGAATATTTCACACACTTGGATACTTGTTAATGGCATTTCATCTCTTCGAGAGAGATTGGTGGTCCTTTGGCAAGCGTCACAATTTTGAACAAGTGTATGTACTTCTTTGAATATTGTTGGCCAATAGAATCCGACATCAAAAACTTTTTAGCTGTGGTGGAAGGACCATAATGTCCCCCAGTTGGGCCATGATGACATTCGTCAAGAATTTTGCGGGTTTCGGAACTAGAAGCACATCTTCGGATCATTCCGTCAGGACACATTTTGAAAAGATATGGTTCTTCCCAAAAATAGTATTTAAGTTCCGAAAAGAATTTGCTTCTTTGAGCATGAGTTAGACCTTTTCTAAGAATTCCTCCTGCGAGGTAGTTCGCAAAGTCAGCAAACCAAGGATCGTTAGTTCCATCGATAGTCATGAGAGTTTCATCGGGGAAATAGTCATCGATTTCCTCTTCTTTTAATTGCTCAAGATCGGCATTTTCTAGACGAGATAAATGATCAGCAACAAGATTTTCTGCTCCTTTCTTATCTTTGATTTCGATGTCAAATTCTTGGAGTAGCAAAATCCATCGAATAAGACGTGGTTTAGCATCTTGCTTGGTGAAAAGATACTTGAGCGCTGAATGATCGGTAAAACATTACATTTTTAGAGCACGAGGTATGATCGAATTTGTCGAATCACGAAAGCGGCGGCCGATAATTTCTTTTCGGTGACGGTATAATTTTTTTGAGCACTATTCAGTGTCTTGCTAGCAAAATATATAGGCCGAAAGTGTTTTCCTTCACGTTAGCCTAAGACGGCTCCAACAGCAAAATCACTTGCGTCGCACATAAGTTCGAAGGGTAGTGACCAATTAGGTGAAACCATGATCGGAGTACTAGTAAGTTGAGATTTGGTGTTTGAAAGCTTTTATGCAATCAGCGTTGAAGTCAAAGATAGATTCTTTCTCTAGAAGTTTTGTCATCGGACGAGATATTTTTGAAAAATCTTTGATAAATCGGTTTGTAAAAACCGGCATGTCCTAAAAACTTCTAACGACTTTGGCGTTAGTTGGTGGTGGAAGTTTGAGATAACATCGACCTTTGCTTTGTCTACTTCCATTCCTGCCTTTGGAGATTTTGTGGCCAAGTACAATTCCTTCGGTTACCATGAAGTGACATTTTCCCGATTAAGAACAAGATGTGCGAGCCGCATCTTTCGAGCATTTTATCGAGATTAGAAAGACAAGCTTCAAATGAGTCTCCGAAGACTGAAAAGTCATCCATGAAAACTTCCATGGAGGTTTCTAGCATGTCTTGGAATATGGCGATCATACACCTTTGAAAAGTCGCAGGTGCATTGAAAAGACCAAAAGGCATCGCCGTCTGGCGTAGGTTCCAAAAGGACAAGTGAAAGTGGTCTTTTCTTGATCGTTAAGATCGATAGGAATTTGGAAATATCCCGAAAATCCGTCGAGGAAACAAAAGAATTTATTTCCTGCCAGTCTTTCAAGCATTTGATCCATGAACGGGGGTGGAAAGTGATCTTCTTTGGTGGCTTTGTTTAACTTACGATAGTCATAAAACCCGCCAACCAGTTGGCAGTTCTAGTTGGAACTAGTTCATTTCGCTCATTATTCACAACCGTCATTCCTCCTTTCTTGGGAACACATGAAGCAGGACTTACCCTAGGGCTATCCTCAATTGGGTAAATGATTCCAGCATCGAGAAGTTTTGTGATTTCCTTTTTAACAACTTCTTTCATGTTGGGATTCAGTCGACGTTGACGTTCCACCACAGTTTAATCTCTTCAAAATTGATTTTGTGTTTTGCGAAATTAGGACTAATTCATGGGATGTCGGATGTTTTCCAAGCGAAAGCTTGTTTGTGATTCTTGAGGACAGAAACTAAACTTTCTTTCTCACTATCCTCGAGCAATAAAGATATGACTACTGGAAGAAGTGAGTTTTCCTCCAGGTAAGCATATTCAAGTGTATTGTCTTTTTTGATAAATGAATTAATTTATTGTTGGATCAAGAAAAAAATGGTGATAGTTCACTTTGAAAATGATTGTCACTTTTATTTTCCAGAAAGTTGTGTACGTCTTTGTAATTTTTTGTTTAAATGAGGTCAAAAGTGAGGTCAAAATTGTCCATTCATGTTTAAATGACAATTGTTAGTATTTTTGTATTTTAATTATATATAAATTACTTATTAGGACATATATGCTATTTTTATTGTTTAGAAGGATATATATGTAATTTTTTGTTTAGCCTGGATATATATTTTTTGGCTTTGAAAGAATATATATGCAATTCACCCTAAATTTTATATTAATATTGTCTATATAAATACATCAATATTTTCTCATTTTCTTTCACACTTTAAAACACGTTATTTCTTATATACTATATATACTCATCTAAAACAAATGGTTTAGCGAACATTATTTTATTTTATTTTATTTTTTGACATTCTCGAATTAAGAGGAAGCTAAGGGAAAAAAAAGAAATTTGTTGTCTTATTACAGTAAGTTCGTTGTGAATATGGTTGTAGAGGGAGAAAGATGATGTAGCACTGAAGTGGCGATTGTGAAGTTGGTTTTGGTGCTCTTTTATTACCACTAGTCTAAGCGGTTTTATAATAGTAACGACTAACCCTCCCCCGCGGTTGGAGCGGAAGGAAACCGAATGCTCAAACTAGAATGAAACTCCTCGAACAATGCCGAAGGCAACCCCTTAGTGAAAACTACAAATACATAAGTGGGCTTATAATAATAATGACTAACACTCCCCGTGGGTTGGAGCGGGAGGAAAACCTCTTGATAAAGATATCTGCATACTGATAACGAGAAGGCACATGAAGAACACTTGCCCATTAATATATATGTGCTTTGTCCGTTGATGTTGAACTGGATTAGTAAACAAATAAATGGCACTAACATTGTCGCAATAGACAAGGGTCGCAGACAATAAAGGAGAGTGCAACTCACCAAGTAGATTACCAAGGCAGGCAGTACCAACAACAACATTAGCAATGCCCTTGTATTTAGCTTCGGAACTGGAGCGAGAGAGAGTATGCTTGACGCTTGGAAGACCAAGATAATAAGTCATCTCCCAAGAAAGAACAATAACCAGAAGTAGAACAATGTGTAGAAGGGCAACCTGCGTAATCAACCTCCAAGTAAGCAATAAGAGATGCAGTGGATGAGGCATACAACTAAAGACCAAAATCCAATGTCCCATGAACATATCTAAGAATTCGCTTCAGAGCAGCTAAGTGTGGCTCTCGTGGATCATGCAAGTTTCAGTCAGAGTCGTTTGCTTGAATGAGTTTATCATGTTTGACTTTTGTTCGTCCCTAGCCTAGGAAGTTGTTTCAAGGAAGGTTATGACAGGGCCTAGCCTTATGGGCTTGTCTTAGGCCTACAATGGACGTATAGGCTTTAGCCAATTGGGCTTAAACACCCATACGGTATTATCAATTAATGTATATAGTTACAAAGGGATTAATATAGAATTAATATCAATCGGCCACGCTTACAAATATATAAATGGGCTTATCATAATAACGACTAACAGAAGTAAATTTTGGACATTTTCTTCCAACTCTCACGAACTCCCGTGATGAGGCTGGTTCTGGTTTGTGGCGTATCAACATAAGAGGTAACCGTTCAAAGTATTAGTAGATGATTCCATTTTTTTACCACAAAAACATGTGCCCAAAAATAAAATATTTTTGGGCACCGGTTTTTTTGTTCCAAACGTATCCTGTTTTTATCACGAACAAATTTCCTTGGTTAATAATAACTGTTGTTTTACCAATATTTGCGGATTACTTAATTTGGAACCTCGCCTTATGCTCTAAAGTGTTCTCCTAAAAGCCTTTTGAGATTTAAAATATATCTTGTAGATGTAAAGAGGTCATAAGTCTATGACATTTTCCAAAACTGTAGTAGCTTGGGTAGCGTAGAAGACTTTGCTCACTAAGAAGGTGGATGATTATATGACACCAACAAATTGTTGATTTGTTTGCACTTATTTTGATGCGTTCCTAAAGGTTTATAGAACTCTTAACATCATCTTAAAGTAGCAAGTGTAAGATATAATATCAACCTTTAGATTTCTAGACTTTGATTTGATCAAAGGCTTAATATATATGTACCATTTAAGTAATTTTACACTTCATACAAATTTTTTTAATTCTCACACATATTCAAAAACAACATAATCATTGAATCGTTATAAAAAATAAAGTTAAGTGGTCGTAGACTTGGTGCCCACCTTAACTTTCTCTCTCCATTCATCTTCCCTCACTTTTTCCTTGTAATGGTCACCACTCCTCTCATTTTTCACTAAAATATCCACTTTATATAAACATACCTTACAAAATACCACCATACACTCATAAATCAAATAAATAACAATATAAACAGTTATGAGGGCCAACATATACACAAAAAATAAGAGGTGAGGAGGGTCACCACTTCCCTCCTCTTTTCCCATGCCTCCCTCCCGCGACACACCACACCCAAATAATGGGCTCACTCGTGAGTTTGCATTGAAAGGTGAGAGGGGTCACCCCCGTTACTTCTATTCTCTTCTTTCATGGCTACAACAATCAACTATTTTGTATCATTTAAAAATACGTTTCTTGATACTTTTTTGCTATCACTTATAGCTACCGATGTGTATTGTTATTACCATCTATCACCACCAACCATTGTTTCTTATTATTTTAATGTCGTTGCATTGCGTGGGCTTCTTGCTATTGTGCAATTAGGGCTCAAAACTCGCAGCTTTATTGCACAGAAACGTTGGTTATACTACATTGAAGATTGAATTTAACTAATACACACTTGATTACTAGGAATTTTGGGTTAATTTGGTCATCCGTTATTGTTCATCGAATTAGGGCTTGAAAATATTCAAAATCAATGTATGATTCGATTAAAACATTTTAAAACATGCTAGAAACGTGTTACGGCATTAAACAAATGAACTGATAGGAGGATTTTTCAAGGTGAAAATTGAAGTTTAATGAAAACGGTTAAATCTTTTGTAACAACTTTTGGTGCCAAGGTTCCCTCTAAAATGAGAGATTTTCTTATTTTTAGGCTGATGATATCAAATAACAACAGTTTATTGGCATAATTTATCCTATATATATTGCTTGTTTTGTATTACTTTATATGAGAATTAATACTTAATCGCTTACTTTTGTAAATCTCTGTTGAAAACAAGCATTTGGTGAAAGTTAGCTATTTTAGACGTAAAATAGAGCAAAACGGATCATATTAGTAAAGTCTACTAAACTGAAAGAAGATACGCCGTATCATTGTAGATAGATACGTCGTACATCAACACTTAGACGAATGTGAAAACCATTGTCTGACTTTGAAGAATAAGCCGTATGGAATTCTTCCATGCGCCATATATGAAATCTTGGTCAACACAGAGATCTGACTTATCTGCTCAAGATACGTCGCATAACTACTTCTACATGCGCCGTATCACCCTGAAGACTTCACCAAGAAAGACCAAGATTAGAAGACACATACGCCATATCACAACTGAAGATCCGCCATATCTTATGGCGGTGTACGAATATTCCAGAATAAAATAATCTTGGACCCCACACGAAGTTACCTAGATACGGCGTATCGAGTAAACTGATACGCCGTATCGATGGCGTTTCCAGAAAGTATAAATATCGGGACAGCAGCCTCATTCGATATACTTGAAGACACACAACATATACAGAGAAGGCGACGACCAGACCACACTAGACATGACCAGAAGAAGGTTCAGAGGCATAAGTAGGTCCTGTTAGTACTTTTTAATTCATAAAAAGATTTCACTTTATTTGTATTAGTACTCATTAATCCATCAGAATTACGTGCCTTGTCACCGTCATATGACTCGCATTTAATAAAAGCTTTCCCATCGATTAAAGTTTATTTGATGTTTATTTGGATGTTCATGTGTATGCTTTGATTACCTCTTGATTATCGTGGCTTGTTTGCGTATGCATACTCCACAATTACTTCATTAACATCTTAGGATAGTTGATGTAAGCCCTAACATGATAAATAATTTAACTAAGTAATCATTAAGTTTGCACTTATTACAAATTCGGGATTAGTTGTGACATAGCTTTTCGGTATTAAGACTTAAAACTAAATCTATTTAGCTAAGCTAAACGTAAGAAAGAAAATGCTCACACGAACAACCAACGAGAAATACCAGAATTAGTACTCATCTTATATAGCTAAGCAATTAAGTGAATATAGTCTACTTTACTATCGGACAGGCCTCTTATTTTTCATTTGTTTCCTATCTGTGTACGTATGTGTCTATCGCCTTGTTACCTTTTATTTTACCTTGTCTAATCATCGTGCCAGTCTCTCCGGCTGAAAACCCCTTGCATTAGATTAGGTTTAAATAGAATAACCTTAGGATTAAAATACTGATAGATATTTAATTGTTAACGTTCCACTCTTAGTGATCGACACTCTACTTACCAACTAAGCTACACTGATCGGGTATACTGCTCGTTAGTGTTTGTTATAGGATAAGTCGAATAAATATCAATGTAAAACTTAATAATAATAATTTTACTATACACCACGAAACACATCATAGGCTGAGTTTAAATATAGGTTGTTCACCTTTTTAAAAAAACCGAGTAAAGAAAATTATGTATTGTCAACATACTTGTTGCATTGTACTATGATATATTTATAATCGTGCACAGTTCAGTGGAAAACATCACATCTTACTAACTGAACTAATCTTATGTAAAAATTTGTATGGTACACAATATAATCAAAATAATGCATTGTTAATGTTAAGGGTTAATAGAAAGATGTTACTAAACTTTTCAAAAAAACACGTCTAATTCAGTTATTAACTATCCTCAACAGGGGATTTTGTACTCATTTATCAATGAATAGATTTAGGGCTTGTTTGGTTTGAGGGGTTTCTTTTGGTTTTGGGTTAAAAACATGAAATAAGTTGTTTGGTTGTGTTTTTGAAAGTTAGGTTTAATTTTTAATCTAGATATAAGGGGTTATGTAAAAGATAGGGGTGTTGGGGGTTTTTATGACAAATGTGAGACCAAGTGTAATCCCCTCCTCATATTTTATTTTTAATCCTCTTATTATTAATATAAATAAATTTTAATTTATATTTTAATATATAATACATTTTAAAATATTATTTTCTTTCTCTTAACTTAAATCCAAGCAAAAATTACGTATAAAGACATGTATAGAAATGGTTTTCTTGCAGTGGACCACTTTATCTGACATATCCAAAATAATCCAAAATAGCCTAGTTGTTCGCCCGCTTTTTATCAAAGAAATCCAAATGCAACAAATGTGTGGCTGGGAATTAATTAAGAACAAAAAAAATAATAATAACACATGATGAGTTACCATTTCGCTGCCAATTTGGGGCGAACAAATTTTTGATGTTTGAATGCATGTGGGAATCACTATGGTTGAATAGATTTAATTGTAAGTTTGGTAGATATTGCCAATTTCACCCCCTCAATTCACTTAAGGACTTCAATCTTCACTTGGGCTTATTTTATTGGGCTTGAGCAATCTAAGGATTCGATTGGGCTTCCACTTAAGTTCCATAAATCATTGAGTAAGCTCTAATGTATCTTCTAAAAATCTTTAATATCTTCTAATCTTCAAATAATCATCACTTTTCTTCAATTTTGCTCCACTAATTTACGAACGGTGCCTTAATAAATAAAATAACAATAGATGTAATATTAGCAATAAAGACCATAATATTGTTATCTATTTAAGCATAAATGATAGGGGTGACAATTATTGACACGACACGATAAACGACACGAACCCGACACGAAGTTAAATAGGTTTGGGTTGAGGACAAACAGGTTTGGGTCAAAAACAGGTTAACATGTATAACCCGTTTAACTTCGTGTCGGGCTGGTGTTAACCTGTTTTTTACCCAAACCTGTTTAGCCTCAAACCAAACCTGTTTAGCTTCGTGTCTGGTTCGTGTCATTTATCGTGTTGTGTCAATAATTGTCACCTCTACCATTTATGCTTAAATAGATAATAATATTAGAGTCTTTATTGCAAATATTACGTTTATTGGTATTTTATTTATTAAGGTACTGTTCGAGAATTATTGGAGCAAAATTGAAGTAAAGTGATGATTATTTGAATATTAGAAGATATTAAAGATTTTTAGAAAATACATTATAGCTTACTCAATGATTTATGAAACTTAAGTGAAGCACAATTGAAGCCTTAGATTGCTCAAGCAGATTTGAGGACCTTAAGTAAATTGAGAGGGTTAAATTGACAATCTCTACCAAACTTACAATTAAATCTATTCACCATAGTCGAGTCCACATGCATTCAAACATCGTTTTAGCCAAATTGGCAAAATGGTGACTCACCATTTTATTTTTCCTCAATTAATTCTCAGCCACATGTTGCGTTTGGATTTCGCTGGTAAAAAACAGCGAACAACTATGCTATTTTGGATATGTTAGATAAAGTGGTCCACTGCAAGAAAACCATTTCTATACATGTGTAATTTTTAACTAAATCCAAATCCAAAATCTAAAACAAATTTAAATCCAAATCCACATCTTAATTCTGAACCCATCTACAAACCAAACCAAACGAGCTATTAGATGTGCAATTCATTTAATTCAGTACCGTATTCTTGTGTTCTTTGAGTTTGTTTGATTACCGCGCTTTTCGTACACTATATATACCTTGAGCTTCAAGTTTTGCACAATAGTTGGCAATGCTTATCATTTCAGTTCTAAATAACTGCATGCATTGCGCGGTGGATGTGAAGAAGTAAGCCATTATCTCGGCAATAATGAGCCAAGGTAGTATTTGCAGTGAATCCCCCTATTAGGTAGTCATGCATTACGATAGGAACTCCCAATTCTCTGGCAAATACAGCCCTTTTCATCATGTCTTCGCATGTACCCGCAGTAGCATTCAAGTAATGCCCTTTTTCGATCTTGGTTCCGTAGGAGCAAGTCAGAAAGTAGAACCATCTGATTTGATTCGTTCTCAATAGCCATGAGATGATCATCTTAGGGTGATCCTTTTGTCGACGGATGCTCCTATTACACTCGTAGTCTCTGAAGGATGAGAACCAACTATGTAGCATCTACACCGAGAATTCAAGTATTGTATACGTCATTAGTCTGCTCCTTTGTAGGAACTACCCAGGCTGGTGTTAACCTGTTTTTTACCCAAACCTGTTTAGCCTCAACCCAAACCTATTTAACTTCGTGTCTGGTTCGTTTCGTTTATCGTGTCGTGTCAATAATTGTCACCCCTACCATTTATGCTTAAATAGAAAATAATATTAGAGTCTTTATTGCAAATATTACGTTTATTGGTATTTTATTTATTAAGGTACTGTTCGAGAATTATTGGAGCAAAATTGAAGCAAAGTGATGATCATTTGAATATTAGAAGATATTAAAGATTTTTAGAAGATACATTATAGCTTACTCAATGATTTATGAAACTTAAGTGAAGCACAATTGAAGCCTTAGATTGCTCAAGCCCAATAAAATAAGCCCAAGTGAAGATTTGAGGACCTTAAGTAAATTGAGAGGGTTAAATTGACAATCTCTACCAAACTTACAATTAAATCTATTCAGCCATAGTGCGGGTCCACATGCATTCAAACATCAAAAATGTTGTTCGCCCAAATTGGCAGCGAAATAGTGACTCACCATTTTATTTTTCCTCAATTAATTCTCGGCCACATGTTGCGTTTGGATTTCGCTGGTAAAAAGCAGCGAACAACTATGCTATTTTGGATATGTTAGATAAAGTGGTCCACTGCAAGAAAACCATTTCTATACAGTTCTGTACGTAATTTTCGCTAAATCCAAATCCAAAATCTAAAACAAATTTAAATCCAAATCCACATCTTAATTCCGAACCCATCTACAAACCAAACCAAACGAGCTATTAGATGTGCAATTCATTTAATTCAGTACCGTATTCTTGTGTTCTTTGAGTTTGTTTGATTACCGCGCTTTTCGTACACTATATATACCTTGAGCTTCAAGTTTTGCACAATAGTTGGCAATGCTTATCATTTCAGTTCTAAACAGTAACTTTGTGAGCTAGTTCCCTTGCTAACGTTTAATCCTGATGTTACAGTGGTGTTTCTGATACCCAAAAATCTGAAAAGAGTTTTTTTAATTAAAACGCAGGGCTTTACTCATATCTTGAAAAAAGGTAGCATTTTCAATGACAAGTACACATATAGAGCACCTTAATCCACCTCTTCAATCTTAGGACCAGCACCACCACTTGCACCACCAGCCGCAGGCCCATCGGCGCCCATGCCTCCACCCATATCAGGCCCAGCCCCGCCCTGATACATCTTAGCAATAATTGGATTGCAAACTCCTTCTAGCTCTTTCATCTTGTCCTCAAACTCTTCAACCTCAGCCAGCTGATTCCCATCCAACCACTTGATCGCCTCTTCCACTGCATCCTCCACCTTCTTCTTGTCATCTGCAGGCAGCTTGGAGCTTATTTTCTCATCCCTGACCGTGTTCCTCATGTTATAGGCATAGTTCTCCAACGCGTTCTTCGCTTCAACCTTCTTCTTGTGTTCTTCGTCCTCCGCTTTGTATTTTTCTGCCTCCTGCACCATCTTCTCTATCTCCTCTTTAGACAACCTTCCCTTGTCATTCGTGTCGTGATGTCTTCTTCTGACCTGTGGTTTTGTCTTCTGCAGACACATTCAGGATCCCATTAGCATCAATGTCAAAACATACATTGATCTGTGGTACTCCACGAGGAGCCGGTGGGATTCCAGATAACTCAAACTTCCCCAAAAGGTTGTTGTCTTTGGTGCGTGTTCTTTCACCCTCGTAAACTTGGATCAAAACCCCTGGTTGATTATCCGAGTAGGTTGAGAACACCTGCTCTTTCCTGGTGGGAATGGTCGTGTTCCTTGGTATCAACACGGTCATAACTCCACCAGCGGTCTCAAGTCCTAGAGACAAAGGTGTCACATCCAACAAAAGCAAATCTTGAACCTTTTGGTTCCCTTCACCGCTCAAAATGGCGGCTTGGACAGCTGCACCATATGCCACGGCTTCATCAGGGTTGATGCTCTTACACAAGTCTTTCCCGTTGAAGAAATCTTGCAACAATTGTTGAACTTTGGGAATTCGAGTAGAGCCACCAACAAGAACCACATCATGCACACTGCTTTTATCCATCTTCGCATCTCTCAAACACTTCTCAACTGGCTCCATACACTTCCTGAACAGATCCATGTTCAACTCTTCAAACCTTGCACGAGTGATAGTCGAGTAGAAGTCAATTCCTTCGTATAAAGAATCGATCTCAATGGTGGTTTGTGCGGTTGATGAAAGGGTCCTCTTTGCTCTTTCACAAGCAGTTCTCAACCTCCTCAAAGCTCTTGGATTTCCGCTAATATCTTTCTTATTCTTCCTTTTAAACTCTTGAACAAAGTGATTAACCATCCTGTTATCAAAATCTTCACCACCCAAATGCGTGTCACCAGCAGTCGACTTCACCTCAAAGATACCCTCTTCAATAGTAAGCAAAGAAACATCAAAAGTACCGCCACCCAAGTCGAAAATCAGCACATTCTTCTCACCAACACTTGAAGCCTTCTTGTCAAGCCCATAAGCTATAGCAGCTGCAGTCGGCTCATTGATGATTCTCATAACATTTAGACCAGAAATGGCACCAGCATCCTTTGTCGCTTGACGCTGCGAGTCATTGAAGTAAGCAGGGACAGTGACCACAGCGTTTTTGATAGTGGTACCAAGATAGGCCTCAGCAATTTCCTTCATTTTGATTAAAACCATGGAAGAGATCTCTTCAGCAGAGAATTGTTTCTCTTCGTTTTTGTAATTGACCACAATCATGGGTTTGTCACCTGGGCCAGGGACGACTTTAAACGGCCAATGCTTCATGTCACTCTGCACTGATGGATCAGAAAACCTCCTTCCAATTAAACGCTTAGCATCTGCCAAAGAATCACATAATAAAGATCCGGTCAGAGTTTAAGATCATCTAAAATCAAACAAACACCAAATCTTGAAGTTACTTAAGAGTACCCATTATATAGCCACATTATACTCATCACTAGACTAATAAAATTCTTATAAAAAATTGATCAAACAGACTAAAAGAACGACAATAAACCAGCTAATCAAATGCTTAAGAAAAATAATCATCTTGCAACCAGAAAATTAAAAATTGGTCCATAAACAGATAAAAAAACTACAATCCAGCTACATTTCTTAATCTAGGATTGGAACCAGACATAACCTAACCCATACTCCAAAAGTCTGATTTTACCAAGTAACTTGATTTTACCAAATTAATATGTTTTGCGTTTCTAAGATAATGGTTGACAACATAAGGTAAGTCTATTTTATTTTAAACAAAGATACAACTTAGAGTCTCATTCTTGACAGTTGGTAAACCCACATATTGTTAGATTTTGCCTAAATAAAACGAATAAACTGAGAGGAAACTGCGTTTAGGCTACCTAGAAAAAGTCGAGCCTTTTATTGGCTTATGAAGTGGCCATGGCCGGTTTGAGACTTTTTCTTGACCATCCTAAGTATCTATCTACGGGGTGTTTGTTTAAGCTTATATAGTGGGCTTATGGCTTATTCGGTTTTCGGCTTATGTTTCATAAGCTTATTTTTTGTGGCTTACTTTGAAATTTTCCGGCTAATATAAGCTTATCATGTCATAATAATCTTACATAAGCCGAAAAAGTTTCAAAATAAGCCACAAAAAGTGAGCTTATGAAACATAAGCTAAAAACAACATAAGCCATAAGCCAGCTACATAATGTTAAACATTGTCAATCTTAAGTTTTTTGATAGCTAATTTTCCTTTGACCCCACGAGAAATTACAGGAAACTGCTATAATCCTAAACTCACTACTTTAAAGTTTAAACCACATTATAACTAGCACCATTGTAAGAAAACTAAATGGATACGAGAGATAGAGAGAGAACATACCAAAAACAGTGTTGGTTGGATTCATGGCGACTTGATTCTTAGCAGCATCACCAATGAGCCTCTCAGTGTCAGTAAAAGCCACATAAGAAGGTGTTGTTCTATTCCCTTGATCATTAGCAATGATCTCAACACGGTCATGTTGCCAAACACCAACACATGAATATGTTGTTCCTAGATCAATACCAATAGCTGGTCCTTCCCCTTTTCCTGACATCTTTCCAAACACTTATTAGAAAATATTAAAATTTAATAAAAAAAGTGATTTGTGGAATGCGTTTGCTTGGTTGTTTTGTTTTTCTCTATGATGAGGAAAGATGGAATAAGGGTTGGGATTATATAAGTGGGGGAAGATTGGTTTCGTGAGTTCGAGGATGTTCATTGTGAGTAGAGAGGAGCTGGTTCAAGGCGCCTGGTTTGTTCTAGAGTCTAGACTGTTCTCTTTGTCAAATGCTTCATGACTTGTTTTTTGTTAGAAAGAAAGTTATGCCTATGGCCCTTGTAGCTCTTCTTGGTGTTTATTTGTCATCTCAAAAATCAAAAGGGAAATTTGTATTTATGTGATCTAAGATGACACATATTTTTAACTAAACTCAATTTTGTGTAATATTACTAAAACTAGAACATTAAATCGCATTTTTTTTTTTAACTTTACCTTTGTACACTCACTGGACACCTATTTATCACATATTTATCATTTTATTTAATAGCATACTACACTCTAAGTATCATTATCTAATGACGCAGGACGGAGCAGATAAACACCCTATTTTGCAACCAATTAATGCAACCAACTTTTTTTACAACCGAACACATCCATGGAATGATACTTAGCTTAAGCAGACGATCAAGAAGTTGAATAACAAAGAAAAACTACAAAATCCATCGTTCACATGTGAGCAACAAAATCATCGGTCTGGTCATCATCTGAATAAACACACAATTCAAGAGAAGACATGGAGAAAGTTATTTTAATTAGTATGTAACGAAAATAAGGACCAGAGTCGCAAATATTTAATGAAAAAGGACCTCCGATGTAACGGACTTAACGGCGGGACTAACAATGAAGAGTGAAGGTTAACATAAATGCCCTTATGGTGTATATCACTAAAGTAGCATGAGTTTTTGCCTATTTGAGGACAAGTGTTTGGGATGTGTGTTAACAGAGAATTTAGGAGGAAAAATAGTTAACCATTATCATTTTATCCAAAAATCTCCATAAGTGTTACAAAAGAAATCCACATGAGAAATTAAGACGTGCTAAGAAAAGCTTGGAAGATTTTTAGTACTCCTAATTAAGCCCTCAACAAGGTAAGTTCATAATTCATTAGTTTTATGATGGTTATAGAAGAAGTCAATTTGGGGGTTTTATATGAATTGGGTGTTATGATAACCCTAGTCTTAGTTATGATGATTTATGATTAGTAGATAATGATCTTATATATGAAATTTGATAAGGAGCATTTAGCATGAATTTATGTTATCGAATTAGTAGAGATTTTGGTATGAAATTATGATGAAGTTGCTATGATAGATGAGGATGATTTTGGTATGAAATTAGTAGAGATTTTGGTATGAAATCAGATGCTCATTTGGACTAGAATAAAAAAGAAACACCCACCTTTTATTTGTGGGGACCAAAATCCTTCCCATATGCCCCATTAAGTTGAAAATAAACGCGCTCTGAGTCTAACTACCACATCTTACTGTTAAGAGATGGTTATAAAGTCTGAATCTGAGTAAAATAATGTTGTTTATTTTTGTATAATTGTTTGAATGATTTTAAGAGTTTTTTTTTTTAGCAAATTACCTAAACGAACCATATCAAAACTCATTTTACAAATACAAACACTTTTTCAACACTTTACAATAATGAACATAAAAATATCACATCAACTTTGAGGACCACAACTATGGGTTACTCACTCATAACACAAACCGACAAGTGACCTTCATTTTCATGGCCATTTTGTCTTGTACACTTTAGAAAAACCTGTGGGCATTCCTGTGTTTGCGTGTGTGATTCAACATGGAATAGTATTGATGATCAATGATCATGATTCTTTACTCCATCTCTCCATGCAAACTTTGCTACTGTATTATTCTTTATTATTTTTAACCTTTTTCTTGTTGTTTTTTATTGGTTTAAAAGCTAATATCCTAAACTACAACTACCATAGGCCACATGTCTCTTTATATAACACTGTTTTCATAATAACTTCTCACATAGCAGTACTTCACTTCTTTTGTATTTTTAAAGGGAAATTTGATATGAGTTTTTCTTGTACACCAATTGCTTTGTTTGAGGGAAGCTAGCTAGTTGTAGTAACATTCATCCATCTTCAACAGCCACCATTGCAGCACCTCGCCTTCAGCCACCATTGCAGCATTCAGCCACCGCCAGGGCCACGCCCAGCAAGCAATCTCGCCCAAGCCGCTTTACCACGCCCAGTACCACGCCCAGCGAGCAATCTCGCCCAAGCCGGCTGTACCACGCCTAGGCCATGGCAGTGCCTCGCCCAGGGCCACGCCCAGCGAGCAATCTTGGCTGTACCACGCCTAGGCCACGCCCAGGGCCTCGCTTGGCAAGCAATCTCTCCTGTACCACGCCCTGGCTGAAAGTTCATTTTCGTAAATACTCTGTGCGAGAACGTGTTTTGTAAACAGGTATCAATTATAGTTCATTTTCGTAAAAAGCTCTTTTTTTTTTCTTTTTTTCTTTTTTTTTAATATATAGTAATGGATAATTAGTTTTTCTAACTGCAAATATAACTTTCTTGATCAATACGTAAAAATAACATAAATGTCGAATACTTTTGTGTACAAGTAAAGACGAAGGGCTTATATTTTGAACTTGGTACATTTTTTTTCATAAATAACTTGATTCTAATTCCTTACCCACGTGACCCACTACCAATTGTTATTAAACTATTACTAGTAATATACTTTATACTTTGTTTTTCTCTCACCAAAAAAGTCGTCTTCTCCAAAACAATGAAACTCCATTTTCTTTTTCTTAAAACTTTCATCTTTACCTTCATAATTTTTGTAGTGATAAGACGCATTAAGACATGACCACCACCTCTAACTGAGTAAGAGCTTCAAGATCTGACCATGTCTGACTCGCAAAGAAAAAACAAACGCACAAAAGTCAGACCGAGATCTGACCGCGTCTGACTCAAGAAGATTCAGAGGCGGTAAGACTTTTTTTGCGAAAAACAAACACAGCCTTAGAGTGTGTTTGTTTCATTAAGATGTTTTGGGTCTGAATCTGACTACCACATCTTACTGGTAAGAGGTGGGTAGAAGGTCTAAATCTGAACGAAATAATGTTGTTTGTTTTTGTATAATTGTGTGAATGATTGTAAGTGCTCGTTTTTGCAATTTGTTTATTAAACCAAGGCAATGCGATAATAAATAACTTATGTAAATATGAAACAAGACTTTTATCATAAATATAACATAGTTAATAAACAATCAAATATATTATATAAAGTTTACAAAAACGATAAGAGGCAGTAAGACAAGTCTCCCACCTCTTACTGAGTAAGATGTTATATGTCTAACTGGGTCTTACTCAAAAGAAAAAAACAAACAAGAAAAACGTCTGCCCACCTCTTACTGGTAAGAGTAAGAGGCCTAGTAAGACTTTTTTTTTAAAAACAAACACACCCTTAGTCTTTCTTAATTGAGAGAGGCATTAAAGCTTCACTCTCCCTTGTAAGAGGCTAACTAAGACGATTATATCAAGCCACTTAATTTAGTAAGCACCCCTTAGTGTTATTTATGTTGCCAAATATTGATATTAAAGTGCCAAACACTCGTCGGAAAAAATTGGTCGCCAGAATTTGAGCAAGTTGCCAGAAAATAGAGTGGATAAGTGGGTGACCTGATAATTTTGTATTTTTACCTGGTAACCTGTAAATTATCCAACATTGCAACAAAATAAAAGTTTGATACAAAGAAAAATAGATAAGTACCTTAAATAGAATTGGACATAAGTTTAGTACCCTTTTATGCGATTTGAAAAAAAAAATACAATAACCAAAATTACAATGATAGAATCTTGTCATGCCTCATAACATCAACAAGATACCATTTACGCAAGTTCAAATTTGTTGATTTACATTTTTTTGTTCGGGCACCATGATTAGCAAAAAGAAATTGTGGATTTGTGAAGTACAGAGTATATGTGAACTTCAGAGGCTGTGGGAAGTCAAACGGAGTAGCTCGTTGGTTGTTTGAATGTAGTCAAACGGAGTAGCTAATACAGTTATTAACTATCATCAACAGCGGATTCTGTACTCATTCATCAATGAATAGATTTAATGTGCAATTCATCTAATTCATTACCATATTATTGTGTTCTTGAGTTTGTTTGATTACCACGCTTTTCATACACTATATCCCTTATGCTTCAAGTTTTGCTGAAAAGAGTTTGATTAAAAAAAAAGAAAAAAAGAAAAAAAAAAGGACTTAACTCATATAGTCATATCTTGAAAAAAAAGGTAACATCATCTCAAAGGAAGTAAACATATTCATATACACATCATTAGACCAACTACCGGACAGAAACAAGCATTTTCAATGACAACTACACATATAGAGCACCTTAATCCACCTCTTCAATCTTAGGACCAGCACCGCCACTTGCACCACCAGCCGCAGGCCCATCAGCGCCCATGCCTCCACCCATCAGGCCCAGCCCCACCCTGATACATTCTAGCAATAATTGGATTGCAAACTCCTTCTAGCTCTTTCATCTTGTCCTCAAACTCTTCAACCTCAGCCAGCTGATTCCCGTCCAACCAATTGATCGCCTCTTCCACCGCGTCCTCCACCTTCTTCTTGTCATCTGCAGGCAGCTTGGAGCTTATCTTCTCATCCTTGATGGTGTTTCGCATGTTATAGGCATAGTTTTCTAAGGCATTCTTTGCTTCAACCTTCTTCTTGTGTTCTTCATCCTCAGCTTTGTATTTTTCTGCCTCATGCACCATCTTCTCAATCTCCTCCTTAGACAGACGTCCCTTGTCATTCGTAATCGTTATCTTGTTCTTTTGACCTGTGGTTTTGTCCTCTGCCGACACGTTTAAGATACCATTAGCATCAATGTCAAAACAGACATTGATCTGAGGTACACCACGAGGAGCAGGTGGGATTCCAGATAATTCAAACTTTCCCAACAGATTGTTGTCTTTGGTTCTTGTTCTTTCACCCTCATATACTTGAATCAAAACCCCTGGCTGATTATCTGAGTAAGTAGAAAACACCTGCTCTTTCTTGGTGGGAATGGTTGTGTTTCTTGGAATCAACACCGTCATAACACCACCTGCAGTCTCAAGTCCCAGTGACAAAGGTGTCACATCCAACAAAAGCAAATCTTGAACCTTTTGGTTTCCTTCACCGCTCAAAATAGCGGCTTGGACTGCTGCACCATACGCCACGGCTTCATCAGGGTTGATGCTCTTACACAAATCTTTGCCGTTGAAAAAAACTTGTAACAATTGTTGAACTTTTGGAATTCGAGTAGATCCGCCAACAAGAACCACATCATGAACACTGCTTTTGTCTATCTTTGCATAGCTGAAACACTTCTCAACCGGCTCCATACGCTTCCTGAACAAATCCATGTTCAGCTCTTCAAACCTTGCACGAGTAATGGTCGAGTAGAAATCAATTCCTTCGTATAGAGAATCAATTTCAATAGTGGTTTGAGCAGTTGATGAAAGAGTCCTCTTCGCTCTTTCACAAGCAGTTCTCAACCTCCTCAAAGCTCTTGGATTCCCACTGATATCCTTCTTGTTCTTTCTCTTAAACTCCTGAACAAAGTGATTAACCATCCTGTTATCGAAGTCTTCACCACCCAAATGCGTATCTCCAGCAGTCGCTTTCACTTCAAAGATACCCTCTTCAATAGTAAGCAAAGAAACATCAAAAGTACCGCCACCCAAGTCGAAAATCAGCACGTTCTTCTCACCAACACTTGAAGCCTTCTTGTCAAGCCCATAAGCTATAGCAGCTGCAGTCGGCTCATTGATGATTCTCATGACATTTAGACCAGAAATGGCACCAGCATCCTTTGTCGCTTGACGCTGCGAGTCATTGAAGTAAGCAGGGACAGTGACCACAGCGTTTTTGATAGTGGTACCAAGATAGGCCTCAGCAATTTCCTTCATTTTGACTAAAATCATGGAAGAGATCTCTTCAGCAGAGAATTGTTTCTCTTCGTTTTTGTAACTGACCACAATCATGGGTTTGTCACCGGGGCCAGGGACGACTTTGAACGGCCAGTGCTTCATGTCACTCTGCACTGAACGATCAGAAAACCTCCTTCCAATTAAACGCTTGGCATCTGTGAAAAGAAAAAAACGCATAACAAAGGTCCATTAGAATTAAAGATTATTCCAAATCAAGCAAATTGTTAATGAAGGAACCCGACAAATAGAAACAATAATTTAGTATTATAACATAAAAACTGAATTTTTCCTCAACTAGATAGAAGTGGCTCAAACCTAAGTAAGGGAACAGAGCTTTTGCCTTTCTTCCTTCACTTTAATCAAGGATTGCTGCTAGTAGGGCTCTTGCCCATGTCTAATGCCATATTCTATTCATGACTGGTATTCGGCTCATAAACAGATTCAGACACTAACTATAAAAGATCCAAGTCCAAGATTTTACTCGACTTACATTTCAAACATCCCATCACAGATTTTACTACAACATAAATAAACCCTTAATTTTCTAGCATAAATATAACTAGCATCGTTCTGCACCAATGTAATCAATCCTTTAACGAAACAAATACTAGAAAAAAGAAAATACGTATTAGACAGAGAGAGAACATACCAAAAACAGTGTTGGTTGGATTCATGGCGACTTGATTCTTAGCAGCATCACCAATGAGCCTCTCAGTGTCAGTAAAAGCCACATAAGAAGGTGTTGTTCTATTCCCTTGATCATTAGCAATGATCTCAACACGGTCATGTTGCCAAACACCAACACATGAATATGTTGTTCCTAGATCAATACCAATAGCTGGTCCTTCCCCTTTTCCTGACATCTTTTTAAACACAGACTAAAAAATTTAACAGAGATTTTATTTTGTGGGACAAAAATGCGTTTGTTTGCTTGCTTGTTTGTTTCTCTTGTGATGATGAGGAAGGGTGGTTGAAGATTATATATATAAGTGGGTTAAGATTACTTTCGTGAGTTCCAGGATGTTCATTGTGAAATGTTGAGAGGCGAGATGGTTCCAAGCGCCTAGTTTGTTCTAGACCATTCCCCATTGTCAAATGCTTGCTGACTCGTTTTTTCCTTAAAACAAAGTTATGGCAATGGTCCTTGTAATTTTCCCTAGTATTCTATTCGTTGGGTGTAAGAGATGGAGTATCATGGCACACCATTCCTCTTCATTTGGGCCTCACTTATATCACATCACTTTCACATCACTCAAACACACTAACTTAAAAATACCCTTCAATCACAACTAACTCAAACCTCTTCATTTGGGCCCCACCCACCCTCATTTTATTTCAAAAACGGTAATATTCAAACGTTTATATTCAAAAAGTTTTTGTCATTTTGTGTGTCGTTGGAGTGGCGAAACTTGTACCGGCGAGGGTGGCTGGTGTGGTGGCTGTGGGCGGCGAGAAGTGGCGAGGGTGCCACGTTGGAGTGGCGAACGAAACCCGCCGTGATACTCCATGCTCTAATGACCTAGGTTAAACCTTAAAACGATGCCACGTTAGCATCACATCAGCTTTAACATTTCACATTAACTAAAAAAAAACACCCCTTATCATAACATTCTTAAGTTTAAACCTTAACTCACCAACAATTTACAAAAACAACCCTTCATTTAGGGGCAGAAAAAAAAAAAAAAAAAAAAATTGAGGGTTTAACGTGCGTTATGGTGTTAACATGAGAGTGTTAACACCCCGTTAACACTATACGCGGTATGGTTAACATGCTTTAACATACAAATGTTAAGCTTTGACCTTCCTTTCCATGTTACCATACCGTTTGCTATTACCGGCATGTACTCTCGTGTTGCGGCGAGCATGTAATCAAATTTTTTGACGAACAATACTTTTTTCACATGTATTTCGTTTTTTACATGTATTTCGTGATAATGATTTTACGCATGACTAGAATTATATATGGGAAGCACACTATTTCATAGTATTAAAATATCAAGTAATTATGTATCATGATTGATGATACAAAAACGATAATCAGCAGTATTATAAAACTGTAATGACTGGCGGTGAAAGGTACTTGCTAATTAGTCAATGTTGTATAATATGCGTCAAAATATTATATAACATATAAACACAAAGAAGTATAAATTAGGCTTTGCAATAAAGGATTAGTAATATATATAACATTGCTTATGTAAAATTCAGGTATTCAAAAATTACACATTTTCGAGCTTCATAAAATCACATGAAAATCTTTGTACTTTGACACGCTACGATTCTTTTTAATCAAATTTTAGCAAAAATATTAAGACAAACTAAACTTGTACTATACATATATTTATAATAAATATTTTTTGAATATGCAATTTTAAAAAAATTTAAATAAAGTGTATATGTGATCCATGTGAGTAATTTTGGTATATTATTATCGTCTCTAACAAGGACTGCATACATTTCTAAAGTTCATATTTCTTCATGTCATAAACGATAGTTACACATAAAAGTTTCCTACAAATACTATGTTTGTATTTTTTGGATTTATAAGGATTGTGTCTATAATTTGAGACGATAGTCGCGCTTCGCCGCGGGGCGCCGGATTTACGCGAAATTATTTTTGATTACTGATGAGTGCTCAAATACTCATCATTTTTGTACAAAATAAACTGCAAAATCATCTGAAAACACTCAGAAACACATCAAAATGATCAAAATATCACAAATCAGTGTTTTATGTGTTTTAAATGCAAAAATATCAAAATCAGATGAAAAACATATCAAATTTGCAAAAATTGCAGTTTTAGTCCCCCAAGTTTCTTAAATTGTCAAAAATAGTCCCTGAGCCAAAATTTCAGAAGAAAAGTCACCAAAGGTCTTTTTAAAATCATAAATTGTCATATTTAGTCCTTTGGTGGAAAATCTAAAAGTTTTGAGAAAATTACAGTTTAGTCCCTGAAAATCCAAAATGGTCAAATTTAGTCCTTGGAAATTTTCAAAAATGTCAAACTAGACCCTGGTCTATTTAAGGTTGGCAACACTAGTCCTTGGATTACATCTTCATAATTTTCATGTTTGGTCCCTGGGAATTAAGGTTTTACACATTTGGTCCCTTTGTATTAATAATTTCACAAACCATTCGGACCTAGTATTTAACCCAAGCCCAACTCAAACACCCTTGGCCCAATTCTCTTTACCCGGTCCAAACCTTTAACCCGACCAACCCACCCAACATTTAAATAATACAAACCCGCCCCCCTAGTTCCCTGTCATCCCCGACCAAGTTGTCTGTTCCCCCCCCTCCTCCAGCCACCTAAAACAACCCTACACCACCATATTGTCTCCCCCACCTCACCTACCCATCCCACCTCATTAATTACACCTCCTTTCCCTGTCCCTGATATCCAAACCAAGTTTTCCCGCCAAATCCTCTCAACGACCAAGATTGCTCAAAAAAGCATCCTAGGGCTCAGATTGTTGCTGGGAAGTGTCCAGAGAGAGAAAAGAGAGACTTTGGGTGTATAAGAAGCCAAGAAGATGCAACTTGGAATAGTTAGTTTTTAGTTTTTCAATTATGTATGTCGTTTCTTAAATTAGTATGTCTTAATTAGTCCTTAACTGTATTTTCCACTCAATTTGTATCAAACAAAGTTACCCAAGTGTATTGCAACTCATTTTAAATTTCAATTCAAGTTTCAGTTACAATTTCATGTTTCTGTGTTCCTGTTGGAATTTTCACTATCCAAGTCTTATGTATAAGCTTCAATAAGCTTATTTATAAGCTCAAACAAGTTCAAATTAGCTTAGTAAAGCTTACCATAGGGTCACATCTCAGTTTCAATCAACTTTGGACATTGGTCAAAGAAAGTCAAATTTGGAGCAAAACTGATGCAGAGCTGGAAATGGTTGGTTCAGAGCTAGAAATGGGTAAAATGGGAAGCAATGAGCTGGAATTGGATTAGGTTAGGGGTTTGTTAGGTTAGTGGTTCTTTATTTCATCATTGGCAAGCCATAGTGACTAGGTACCTTGTAAGTTCATTCATCTGTTTCATCATTAAATCTGTTGTTTAAACTGTTATTTAGTGGTAATTAGTATAGTTTGATCTGTGTTTGATGCTTGTTTAGTATTATCTAGTGATAATCTATCAATTAGTTCATTATCATCAGTTAAAGTAGTGTTTGGTACAAGCAGTTTTACCAAGCTCAAGGGTTAGATGTTAGTCAAGTTTTGATGCAACAGTATAGAACAGGTTAGAATAGGTAATATCTGTCACTCATTTGCTTATCAAACAAGTAAAAGTCAATTTCTGTGTAAACCTCCTTTGGCAGCTAGATAAGATTAGAACAGTAGTGGCATTTGCTAGTTTTTACTCTAGAATCACATAAGATAGGATTGTGAGGTCTCATTTCATCTCAAAACATCATTAGTGACCTGTTCTTTAGAATCAAAGTTGGAAAAAGTCAATTTCTATTTCTTTCAAAAAGTCAAAAACATTGAAAATCTCAGTTTTGGCCAAGCTAGAGTGATTTTTATTGGACTCATTTCTGAGTCATTCTTTATGGAACTTGTGGTTTTGAAAAGCTCTACTGGTCTAGTTCATTATTGTGATTTTTATGTATTTTTGTGAATTTTCCATAAGCTCCAAATGAGCTTGTCAAAAGGGCTTGATATGCCCTGTGCAACTGACTCAGTTTAAGCTGAGTCTGCACAGGGTTTGCAACCCTTGTAACAAGCTCATTAGAGCTCCTCTTTGGCTCATTTTTGATTTATAGGCACTCAACCAGGTCTAAGTCAGGTTCCAGCTTCTGTTTTCCACTTTCAGCTTAATAGGAAGCTTGTGCTTATTCTCCAAGGAAGCACCAAAACCTGTTTTAGCACATTAATTCAAAACACCTAATCTGTCTAATTTTGCAATTCAGAGGTTAAGAGCAGTTGAGACTAGTTGCATTTAGGTAGTTTTAACTTACTGTAGTTGCTGTTTCAGTTTGGTGCCCATTTGGATCCTTTTAGCTTAATTGGAGTGCTTATTACTTAAGCACTTCCACTGCAGTTGCATTATCCATCACATAGCACCCTGTTTTTATATTTTTCTTAGATTCCTATTATTATTTTAGGCTTATCTTGAATTTTTCATATTTTTCCTGTCCTGTTTGCTATTTTTCTTGATTTAATCTAGTTTTTAAGCATTTTTAATTAGCTTTTAATACAGAAAATTAAGAAAAGGTTCAAAAAAATAATATTTCAATTTCCTTAGGTTTAGATAAATATAAAAATTAGAAAAAGTAATTTTCCAGATTTTTCATAGTTTATTTGGTAATTTTTAGTAATTAAATTAGTTTTTAATAGTTTAAAATTCATAAAAAATAGAAAAATAATCAGAAAAATATAAAAATAGTTTTGAAAATTCTAGTTTGTTATTTTAGACTTTTCCAATTCATAATTTTATTTTTCTAGCTTTATTTCCTAATTTCTTGTATTTTAGGTAATTATTTAATAGTTAAAAATAGTTTTTAATTAATTATAATTAGATAATTAGTCATAAAAATAATTTTCCTTTTCTATAAAGTTTCTTATATCATTAGGATTGTAAAAATGTTATTTTCATATTTTTAGGACTTTTATTTCTTAGATTTCACTTTTTATTTTGTACGTTTACGTAATTTTTATTTAAACGTAAGTTTTAAGTTTTAGGTTTTAAACGTTCATCAATTTTAAATTTAGTGATAGCGTTTATTTAATAGGTTTTATCTTTTTAACTTTCCTTTAATTTGCATTTAAGCCGTTGTAATTTGTTGGCTTTTTCTTGTAGTTATAATATCATTCAAATCTCCTTTTCCGTTCAAATCTCGCGATCACTATACGTTTGATAATCCATTGCATAGCTCGCTGGGACATAACGACCCGGGGAAACACTATACTCCTCAGATCTTCATTGATTTCGTGCTTAAGCAGTTTTAAGCTGGTTACGGTCCGTCATTCACAAGTGGCGGGCTTGTGTGATTTAGCTTGACTGTTTTGCGCGCATCAAATTTTTGGCGCCGCTGCCGGGGAGCTGTGCTGATAATCTTACGTCTAGCAGATTAGCGATTTGGATATTCACTCTTTGTTTATACCATTTGTATATGTTTATATTTTCTTCTAAAAATCAAAAAAACCCAAAAAGATTTTCCTTCTTATTTTTATATATAATGTTTATCCAAAAACCCAAAAATATTCTTCTCGGTCCTCTTATTCGTTGATTCTATTTCTCTTACCCCCTCGTACCGTTTGATTCTACTCTTCCTTAACCTCAAAACCGTTTAATTCTATTTCTTTAACCCTCTCGTTTTTAATTCTTATGGCGTCTGGCGATAAAACTATGGCAGAATTACTATTCGAAGAACTAAAAGCTAGCCTTCGCAAGATGCACTTGATTGGTAACGATGACGAGGAGAGTGCTATTCCATTGAACGATGTTATCTCTCAACTCCCTCAATCTATTGCAATCACATCCGTCTTACCCAACGAGGATCCCGAGGACTCTCTCATAATGGGGGACGAGCATCTCAGCACTATTCCGGAAACGGAATCGTCTAGTGTTACGATCCTTGTCCCAAGCCCAAGAGAGTCCGAGGTTATCTTTGATGATATTTGTGATGAGTCTTCTCTTGATATTTCAAACAATCATGATGAGATGTTCTCCGACTCCGATGACGATTCTTATGGAGACATCGATTTCGTCGACGGTTTGCCTTCTGAGCCCGTTCATATAGAAGAAGAAAATGATTTTGAGCCGGAAGATGAAGATATTGAGCCCGATGATATTCAGATCGAGGATCCAGCACTACGTCAAACATTGTTAAATGTTCATCTTCTCATTTCTAAGATTGAAGCCCTCAACGATAATTCGAGTTCGCATCCTATCTCCGTTAAAGATAGTGATTTCTCGCCCGAGCTTGAGACTTTTCGATTTGATGAAGAGATTAGTGGCAGTCCCACTATTACCGATGTTTATCCTCCGATTCTTGAGCGATTCTACTTCGATGATGTTGGTGTAAGCAAAGTTTTGAATGAGATTTCCAATGATCCGACGAATGACACGATCATTGAGGATGCTATCGATGACTTGATACCACCGGGTATTGAGGATGTTATGAATGATCCCAAAGGGGATATGGTTATTCTTGATGGTTTTCTTGACTCTCCTCTCTCTCATGAGTCCACTATCCTTTATCCCGTTGAACCCACATGTGAAGACAAAATTTTTAAACCTGGGATATTCATTGATGAGCTTTATGCTAAAACCGTCATTCTAGTTAAGGATCCTATCTTGGATGCCTTCATTGTTAAACTTTCACCTCCTTACCATGAGCTCCCGTCTTTCTTGGAGTTTTATCATTGTGATCCGTCATTCCTTCGTCCACCTGCTAAACCGCCGGATGATGGATCATTCTTTCATGTTATCCCTTATGTGCTGATGCCCGACATTTTCTTTCCCACCCATCCCACCTATTCTCTTTCCCTCCGGAGTGAGGATACCATCTTTGATCCGGGTATCCCTTCCGCTTGTTTCCCCAAGGACAAATGAATTCGGGGTCGAGTCAAGCTAGCGACTCGGTAATCAAAAACAGTAGCATGCCATATGGGTTTTCACCTATATTTCTGACTTCTTTCTATTTTCTACCACCCTAGTGTGGGGGGGTTGCCCCACATGTTGTAAAAAAAAAAAAAAAAAAAAATTCTAAAATAATGGCCGTAATATTTCCCTTTTACGTTCTTTGTTTCGGCATAACCGCCGGTACTTTGAATATTGAGGGCAATATTCATTTCTAAGTGTGGGGGGGAATTCTCACGAATTTCATATATTATCTACCCAATTCCCCCGTTTTTGGCCAAAAATTTTTTTTTTGGAGTAAGTGTTCTACACTTTCTCATTTGGTTATCAGTCCGCCATGTCTGTAAGACTAAAGGATTGGCTAATCCAGGAGCAAACGGCTCTTGGTAAAGATTTCTCAAATCCGTTTATATGGCTTGCAATTTGCCCAAAATTGCATGGTATTCAACTCACCATATCCTAAAAAGTGAAGAGTTGGCTAGCCCGCAAGATTATGGCTTGTGGTAAAGGCAGTGGAAAAACCATAATTGGTAATCAGCTCACCAAAGATAATGTTGATAATTTATCTAAGAGTTGGATAGTCCAGAAGGGTACGGCTTCTGGTAAAGACAAAATCAAATCCGTTGAAAGCTGGTGGTTTGCTCAAAATCACATGGTTATCGGTGTACCATGGTTCTTACTTGAACTGAAACATTTGGCTACTCCAGAAGTAATGGCTTTTGGTAAAGAGTTTCAAATCCATTAAGTTTTTCTCAAAAGATTGCTAGGGACTAGCAATAGTTTAGTGTGGGGGATTGATGAGTGCTCAAATACTCATCATTTTTGTACAAAATAAACTGCAAAATCATCTGAAAACACTCAGAAACACATCAAAATGATCAAAATATCACAAATCAGTGTTTTATGTGTTTTAAATGCAAAAATATCAAAATCAGATGAAAAACATATCAAATTTGCAAAAATCGCAGTTTTAGTCCCCCAAGTTTCTTAAATTGTCAAAAATAGTCCCTGAGCCAAAATTTCAGAAGAAAAGTCACCAAAGGTCTTTTTAAAATCATAAATTGTCATATTTAGTCCTTTGGTGGAAAATCTAAAAGTTTTGAGAAAATTACAGTTTAGTCCCTGAAAATCCAAAATGGTCAAATTTAGTCCTTGGAAATTTTCAAAAATGTCAAACTAGACCCTGGTCTATTTAAGGTTGGCAACACTAGTCCTTGGATTACATCTTCATAATTTTCATGTTTGGTCCCTGGGAATTAAGGTTTTACACATTTGGTCCCTTTGTATTAATAATTTCACAAACCATTCGGACCTAGTATTTAACCCAAGCCCAACTCAAACACCCTTGGCCCAATTCTCTTTACCCGGTCCAAACCTTTAACCCGACCAACCCACCCAACATTTAAATAATACAAACCCGCCCCCCTAGTTCCCTGTCATCCCCGACCAAGTTGTCTGTTCCCCCCCCCCCTCCAGCCACCTAAAACAACCCTACACCACCATATTGTCTCCCCCACCTCACCTACCCATCCCACCTCATTAATTACACCTCCTTTCCCTGTCCCTGATATCCAAACCAAGTTTTCCCGCCAAATCCTCTCAACGACCAAGATTGCTCAAAAAAGCATCCTAGGGCTCAGATTGTTGCTGGGAAGTGTCCAGAGAGAGAAAAGAGAGACTTTGGGTGTATAAGAAGCCAAGAAGATGCAACTTGGAATAGTTAGTTTTTAGTTTTTCAATTATGTATGTCGTTTCTTAAATTAGTATGTCTTAATTAGTCCTTAACTGTATTTTCCACTCAATTTGTATCAAACAAAGTTACCCAAGTGTATTGCAACTCATTTTAAATTTCAATTCAAGTTTCAGTTACAATTTCATGTTTCTGTGTTCCTGTTGGAATTTTCACTATCCAAGTCTTATGTATAAGCTTCAATAAGCTTATTTATAAGCTCAAACAAGTTCAAATTAGCTTAGTAAAGCTTACCATAGGGTCACATCTCAGTTTCAATCAACTTTGGACATTGGTCAAAGAAAGTCAAATTTGGAGCAAAACTGATGCAGAGCTGGAAATGGTTGGTTCAGAGCTAGAAATGGGTAAAATGAGAAGCAATGAGCTGGAATTGGATTAGGTTAGGGGTTTGTTAGGTTAGTGGTTCTTTATTTCATCATTGGCAAGCCATAGTGACTAGGTACCTTGTAAGTTCATTCATCTGTTTCATCATTAAATCTGTTGTTTAAACTGTTATTTAGTGGTAATTAGTATAGTTTGATCTGTGTTTGATGCTTGTTTAGTATTATCTAGTGATAATCTATCAATTAGTTCATTATCATCAGTTAAAGTAGTGTTTGGTACAAGCAGTTTTACCAAGCTCAAGGGTTAGATGTTAGTCAAGTTTTGATGCAACAGTATAGAACAGGTTAGAATAGGTAATATCTGTCACTCATTTGCTTATCAAACAAGTAAAAGTCAATTTCTGTGTAAACCTCCTTTGGCAGCTAGATAAGATTAGAACAGTAGTGGCATTTGCTAGTTTTTACTCTAGAATCACATAAGATAGGATTGTGAGGTCTCATTTCATCTCAAAACATCATTAGTGACCTGTTCTTTAGAATCAAAGTTGGAAAAAGTCAATTTCTATTTCTTTCAAAAAGTCAAAAACATTGAAAATCTCAGTTTTGGCCAAGCTAGAGTGATTTTTATTGGACTCATTTCTGAGTCATTCTCTATGGAACTTGTGGTTTTGAAAAGCTCTACTGGTCTAGTTCATTATTGTGATTTTTATGTATTTTTGTGAATTTTCCATAAGCTCCAAATGAGCTTGTCAAAAGGGCTTGATATGCCCTGTGCAACTGACTCAGTTTAAGCTGAGTCTGCACAGGGTTTGCAACCCTTGTAACAAGCTCATTAGAGCTCCTCTTTGGCTCATTTTTGATTTATAGGCACTCAACCAGGTCTAAGTCAGGTTCCAGCTTCTGTTTTCCACTTTCAGCTTAATAGGAAGCTTGTGCTTATTCTCCAAGGAAGCACCAAAACCTGTTTTAGCACATTAATTCAAAACACCTAATCTGTCTAATTTTGCAATTCAGAGGTTAAGAGCAGTTGAGACTAGTTGCATTTAGGTAGTTTTAACTTACTGTAGTTGCTGTTTCAGTTTGGTGCCCATTTGGATCCTTTTAGCTTAATTGGAGTGCTTATTACTTAAGCACTTCCACTGCAGTTGCATTATCCATCACATAGCACCCTGTTTTTATATTTTTCTTAGATTCCTATTATTATTTTAGGCTTATCTTGAATTTTTCATATTTTTCCTGTCCTGTTTGCTATTTTTCTTGATTTAATCTAGTTTTTAAGCATTTTTAATTAGCTTTTAATACAAAAAATTAAGAAAAGGTTCAAAAAAATAATATTTCAATTTCCTTAGGTTTAGATAAATATAAAAATTAGAAAAAGTAATTTTTCAGATTTTTCATAGTTTATTTGGTAATTTTTAGTAATTAAATTAGTTTTTAATAGTTTAAAATTCATAAAAAATAGAAAAATAATCAGAAAAATATAAAAATAGTTTTGAAAATTCTAGTTTGTTATTTTAGACTTTTCCAATTCATAATTTTATTTTTCTAGCTTTATTTCCTAATTTCTTGTATTTTAGGTAATTATTTAATAGTTAAAAATAGTTTTTAATTAATTATAATTAGATAATTAGTCATAAAAATAATTTTCCTTTTCTATAAAGTTTCTTATATCATTAGGTTTGTAAAAATGTATTTTTCATATTTTTAGGACTTTTATTTCTTAGATTTCACTTTTTATTTTGTACGTTTACGTAATTTTTATTTAAACGTAAGTTTTAAGTTTTAGGTTTTAAACGTTCATCAATTTTAAATTTAGTGATAGCGTTTATTTAATAGGTTTTATCTTTTTAACTTTCCTTTAATTTGCATTTAAGCCGTTGTAATTTGTTGGCTTTTTCTTGTAGTTATAATATCATTCAAATCTCCTTTTCCGTTCAAATCTCGCGATCACTATACGTTTGATAATCCATTGCATAGCTCGCTGGGACATAACGACCCGAGGAAACACTATACTCCTCAGATCTTCATTGATTTCGTTCCTGAGCCGTTTTAAGCTTGTTACGGTCTGCCATTCACAAGTGGCAGGCTTGTGTGATAAAGCTTGACTGTTCTGGAGCGCATCAATTACCCAAACATTCCTTAGACTTCATAAAATCACATGAAAATCTTTGTACTTTGACACGCTACGATTCTTTTTAATCAAATTTTAGCAAAAATATTAAGACTAACTAAACTTGTACTATACATATATTTATAATAAATATTTTTTGAATATGCAATTTTCAAAAAAGGATTGTATAAGGATTGTGTCTATAATTTGAGACGATAGTCGCGCTTCACCGCGGGGCGCCGGATTTACGCGAAATTATTTTTAATTACCCAAACATTCCTTAGACTTAACTGATGGATTTTTTCTGAAACCGGTAGATGACTACAGGGACTTTTATGTAATTTTTCGTCACAAAAGCAGTCCACAGGTTTAACCTAAGGATAGTGTCTATAATCGTAAGTGCTCGGTACACAAACAGTTCCTAGATTTCACCTAGAGACTATTTCTGTAATTGCAAGTAACGAGAGACTTTTTTTATTATTTGTTTATTTATTTATTTATTTTTTCCAAATTTAGTGATTTTTTTGGCAGCATACATAGACCGAAAGGACTTTTATGTAACTTTTTGTTACACAAACAACCCATAGATTTAACTAAGGGACTATTTATGTAATTGAAAGTAAATGGTAAGGACCTTTTTTTGTAATCTTTCAGGGACTATGTTGGTAATCGTAAGTTAACCGCATGGATAAGTTTTACCCATTTTGTTTGATTTCTATTTGGTGGATAGCGTGAACTTTTATATTTAAAATAAAGTAAATTACACTTCGTGCTTGTGATTAGCGTTGACTTGCATATGTAGTCCTTAGAATTTTTTTTGATGCAGATGGTCTCTAACTTTAAAACTCTTAACATCCACAATCTTTTGATCAAACGGATGTTATCTTTTAATGGCAAAAACCTCTCACTTATACACGTGAGTAAAACTTGTCACTTTACATTATTTTTTGTTTCCACGCACATCTCACGTGTCACTTTACTCTGTGACACACACCTTGATACAATGGATATGTTTGTCGTAATGGGCTGGGGTTGGGCTTTTATTATAAGCCGAAAATTAAAATTTATATTTTTATAATGTTGTTTGGCGAATTAGTTGTAGCTGAAGCTTATTAATGTAAAATCATATAAAAATACATCAAATTAAATTCACATGTATTTATAGCTTTTACGTAAATTAATTATATTTTTAAAGGTATTTAAGTAATTTAACTAGCCATAAGCCCCATTTTATGGGCTTGGGCTTATGAAGGTTTACGACTTATTTTATAAGTCATAAGCTTCTATAAGCATGTGTGACAAACGAGACTTATTTTATTAGCCGATTTATTTTAAAAGCACAAGTCCCAATAGATCCCTCATAAGCCCTCGCCAAACATAGCCAATATATGCTCCTTTTTTCTCTCTTAGAGTAGAGATAGTGATACTCCTTCAACTTTTATCTCAGCGCACATCACCATTCATCTCCCCTCATTTTGTCTCACCTTTCACCCGCAATGGTCAATACTCACCGCACATTTCATTAAAATATCAATTTTATACAAACATATCTCACACACACTTACAAATAAAATAAATAATAATAAAAATATAATAAGGGCCCACATTTGCACAAAAGCCAAAAGGTGCGAAGGGTCACCACTTCCCTCCTCTTTTCCTTGGGTCATGCGTGAGACAAAACCAAACAGTGGAGTCCACGAGTGAGGGTACACCTCACTAGTGAGTATATGCTCCTATTACCTCTAGTCTTATATGTTTACACTTTATTCTCTCTCTACAAATCCCGCCGGCCACAACAATTGCACTTGTTAAAAGAAACAATACTGGCGGAGCTATGCCCCTTCCCCTCAATTTTGTCCCTTACACTCTATTCTTGAGTTTTGAAATGAAATAAAAAAAGGAAAAGAGACATGAATGGACAGAAAAGAAGACGAAATGAATAGTATTTTGACTTTGTATATCGTGTACCCGAGTTAAGAGATAATTGATGATTTTATAATTACATCATTTGTTATTTTTAAAAATTATGTTTTATATTAGCTTCCCAATATAACTTCTTTTCATATGACCCCAATTTAAGAAAAAAGTTTAGAGAGATTTACCCAAATTTACTCTTCTATTTTTTATTTTTTTTTCTCACACGAATTTATTTTGTTTCTTCTCACTTCTTTTCTTTTCTTGAAAAAATAAAACTCGTTAATGTAATTTCGTTGTGTTTTACATGATGAAAAACATACGTTACATTTTTGGCCGTTCTAAATCACCAGATTTACATTTTTGGCCCTCCACAATATATGGTCTAGCTCCGCCAGTGTCTGCACCCATCACCACTCGGAACACGGAACAACCACGCAACACACTCCCTCCACACCCTTTACGCACCTACAAATCAAAGCTAGGAGGAAACAAATCAGAACTGCTCGAAGATTACAACATGTTATTACTAAACCCCAACTTTCATATACAGCGTAGTGTGTGTAGGGTGGGTCGTGGTGGGTTCCGGTTGATGGTGGATTTTCACTTTGTATATAGAGAAGACGACTTGGTTCTTATATGTCATCCTTATTCCTTAGATAACACTAAATCTTCTACCATAATGTTTGCTACAAGGAGACCAGACCACCAAGTGATTATACAGAAATGAGCAACACCTTTCAGACATATATAGTATAGTAGTTTATTGTACTTACTGCAAAGAGAAAGGTCAAGAATGTTTCAACTTTCAAGTTGGTAAATTTCTCTACAGTTCATCCCTTTTAAGTCAGGATTAATGGATGCTCTATGAGAAATTCAAAGGAAAAAAGAAAAATCAGGTTGATGGCAAGTTTTTCAATCTAAACTTTTTATGGAGGTGAGCAATAAGTCCAACCGTCCAAGGGTCTAGGTTGTTGATAGATTAAATCATATTCTTATGCTATTCATCTAGGCAGCAAGTTCAGCTATATTCTAGGTTTGTTACTTGATTTCCCCTTGCGAGGGGATTTTGTACACCTATACCAGTAAAGGGATTTTGATGTGTAATTCATTAAATCATATTCTTATGCTGCTGAGTTTATTTGCACAATGGTTGGCAATTGCATGATTCAGAAGGTTAACATTTCACTTCTAAACGATAACTTTTTTTAAGGTGGTGTTTTTGATACACAAACATCTGAAATATTCCTCACAAAAAAACCAGCACTCCTTTCGTTTCTTAAACCAAAGCATCATCACTTTATGAAAATAAACATGTTCATCTTTCAGTTGACATACACATAATAAGATTAACTAACTACTACATAGACACAATACTACATAGACAAGCATTTTCAAAGACTGCTAAACATCTAGAACACATCTTAATCCACCTCTTCAATCTTAGGACCAGCGCCGCCAGTTGCACCACCAGCCGAAGGGCCATCAGGGCCCATACCTCCGCCCATATCTGGACCACCAGCCCCACCCTGATACATATTCGCAATAATTGGATTGCAAACCCCTTCAAGCTCTTTCATCTTGTCCTCGAACTCTTCAACCTCAGCCAACTGATTCCCGTCCAACCACTTGATGGCCTCTTCCACCGCATCCTCCACTTTCTTCTTGTCATCCGCAGGCAACTTGGAGCTTATCTTCTCATCCTTGATGGTGTTTCGCATGTTATAGGCATAGTTTTCTAAGGCATTCTTTGCTTCAACCTTCTTCTTGTGTTCTTCATCCTCGGCCTTGTATTTTTCTGCCTCCTGCACCATCTTCTCGATCTCCTCCTTAGACAGACGCCCCTTGTCATTCGTAATCGTGATCTTGTTCTTTTTACCTGTGGTTTTGTCCTCTGCCGACACGTTCAAAATACCATTAGCATCAATGTCAAAACAGACGTTGATCTGAGGTACACCACGGGGAGCAGGTGGGATTCCAGATAATTCAAACTTCCCCAACAGATTATTGTCTTTGGTTCTTGTTCTTTCACCCTCATATACTTGAATCAAAACACCTGGCTGATTATCCGAGTAAGTAGAAAACACCTGCTCTTTCTTGGTGGGAATGGTTGTGTTTCTTGGAATCAACACCGTCATAACACCACCTGCAGTCTCAAGTCCCAGTGACAAAGGCGTCACATCCAACAAAAGCAAATCTTGAACCTTTTGGTTTCCTTCACCGCTCAAAATAGCGGCTTGGACCGCTGCACCATACGCCACGGCTTCATCAGGGTTGATGCTCTTGCACAAGTCTTTGCCGTTGAAAAAATCTTGCAACAATTGTTGAACTTTAGGAATCCGGGTAGAGCCACCAACAAGAACCACATCATGAACACTGCTTTTGTCTATCTTTGCATCTCTCAAACACTTCTCAACCGGCTCCATACACTTCCTGAACAAATCCATGTTCAACTCTTCAAACCTTGCACGAGTTATGGTCGAGTAGAAATCAATTCCTTCGTATAGAGAATCAATTTCAATAGTGGTTTGAGCAGTTGATGAAAGAGTCCTCTTCGCTCTTTCACAAGCAGTTCTCAACCTCCTCAAAGCTCTTGGATTCCCACTGATATCCTTCTTGTTCTTTCTCTTAAACTCCTGAACAAAGTGATTAACCATCCTGTTATCGAAGTCTTCACCACCCAAATGCGTATCTCCAGCAGTCGCTTTCACTTCAAAGATACCCTCTTCAATAGTAAGCAAAGAAACATCAAAAGTACCGCCACCCAAGTCGAAAATCAGCACGTTCTTCTCACCAGTACTCGAAGCCTTCTTGTCAAGCCCATAAGCAATGGCGGCTGCAGTCGGCTCGTTGATGATTCTCAGGACATTAAGACCAGAAATGGTACCAGCATCCTTGGTGGCTTGACGCTGCGAGTCATTGAAGTATGCAGGGACAGTGACTACAGCGTTTTTTATGGTGGTACCTAAATAGGCCTCAGCAATCTCCTTCATTTTGACTAGGACCATGGAAGAGATTTCTTCAGCAGAAAATTGTTTCTCTTCGTTCTTGTAATTAACAACAATCATGGGTTTGTCACCGGGGCCAGGGACGACTTTGAACGGCCAGTGCTTCATGTCACTCTGCACTGATGGGTCAGAAAACCTCCTTCCAATTAAACGCTTAGCATCTGAAAAAAGAGAACACAATGAGGATCTGTTAGAGTTGAAGATCAATTAACATTAACCAATCTAAAAGTCAGAATCCGACCTAACCATGATCCAAAAATCTAGTTACGGATTTCATAACAAGTAACCTGATTTGACCAAAATACAGTAGTAACTCCGTAAATTAATGCTCGATTAATTAATAAATTCTCTAAAATAATATTTTTGCAGGTCCTGATTCTTTAATTTATAGATAAACTAAATATCAATTACTTAATAACTCCTTTAACTAATTACGTTCTGCCGGGCTGCTATAAAACCTAAAATCAATCCCTTGAGGTTTTTATTACAATCACATTATATAACTAGCACCAATGTAAGCAGTTCATTACCAAAAAGATATTATAAAGAAACTAAATACTAAAAAGAGAGAAAACAGAGACAGAATGACATACCAAAAACAGTGTTGGTTGGATTCATGGCAACTTGATTCTTAGCAGCATCACCAATGAGCCTCTCAGTGTCAGTAAAAGCCACATAAGACGGCGTGGTTCTGTTCCCTTGATCATTAGCAATGATCTCCACACGGTCATGTTGCCAAACACCAACGCATGAATATGTTGTTCCTAGATCAATACCAATGGCTGGTCCTTCACCTTTTCCTGACATCTTTCTATATAAAGATAAAAAAGCTTAACAAAGAATTGATTTGTTGTGAATGAATGATACGAATGCGCGTTTGTTTGTTTTTTGGTTTCTCTTGCTGATGATGAGGAATGATGAAAGGCGGGTGGGGATTATATAAGTGGAGGAAGATTGGTTTGGTGGATTCGAGGATGTTCTTCTTCTTCATGGCTGTCTGGTGTCGTTGAGAGGGTTCGAGGCTCTTCGGTTAATTCTTTTCCTGTTTGGGACTGGTTTCTTCTAGATTTCTCATTGTTGACTTATTTTTAAGTGTAAGTTGCAAAACAAGTCCCTGTACTTTAGCTAAATTGCAGTTCTAGTCTTTAACGTTAAAAATGCATTCATTGTCTATGTAGAGAAGGAGCTCGTGCCACGAGGTCAAATCTGGTGCTGACACACGTTATGTGGACAACTTACTAGTGCATGTATGACGCAGTAATGCATGGGGATCGATATACACGATCGATCGTTTATCGATCGCTCTTTTGTGGCGCTATTCGATCTTTCAAAATCTAACCCAACTTGGTCACCTGCACGATCGAAATACATGGTACATTTAATATGCAAAAAAGTGTGGGTGGGGATGAAAATCCTACCGTTGCGCAAGGTTCAAAAAAAAATCCTACCGTTTAAAAAAAAATATGACCGTTTGTGGGTTTTAAAAATAAAAAATAAAAAATAAAAAAAATAATAAAAAATTTACCCTATTAATACACAACATATTTACATACTTAAATTCACAAATCTCATTTCACACATTCTCTATATTCTTTCCACACTATGAGTTTTAATTCTTACGAGCTATTCATTGTCGATTCGTCATCGGATGATGAAAATAAAGTTAGTAGCGAGTTTATGATGTTTGCGGAAGAGTGTTGGCAGGCTTTTCAAGCGTCACAAACTAAAATCTCAAGAAACCAAGTTACTAGGGATCGTTTGGGTGCTCATAACCGTTTAGTGGCTGCTTAATTTAGCGAGACCCCCAGATACAGCGATCAAGCATTCCAAGATCGTTTCCGAATGAGCCGACGACTATTCACACGAATTGTCCGAGATATAACCGATCATTCACCTTATTTTCAACAAACTCCTAGTTGTGCAGGCGTACTTGGTATTTCTCCATTGATGAAGTGTACTTCGTCAATCCGTCAATTGGCACGAAGTCAGTGCTGATGCTCTAGACGAATACGTGCAAATGGGTGCGTCAACAATTCGTGAGTGTCTCCAAAAATTTTGTGAGGCCATAATGGAGTTATATGGTGCAGAGTATTTGCGAAAGCCGACGGTTACTGACATTGACAAACTCTATGCTCATCACTACGAATGTCATGGGTTTCCTGGGATGATAGGAAGCATTGATTGCACAGATTGGCCATGGGAGAATTGCCCACATGCTTTAAAAGCTCAATTTTGTAAGGGTGATCACGGGCAAAATCCTTTCATTTTATTGGAAGCGATCGCGTCCCAAGATTTATGGATTTGGCATGCGTTCTTTGGTGTCGCAGGGATGAATAACGACGTAAATGTTTTACGTGCATCGCCTCTTTTCAATGATCTCAAAACGGGGAGAGCACCGGATGTGGAATTCGTTGCTAACGGCGTGCCTTATAAACGCGAATATTATCTTGCTGATGGGATATATCCAGAATACTCGGTTATTATGAAGTCCATTAAAAATCCAGGAACGAATGATCACAAACGAATATTGTATAAGACGATGCACGAAGCAGCAAGAAAAGATGTGGAACGTGCTTTTGGTGTACTAAAGAGGAAGTGGCTAATGATTAAACATCCGGCTAAAGGGTTTGACAAAGAGCGTCTATCACATATAATGTACACATGCATCATATTACATAATATGATAATTCAGGACGAAGAGCGGGCGATATCTCCCGTATTCTTTCCAGCAGAGCAGCACCGTTCTTATGATCCCATAAGAACGCATGTGGAATCGTTGGAAATTACCAGGGAGATATGCAACAAAACAACTCATCTTAGCCTCAAAGCCGATTTGGTGGAAGACATTTGGCATCGTCATAATCAAAACTAGTTTAGTCGTTGTATTGTCGTAATGTTTTAATTTTATTTGAATTATTATGTAACGTTTTAATTTTTAATGAAATTTGAGTTTGTGTTAAAAATGTTTTTAAAAAATAAGAAATAAAATAAAATAAAATAAAAAATTTGATCATGGTCGTCCTTACTGGGGCACCCAATCGCCTGAAGGTCGCTGGAGAGAGAAAGCTGACGTGCAGTGAAAATGAAAGGGATTGAAGCCCCTTACTGGGGCAGCCTCATTCATGCTCAAAATGAAATGACTAGAATACCATCGAATTATTAGTCCTGATTTTGAGTCTTTAACATGTTCACGCAAACTCAATTTATAATGAATCTCTTTATTCAATTTTTGTTACAATTGATGTATCTCATGTGTTATGTTGTGGCCAATATATCTTTTAGGATGGTAAATTCATATTGAACTTGTTTTAGTATATGATCGGGGTCGGAGTTGAGCATGTGCAAGGTGTTCTCAATCACACAGGCTCTTTTTTTTTTTTGCCTCTAAGATCTGAAATTAAAGATTAAGAGAACTAATTTTCGGATGATTTAAGTGTACTAAATGGTGTTTATGAGGAAGAATACATTTTCTATGTGCTCATGAAGTAATTACCGAAGATGTAAAAAACAGAGCTTTGATTATGCTATAATAAGGTTTTACGTTTGAATAAGGAAGAAGCTACAATACCTTTTTACCCATATGGCCACATCAAAACTATTCTATTTACATGTTATGGGCCAATTAATATGTACCTTATTTAGGCCCTTTCAACTTTCCAGTTTGTGATGATGATAACTTTGATGATTGTCTCTTGCCTAATGATCTAAAAGAGTCCGCAAATAATTATGGTATTAGTTACCGTGGTCAACTTAGATAAAGTTTTGAATGTCACATAAGTTTGACATATCATTCTTATGTTAGGTTAGGTTCGAAGCACAATAGATGTATTTGTTTTTGCATGTCCATAGGCTGAGATGTGAGATTCACCACATTCATTGTACTTAATTGTTTTTTGACATAATAATATTTACCGGAAAAACCCTTTACCCAAAAAGTCCAATTTGACAAATGCAACCCTAATTGTTTAATATTGATTCAAAATCGTACAAAACAACATATATATTCTACAAGTATAAGCACATTCATGATATTACTATTACAACTTTATCGGTTACTATGTATCTTTTTATTTAAGTTATTATGGGCCTATAAATATGTATGTTTTATTTAGGCCCTTTTAAATTTCCAGTTTGACAAATACAACCCTAATTGCTAAATGATTCAAAATCCTACAAAACAACATTTGTATTCTACAAGTACATATACATTCCTGAAATCACTATTAGAACTTTATCAGTTATCCTTTTTATTGTATTCAAAAATAAAATAATTTGTATGACATACATGATTTCTACTTTAACTGAGATTAATAGTTTGGAATTCACATATTTTTATACATGTTTTATAACTAAGTGGTTTATTCTATATAAAGTAAAACATATACAAATGTATAAAACAATGAAGAAGATATACACAATTGTTTATTGCTATTGTAACATATCTAAAATATAATGCAAATTTATAACATGCTCGACCATTTATGGTACTTACAAATTTGGTGCTTAAGGGCATACTTATAAGTTTGGGCATAGGCCCCCATAAACTCATAAGGCAACCATGTACATGATCTATGACAGATTTATGATATGGGGCTCTTGGTTTACTTGCTATATATAATTTAGGGTTTTTATCACTCATATACATATTTATGTTGTTAATGTTTTAATGGTGTTGAATGGTGTTTTTATGTATGTAAATGTATTATATTTATATAAACATTTGAAATGTAATAATGGTTGTATATGTGTGTAGGCTAATAGTTTTTGTTCTAGATATATAATGTGCATATGAAGGTTTGAAATTGTTGTTTTTTGCACGCGATGATGGTTAATGGCTATTTATAGTGTTTATGCTCTTTGTCACTCAGATATATAACTTCAAGAGTAAAACGCTCAAGATTTTTTACATCAGGTGCATATACGCCGTATAGCTTTATACGGTGTATAGGATTTACCCTATACGTTGTATAGGCCTTCCGTAACACAAAACTTATTTTTTAGAAAACTATACTTTACTTGTCGTAAAAATTTTAAACTTGGAAAACATACTTCATTCATGCTAAATATCATAAATGTGCATTAGTTTACGATATCTAATTGCATGACTACTGATTTTTACGATATCTCGACTTGCTACTAATAGTGTGATATCTAATCGACTTGAAGGTTTGAAATTGTTGTTATTTTTTGCACGCGATGATGGTTAGCGGCTATGTATAGTGGTTATGTTCTTTGTCACTCAGATATATAACTTCAAGAGTGAAACGCTCGAGATTTGTTTTACATCAGGTGCATATATGATACGCGTACAACGCGCGTTCGGGGTCAAAGGAACTTCCTTTTCGTCGAACAAGTTTTTCAACACCCTAGGCAGTGAACCTAATCGTTGTAGTGTAGTATTAGGGTAAGCCTCGGGAATTGATATCGTTCTATAGGGGAATAGGAATGCTAGTGAGAAATTACTACGCTAAGGTTGGGGTTGAGGAAGATTATTTTTTATCTTTTTATATTTTTTTTAGAAAATTGAAAGGTACGAATCTCGGGGTATTGGATTTGGGGGGTTGGTATTTCTACCGATTACTCTACTTATCTAATTATCTAATTAACTAAGCTAAGGTGAGTGTAGTCTATGTCTATTGTTGTGTGCTCTTATGATGATTTAAAGATGTGTTTACCTAGATGCTATTACTCTCTAGTTGTCTCCTATTGATGGTTGAATTGTCACGTCCTTATTCTTAACGCGTTGTGTCTTCTAAGGTCGTAGGGTATGCGTTTTTCCCTAACTCTTTGAGACTACCTTGAGGTTATTGCCTACGAAATTTCTAGGATTCATAAACTAACTCTAAGGTTATCTTTGGATGTTTAGACTACAATAACTCTAGGTGATTATAAACTAATGTTCACAAAGATTACTCAAGCATTAAAAACACAACGAATGCCCTATCGCAATACTAGGTCAATCACAATTAAGATAAGAGACAACCAATCAATATTCAATACCTAGGTTTCATAGATCTAGGCAAACACACAAGTAAATTAGCCGGACATGGAAAACATGCAAGCATACACACAAACAATTGAAGACATAATTGAATTAATGAAGTAAATCACTTATCTTGTTGTAAAATAGGGTATGGAACCCTAAGATACTGCCCAAGACAGCCAAAGTTCAGTTTAGGTTTTACTCCACAAAACTAACTCTCTAAAATTCTGAAAATTCGAATTCTATATATAGAGTTACAATATGCGACAACGTCACTCTTTATTTGTGAAGCCGTCAGATCACCGCCATTAGGTTTTTGTCTTGGCCACGTCAACTTTGTGACGGCGTCACCTTATGGTTGTGACGTCGTCGGCTTCATCTTCTGACGCCGTCGGGATCCAAATCTAGGTCGTCGAGTTGTGACGCTCTAATCTTTAAAACCTGATGCCGTCAAGTGCAAAATAGCAATTTGGCTTCTGAGTCGTCTCAAAACGTGTTGCGACGGCGTCGCCATTTGGTTGTGACGCCGTCACCTTCTGTTCCAGCAGCTTGAGTGTCTTGATTCTTGACTTTGGCCATTTTCTTCATATATTCGCGCCTTTTCTTCCGAATAAGTGTCATTCCAGCAATTTGCCTTCAAGAGACCTAAAAAGTGAAAAGGAACGAAATTAAGCAGTAACGGATATAAAAGTCATCGATTAAGGGCTTAAATGACCCCTCAAAAGTGTACCTTTTAAATCCTTATCAATAAACGCCGTATAGCTTTATACGGTGTATAAGGATTTACCCTATACACTTTATAGGCCTTCCGTAACACAAAACTTATTTTTTTAGGAAACTATACTTTTACTTGTCGTAAAATGTTTAAACCTGGAAAACATACTTCATTCATGCTAAATATCATAATTGTGCATTAGTTTACGATATGTAATTGGATGACTACTGAATTTTGCAATATCTAATCGCCTTGCTACTAATACGAAATCCCTTCTAAAAGAGGCGAGTACTCACGCAACCCTTACCCTCATACACGGATGCATTCTAGGTTTTCAACACTACTGATAGGTGTCATAACTAATTCATATGTGTCAACTAACATTATACAATGGTGAGAGTTCCGGTTTATGCATCGCTTAGGCACTCTACAAAACTGTTGGTGCATCACTTAGGCACCCGTAACATAGCTATTGGTGCATCTGTAACACCCTCAGTTTTTGAATAGCAGCGGAAGCTAATCGAGGATATTACTTATTAGCACAAAGTACACATTACAGAAAACGACTCTAAAATGAGACGTTTTAAAATACATTATCATTCGAATTTATTCATAATATCATAGTAGAGGTCCCATAATGTACATAATAAGTTTAAAAGTTTTTGAATGATAATATGCATAGTCTTCAAAATGCCTATTCCGTGTGCCTTCATTCGTGTGCCAGACATATCTTACGGACCTGAGATAAAACATGCTGAAAAGTCAACACAATGGTTGAGTGAATTCATAGTTTTGAAAACATTAGTGGACAATAGTTTGTAGTATAATTGCAATGTGTACAATTATCTTCTTGATAGTTATTTTTGCTCTAAGCTCATGGAACTCACGACGATGTTGTATATATATCACCGGACGATATATATAGATATAAGTAACTTGCCCCGGGTAGGTATTTTGCCATATACCTAGGTAATTCAAATAAAGTGCGTTTGGTTACCGATCCGGCTAACACAAACGAGATTCGTCAATCTCGATAGGCCTATCCACTATATTTGCGCTCACTCCCAGTGATTAGTGGTCCATGATGTTGGGGACTTTTGGCATAAACAACTTAGGCATGCAATAATACAGTCAAGGCATTCAGTTTTCAAGTAATTGTCCATAATAAAAAAATTTAGCATGCATATCCCCCAAGTAGTTTATAAAACAGTTAAACAAAAGTTGGGGCTATGAACTCACCGTGGTTATCAGTAGTAGTTTATTGCAACAACAGTGTATGTCGAGACTGCGATCTTTAGTGATTACCTACGAAAGTATAATAATTATGTTTTAGTATAGTTTTCAATATAAGTGTACAAGTATATGTAATTTGTTGGCTTATGATGTTGTACATGGATATTAAGCTAAGGTATCCCTTAAATGTTTGTTTGGCTCATAGCCTTTTTACAAATGACCTCGTACCACCGTTCGGGCTATCAAAATCAAGAGGTCTTGTAGTAATCGCACGAGGAGCCAGGACACTTTAAATCGTAAATCCACAAATCGTCGACACGATACCTAAGAGGCCTCTTTATGATAATGAAATTCCCTACTATTGTAGTATTTATCATTTATAAGTAAGTATTTGACGAGACAAATGTTGTATAAAACATGTGTCGTGTTTCGTCAAAGACTATTGTTGAACTTGTGTGATAGTGTTATGAGTTGTGTGTCGTGAAGTAGTTTAGCGTAAGTGTTATTCACTCAATGAGTGATTACGGCGTGTCATATTATGATGTTGTGGAATATAAAGTTTTCAAAATAGGTTTTAGATTAATAAGTTCGTGGTTTTAAATAGAAGTTAAAACTTGTGAAAAAGATGTTTATATAGTTTATATGTCATATAGCCATTTTGGTCAAAATCTAGTAAAGTTTCATCTAATGACCAAGTTTTTGAAACAATTTTCGGGCTAACATACCCAAACTAGCCGTGCGGCTAAGTTACGATTAAACAACTTTGAAACAACAATCATGGTCATATCTAGTGGTTATGTTTAAGTTAACATAGCTTGAGACATTAGCCTTGGTTTAACCTTGGCTTTGTTTTGGTCTCAAAGAATCAAAATACAACTAAGTTTCCATGACCATAGTTGTTTTCTAGTCACAACATGTCCGTTTAGTATTTGCTGTTTTTAAGACTTTTCGTTCACTTTCTGCTTATGTGCTCTTGAGTTTTTGTAGAAAAAATCATTCCGAGCAACTTTCGTGTTTTACAATTTTGCTGATTCGGACCAGAAAAGGGTTTAAATCGCGTTTTAAAATCGTTTCAGAAGACTTTTTGACTTAATAACCAAGTTCATCTAGTCATCTTCTTTTAACCATAACTTTTTATCTATAAGTCCATTTCAAGTGATTCAAAAGCTCGAATTCTAGTTTTTACTTCCTCTAACAACTTCTTAAACTTAATCAAGTCCAAAAGTTTATGATTTTTATGTTAAAACACATGATAACTTACTAGTTTTTTACTAGTTGTCTTAATGAGTTTCTACACTAGTTTTTACCCATCAATTTTATGTACAACATCAAGCAAGCCTTATTACATGTACTACTTATATCAAATTACATCAAATAATTATAAATATCATTACAACCATTTTGAATGACAAGAAATTTAAACAAATTTCTTACAAGACTTAGGTTGAATGGTCACAAGAACAATCAAGCCTAAACCCCTTTCAATCTTCAACCCTTGTCTTCAACCTCTTAACCCAAGCTTACAAACCCTTTTAACCTTGCAATAACATTCTTTAACTCAGCCCTAACCTTCTTGTGTAGCTCTTATTTCACCATTGATATCAACAAAATAACCCTAGGATCATGTAAGAACCAACTCTAGCTCCATCTTCTTAGTGATTCTTGAAGTACAAAACAAAGTAAGGATTGGCGTTTTGGGATTAATAATGGACGACAAAGGAGGAGAGACCAAGAGAGTTTGGTAACTTTCGCATGTAAAGTGATAAGTTTGAGGTGACTTTGGGGTATATGGGGGACAAAAGGTAGTGAGTAAGAGTACATGTGTTTTGAGGAGAAGTCACATGGCTTGTGAAGAGGCCATCAAACGCCACCTCCCTATGAGGTGGTAGTTTGTGTGTGCTTTTTGATATACTTTAGTTTTTAGGGTATAGTTTGGTCCCGGTAATTACTAATGTTAAGCCCTTAATTCACGAAACTTAAAACCGGGTAACGTAAAAATGTAATACTTCCAAAAATGTTAAAACTTATCAACATACTCCAACTAGATATATTAAAAGTATGATAAGTCTAATATGGTGTTTCTATGTTGTTAAAACCTAATAACGTAGGTTCGGGCACACGTATTACTTAAAGGTAAAATGTGTACCTAAAATTGGCAAAGTAGCAATAATTCATATGAATTATGACTAGTGGTGAAACTAAAGTATTTTTGAACACATAGACTTTTCCTAGTCTTGTGTTGGTTGTGAGGATAATTCACACTATTTAATTTTTGAGATTACTTATATAAATAATTAAAAGTAATTTATATAACGTAAAATAGTAAAATATAGACCTGAAATATGCGAGGTGCTATAGCATCGCTTAAGCATCCATAACGTGAAATATACATCAACTATGGCATCCCTTGCTATAATCTATCAGTGACATATAACTGAATTATCATGATAAACATACATATACTACTAATCATGGTAGACTAATTTGTTACTCACGTTAAGTTTGGTTCAAGCATTCCTTTTGCTTTTCATGATCACCTAAACATAATAACCTTACTAACATAATTGGAAATCACTATTTTATCTATTACACATAAGCTTCATCGTTAACTACTAAAATTGGTCTCCCTGAAGCATTGTGCCAAACACTCCATTTGCAACTATGAACTAATCATCATCACAACTATCTCATCATATTCTCATATCGTAATTTCTACTAAATTGCTTCTTATCAATATTCATTCATATAGTCATTATTTAAAAATCATAAAAAAAGTTTAAAATCATCATAATGGTCATTCCTTCTAAAACCTCCCAATTCATCCATATAATCAATAATCATGAAAACTAATAATTTCCTTACTTACCTTGATGAAAAGCTTAATCAATAGTGCTTGAAACTTATTAAAATACACACAATCTTTCCAAACCTTCCTTAATGATTTTCCTATGATTTTGAATAATGAATGACTAAAACTTTATTTCCCTCATAAACCACCTTTAAATTACACGTATAGAACGCGTGTTGACAGGAGGGAGTTAATCCATGTAATTTGGTGTTATAACTTATAAGCCCATAAGGGTAATTCTATCAATTTACACCTTGATTCCTACCTCTGCACCGTTAGTCCATATCGTTAATTCCGTTATGTTAAAGGTCATTTTCAGTTAACTATATTGCAATTCAGGTCCTAATTCCGTTAAACACCAACTCTAATAACTTTCAAAAATCATAAACATGTTATTTAATATATGTAATTAAAACTTCAAAATTCGGGGTGTTGCAAAGAGAAAATAAAAAGGGATGAAGACAGGGCATAAGAGTCATTTAACTTCGACCAGAGACGAAAATTGCACACTGATCTTCTCACATGGCCAGTGCTTGCACTTTCGAAGTTATAAGGACTAGATCTCCAATTTGTTTGAACCAAGAATAAAAGTTCTTGAATTTATCTATTTTTAATGATTTTATTTAAAAAAATTAGAAAAATCTTCTTGAAGTGGCAATCCTTGTAACTTAGAAAGTGTATGCAAAGTTTTACAAGACCTTTGGCGTGTAAGTATTATACCTAGCGTGAAACATATGAAACATCAAAAATGGAGGGGCAGTCCTGCTAGGGACGATAATCTCACACTAAAAGTTTACTCCACATACACTGTCAAAGTTGTAAGAATTTCGTTTGCAATTTGACCGAACTATAAGGATGGTTCGTGCGGTTAATTCATCTATTTATGTTTGAACTATTTAGCTTTTATAAGGATGAGAATCAAGGATATGAACCATAAATGTAAACTAAAAGTATTCATGACGGGATATGTAAAGCAAGCTTTTGACATATAGAAAGCTTTAATTCATAATGAGTTACTGTGCTTATGCTTAAATGGAATGAAAATAATAAAAGAGCAAATTCTCTAAATGTAAGTCGGATAGTTCATCTTTTCTAAACATAAAAAACATGACATCCCTAAATAGACACAAGCGACAGTCGCTCAATTCTAATGTTGACAAGTGTCCCTTATTGTACTTTGGGCCACTTTTTGTGTAAGACATTTTTCAAGTACTTGTTCACTTTTGATTTTAAGACACCTATGCATATGTACTTTGGGCGACTCCGTTTTATCTTTTACCAAAAAAGAAGTAAAAAAAAAAAAATTGAGTTAATTACATTTTTGGTCCTTGTGTTTTGTTGGGTATTTCATATTTGGTTCACCACCGCCGCTACTCACCACCCACCACCACTACCGCCGTCACCTACCACCACACCCATGCTACTCACCACCCACCACCACCACCACACACAATCCCACCATCGCCACCACCCACTAACACCACTCACCACCGCCACACACTATCGCCACACACCACCACCGCCGCCACCACCACCACTCACCACCGCCACTCACTGTCGCCACCTCCACCACCACTGCCACACACCAGCGTTACCACTACTCACCACCGCTACCAACCACCACGGTCGCCCACGATCCCACCGCTATCCACCACCACAACCACCACCACCACCGCCACCCACAATCACCCATCACCGCTACTCACCACCGCCACCACTACCGACACACACCACCACCACCCACCACCATCACCACCGCCACCCACCACCATCACCACTGCCACTCACCAATGTTGGATGGCAGTGGTGAATGGTGGTGGGTGATGGTGGTGATTGGTGTTGGTGGTGGTAGTGATTGGTGTTGGTGGTGGGTGACGGTGGTGAGTGGCGGTGGTGGTGATGGGTGGTCGTGGGATGGTGGTGGGTGGTGGTAGTGGTGGTGTACCAATTGTGAAATACCCAACAAAACACAAAGAGCATAAGTGTAGTTAACTCAATTATTTTTTTGGTTTCACTTCTTTTTGGTAAAAGACAAAACGAAGTCTCCCAAACTAAATATGTATAGGTCTATTAACATCAACACTGAAAAAGCATTTGCAAAGTATCTTACACAAAAAGTCACCCAAAGTAAAATAAGGACGTTTGTCAACATCTTAATTGAGCGACTGTCGGCCGTGTCTATTTAAGGAAGTCATGTTTTTATGTCTAGAAAAGATGAACAATTTGGAAGATTTGGGCATTTAGAAAATTTGCTAGGTTATGATCCTTGAACGTTGTTAAACATTTATGCATTTTCTGAAAAATTATATATTTTTAAATGCAGTTTATACACCCCATATTATTATTGTCTTAAGTATTCTGAAACAATCACTAAATACATGATGTGCTTGTAATGTCACAAAACAGTCTTATTATCGATCTTGAGGAAGGGATCTTATGTCAATCTAACTGGTTTGTCATGATTAGATCACAGTAGCGTGACAACTTTGGTCTGCATATTTTGGAATATATTAATATGAAACTGGATATGACACTCAAATGATCTATATGTGATTCAAGGAAAGAAATGTGATTGTAGAATCCGTTTGAACTGAAACATAGTATTAATTTAAAACCATACAAGATACATGAAATAAGTGTGGGCAACTAATCATGCGTGTACGACGTACGTTTCTCTTACTAAATGTATGTGTCGAACCTTTTTAGCGATCACTTATACATGATAGTATATCGTGATTTATCCCGTCAAAAATAATCTTACAAAATGCATACTCTCTCCCTCTTATAATAAGTATCTACTTTCAAAATGCATATATTTTAAAAAAATCTTAATAACCAAACTATCCACTAAATCAAATATCATCTATACTCACTAAAGTTTTTAATTAGTTGACATATAGAGTCAACACTTATTTTAGAATATTCTAAAATAACAATATATACATTTAATATAGAATAAAAATAGTACTCTCTTATTTTAAAAGTAATTGTTTAAGTTTTGTTCAATCAATCTAAAAAAAGTTTAATAGGTAAATAAAGAAAAGTTCAATAGGTAAACAAAGAAAAATAACAATAGGTAAATAAATAATTAGTTGACATATAGAGTCAACACTTATTTTAGAATATTCTAAAATAACAATATATACATTTAATATAGAATAAAAATAGTACTCTCTTATTTTAAAAGTAATTGTTTAAGTTTTGTTCAATCAATCTAAAAAAAGTTTAATAGGTAAATAAAGAAAAGTTCAATAGGTAAACAAAGAAAAATAATCTTTCACATTAAAAAAAAATAAATAAATATCTCGCAAACCGTTAATCGTTATCCAAAACAAATCATACCATCGCAACGAGAATTAAATCATCTATAGACGAGAACTTCGCTATACTTTTGACATTTTTTTTAGTTACATCTGATAAAATTACATGTGATTTGTACCACGGTATCACAAATCCCATGTGATTTATGAAATCACGCATGTGATTTATTTCACATGTGATTTGTGATACAAGTCACATATGGTTTTTCCAGACATAACTGAAAAAAAAAAACGAAAAAGAATTCGTGTCGAAAGTATATTGAAGTGCCCGTCTACTAAAAAATAAAAAATACTCGTCGCGATGACGTTTTTCTTCCACTTGACGATTTACTGTTTATAAGATATTTTATTTTAAAAAAATAGGTAAAAATTAGTTTTTTTTATTTTGATAAAAAAAATAAATGCTTATTATTGCTTTATTGCATATATTGCCAAGATCGCGAGTTTATCGAAGATCGTCACGATCTTACGTGCCCACCAACCAAAATCGTGTAGGATCGTGGTAGGATCGGATCTGAGGTAGGATCGTAAGTAAGATCGCAGAGGATCCACCGCGTAGGATCGTAGGATCGTTCAGCGATCCAGTTCACTTTTTTTTTTTTTTTTAATCTTTTAAGTCCATCTCACTTGCTTGGCAAAAAAACATGTGTTTTACTAATGTCTAATAAGTAAACCATTATTGTCTCATTTTCTAAATAGATTATAGTTTATACATAGTTTTTTACTTTTCTAAATAGATTAGAGTCTAAAAGTGTTCAATAGTTTAATTTATTTACTTCACTGTGATTAAACTAATCAAATTGTATGTTTTGAAATTCCACTTATGAAACGTTTGTTTTTCTTTCTGAAATCATGCAGATGGCAAGTATGCTTTGGAAATTTGGACTTATGTTATGATATTATTTCCACTAAAGCGTTAATGTAACGATGGAAACTTTACTTTTTGTGTTTTACTATTACTTTGGTGTTTGAAATTTGAACTTTGTCATTTTCAAGAGGATATTATATAAATTTACCTTTGATGTTGAGTAGAAATGTAAAACAGTCTGACTTGGATATCATTTGTTTACAAAATATGACTAATTGGTAGGATCGTAGGATCGCGATCCGATCCTACGATCTCGATCTTGCAAAGACAAAAACGATCCTGCGCGGGATCGCGATCTTGACAGCCTTGCTTTATTGGATATTTAAATAATTTTGATTTTACGTTTAATACAAGTCGTAAATATCATATTTGGTTGGTTGAAGAATTTGATTTTCAACTGTGTATGTTTTGTCTTGCGACCAATAATTTTGGAACGCATGAAGTAGATTAAATAAAAAATGCAATTTCTTCTTCACAAATTTTCCTATGTTGTGAGTTGTGACAACAGTGAAAAAATAATTAAGTCAAAGGCGTGGCCACCTGCTACAAGTGACGTGGATGTTATACTTAGAGTGGAAGGTGTAGTGACAAGCCTCACCCTCTTTATCACTGTCATCTCAGTGCCACATCAGCATCTCATTTTTCACAACTAACCACAACAAACTCCCCCTCACTCATAACAAACCTCAACCTCTTTATTTGGAGCCCACTACTACCACTTTATTTTTTTTATTCAATTTCATTTCCAAATAAACTAAATTCATTTCATTCAAAATAAAAATACAATACATAATATAATAAAAAACATACGAAACGTAAAATAAAGATACTAAAAAAAAAACATAATGCAAGAAACATCAAATTATAACGAAACTAATTATTTGGATTTTGTTGTTGAAATTGTCCCAATTGAATTTGTTGCCAAACATGCCACGGAGACATCGTTGAAGCTTTGCGTGTTGGCTTATCATGTAGTTCTTGGCTTTTTTCTTTGCAATTGGCAATGTTCAATCCATGTCTGTTGTAAATTTGGTGTGCTCGAGAAATATACGTTCAAAGAATGTCGGATATCTAAATTGTTGATCTTTCAAAATCATGTATATGCGACAAGATGAAGTACATATTCTCGTCGTAACTGCCGCTAGTAAATTGCGGGCTACCGTTGGCAATGATATGCCAACGTCCTTGAAGGACACCAAAAGCTCTTTCGATATATTTTCGAGCACTTTCTTGTTTCGCTTTGAATGCTACATTTTTGGGTTAGTTGCAATGTAAATGACTTGACAAAGATGCCCACCGTAAATTCCGTCACTAGATAATACCCTTGCTTAAATTTACACCCGTATACTTCAAACTCGCAACCTCGGCGATGTCATCGCAAAGTCGTCGAATAACGGAGAATTATTTAAAACCGTTAGATCGTTATTCGCACCCGCTACCCCAAAAATGCATGCCAAATCCACAAATCGTAAGAAGCAACTGGCCAAGCATTATAGTGGATATTTTTTATCACCTCTATGAAATTGGCCTTGCCATTCTTTCGGGCAGTTTTTCCATTCCCAGGCATACATCGATCCCCCAACATTCCGGAAGCCCATGAACGTGTTATGTGTGCATGGTATAAGTACGAATGTCATCCTATCCTGGTTTCTTTTAAAAACTCCTTAATATATAGATGGATTATGCACATAGTAAAAATCTAGCAATTATGCGTACAATGTTCACCTATTTGTAAATACTCATCGAACGCATCAGGTGCTATCCCGTAAAGCCAATTGGTGTGTGGTACATGTGTGCATTTCATAATCACGCTAAAACTCATTACACCCCTACAATCTGGGTCGACTCTAAAGAAATCAAAATGCTTGAAGAGGATGATGAAGTTTCAATACATGTTTCAATACCTTGTTCTATTTGTAAAAATAGACGACGGCTCATACGAAAGCGACGCCTAAAATTATCGTCTGTATATTTTGGGTTGTCACCAAAATAGTCAGCAAGTATTTGCTTCAGAACTTCACGTTCACGGAGGACGTATCGATGCGCTTTGAAGGACCGGCTTCTTGTTCCGCAACGCTTGCTCGAACTCTGAATAAACATTTCTAGTTCCGTTAACTCTTCAATGTCACTTTTAAGATGATTCACTCGTGTAACTCATGTTTCAACAAGTTTGAAATGGTTTATTATTTTGATTGAAGATGGAGGAGATTAAGATGATAAAAATTGTAGATGTGATATGTTATTTATAAGGGTGGTGAGTTTGTTATTTTTTTTTATTTTAAAAAAAAAGAGAGGGTAGTATCCGTTTAATAACGGATAATCAAAATATATCTGTTGCTTTTTGTCATATGTTGTTTCGTCGTCAGAACGACGAGATGATCCACGGCGAGCCACGGACGAGCTAGTGGTGTGGCGAACGACGGCGAAAGTCCACGTCGGACCACGGCGAGCAACGACTAACCCATACCTTCCGCTCTAGAGCAAGGTATGAGACGCCATGGTTAGCCAATTTTACCGCCAACATGCCAAACTTGTATGCTAAATGAACTCTTGTTTTTGAACACCCACTAGCCAAGTCAAATGCACCTTTGTGTGTATGTGGTTTTTTTATTGTAGTGAGTGGTATATTTGGTGGAGTATTTTTAGGTGATGTTAATGGTAAGCATGGCGAGAGTTATTTGAGTTACTGGTGTGTTATTGTGAGGTGTATGATGTGAATCTGAGGTGTATGATGGGAAGGTTGCTTACTTATGGGGTACCCTGTGCTCTTATAGACAGAAAGACAGCGCGAAACAAATAAAACCAAACCAAACCAAAAACAAAACAAATCTCAATTAGTTGTCGATACCACATACAAACATCTTTTAGATCACTAAACTTATAATTATTCCTATAGTATCTCTGTTTTCAATTCACTCATTCCAGGTAAAATTTATTTTTTCAATCCCCTTATCTGTTATAATTATTGTTTAATTGAGTGCTACTTATATTTATAATATTGATATCATAATTATTGGTGATTAAGGATTAAATTTACCTGTGAACTTTATGTCTTTTCGATACCGAATGATTCAAATTCTATAGAATTTATTACTCAGGGTTTGTTGCATGTTTGTTTTGCCTTTAATGTTGATTTTGAGGATGTTTGGGAATGTGTTTTGGGAGTTATTGTTTGATTAAAAAACAGTGTCTAACAAATATAAGGAAAAAAAAAAGGTGATTATCTGCTTTTTCCTAGAGAGCTTTTTTGAAAATGCAGTTCTGCAATTGGATCATTTGTTTCGCAAATGCAATCCCAGACACCTGCTTAGTTACCTGGAATACCGATAGTCCTATACAAATCATACAATTGGCTTATAGGATTAGCTGATATATTTTTTTTCTTCTGGGTAACCATGTTTTCTGACCTTTTGGCCGAATAATCCGCGAGGTTTGAAACCACTGCCACACAAATTCAAAAGCCCTCCCTTTTCACGAGGTTGGTGTGGCCTCTTCAGGGTTGTTTGCACTTAGCTAATATAGTTTTCAGATTTCTGTATATCACATGTGGCAATTTGCGTTCATATTGGTAATTAACTGAGGTCAACATCTTTGTTAGAAAAGTGAGTGGATGGCTTTATAAATTTGACTTGATGGGAATACTTCAGTTCACCATTTAAAATAACAATTTAAATTTCTCCTAATACTGCTTTATTGTACCACTAGGAAGGTTCTAATTTGTTTTAAAGTGGAAACTGTAACTGATTATACTTTCTTTGTGCCCCTTAAGTATTGTACACCATATCTTCTGAAAATCCATATAAAGTAAGCCATCATGTGATCATTACAAGTGTGCTTATCTCATGTGCTTGCAGGTTGATGACCGCTAGAGTTTAGTTTTAGTGCTACGTAAGTAACGAGGCTTTTCTCGTGAATTTGCGATCTGTTTGGTATATACAGTTCTTTGAAGATCAAGCTTGGCACCGTGAAAATGATTCTTTTGGCCAGAAGCTTCTTTCTTAGTAATATTATTTACATTAATTCCTGAGTTACAAGATCTTTTTATCACATTTCTTTATAATGGGAGACTCGTTTCACAATCATGTTCCAACTGCAAGCTCTGAAGCAGCAGTTTCCATGACCAGCAGAAAAGCGTCCAAATTAGCTTTGGTTGCTTCTGGCTCGAAGCCTCTTTCCACACATTTTAAAGAAAATACCTTTATTTAATAATGGGAGAGTTAGAAACTCGACTGTGAATGACGCAACATTGTTTTTACTAAAATTTGGTGCCTTGGAGATAGTTAGGAGATTATCAAAGGCATAGTACCCTTTTGTGTGGTCTGGTTTACAGGGTTTACAATTTTTCTGCTATCCACCGCTCAAGTGGCTTCAAAGGTGGGATATATTCAGGAGTTTGATAAAAGGGGCACAGGTATGTATCTATGTCACTCACACATCTTCATTTTGAACATTGATGTCATGTATAAGTTTAGTTATGCACAACTCACATGAAGGTTTCTATAACATATCCCAACTAGAGTATCCTTTTACTCGTACAACTATAAGATGTGTCAAAGAATAGAAAATAAGTGAACTTTACATGTCTGCTCAATTTAGTAGGGAGAAGTTAAGTTGGAAAAAAAATGTAAGACACCTACCACCCGATTTATATACTCCCAAACAATTTTCCACATCTTGAACAAAATAAAATAATTTAAGTTAATTAAAAACTAACTCACCGGCGGCTAAAATGTATAGATTACGCAAGACGCATGTTATTAATTTTTTTATACCCACACCTTAGTATCGCACTGTACCCTTCAGAGTTTAAAACTAAAGATTTCCTTTATGATTCTTATATGTATCAAGATATTCATTGATTAATAGAGATATTTCTAACCGATAATTGTATAAAAATGACAACATTGGCCTCATGTTGAAATCCCAATATTGTTAGTTATGTATCTTACATGTTCAAACTTAGGATGCTTGTGGATCATGCTACAATTTTAGTATGTATATACATGTTTAACATGAGCAAACATGTTTAGTAATCAGTTTTCTACCTATTAGTGTTAGAATAATTATGTGGATTTGAATCTGTTATCTGCATTGTGTTAGCTGTATGATGTGTATTGGTTTGATGTTTAAAATCATTAAGAGTTCATTTTCATGGCCCATTGTTCCACACTCTGGATGTATGCTCAAGGCCTCATTAATATATCTTTTGCATTACCCTTCAAAAGTTCTTAAATGTTGATAGCTATAACTTTACTTGATGCTAGATATTGTCAAGGCCATTACTAGTGATCTCAATCGCAACAACTTTATCCAATCAGTCAGGAGAAAACAATCTAGACTCAGATGACACAGAAAATGTAGACGGAAGAAGTGATTGTGATGCTGTTCCAGATCATGCCGGTGTTCTCTTACAGAGTCCACTGCTGATGTAAGGTATGTGAAGAAGTATAATCATGTCTCTTTTACATCAGTGAGACTTTGCTTGACTGTAATAACAGATATCTTTTAGCTTAGCAGCTGTTTTTTTTACCCTTTATTTTCTAAAAGCTGTTAAATGATTTCTCCCAAGAAACTTGAACCCACAGCCATCATCTGTTTATATAAATTTGGCATGTACTTTGCAGTGTCGCTGGTGGAAAGGGTCACATCATTCATCAACGGATTGGCTGATTGATCTTTATAGAGAGCTAGATAACCAGGGTGTTCATTTACCAGAGAGGTGATTTAGCACAATCAGGATATACATTTATTACAGGCTCAGAGTATATTGGTGTACGATTATTATTCTACAAACTGTATAACATGATGAAATTTGTAAAATACAATGATCTTATACAGCTGGGATAAAGAGAGAATGGAAGATATGAAACCATAAATAATGCTCTTATTTTCATTAAGATCTTACTATTGAATCATTATCAAAAAGATAAAATATCATTTCATGTTCTGCTTCGCTTTTATACTGAGCCGTTCAATGTAACTCCTCAACAGCAAGCCTATACCTAAAGAGATCGGTTTTGGCCCTTTGTTTGGGTTAACTTTAGATACCATGATCAATATTTTCTGCTAATACAAAGGTAAGACCATGTCAAATCTGACCGTTAAATTGAAACCTTTTATCTTCTTGGCAGATGAGCAAACAAGCTTAAAATTCTTAAAGGATATAGTTAGTAGTTTCTCTTATTTTTCTTGGCTGAAAATTATAAGCTGTTCATTGTTTATATTGGGATTTGAGCCTAGAAAGAATAATAAAACAAATCAAATGAACAATGAAATATTTGAAAGCTGGTCAAATGAGTACATAGGGAATAAGATTTGTTAGACATATGAATTAGAAATAAATAAGAATTTTTCAGAGTCATTATGCTGTTTCATTCTCCTGAAATAAAATCTTCATTTCATTTGTGCTTATCTTTAAAAAAGTATTTAATATTTACAGATATTCATGACAAACTGATAATCGTGCAGAATAAATGAGGATGAGCTTTATAGGTTCCATGCGGCCGCAAATGGTGATTTTTCATATTTGCTTACTTTAGTCAAAAAGTCAATTGGAGAGAGACGCATACAGAATTCTTTCACAAGAAGAACTTGAAATGTGGTCAAATATGGTATTTTGGCATGGATTTGATGTTAAGAACCGCCCATGTCTCATCATTCGTCTTGTTGCTTGCATTAGGTTGCAACCTAATGATAGACCTCGCTTTGCACAAGCAATTGGTATGTTCACATTTTTTATTATTATTTTTTTTAAAGAATTGATTTTCTTCCCAATCATGCGATTTATGTGTGCAATTGCACTTGATTATATTTTTGCAATTGCAGTATCTCAGGTAGAACATGGAATCCTAAATCTAGTTAATGCTGAAAACCCTCAGGTCACAGTATTGGTGGATTGTGAAGGATTATCTTTAAGATTTCCTATGCAACTACTTCGATCCTGTGCAGCTACTCTGCAAGATAACTATCCAAATCGTCTGGGTTGTTTGTTTGTTATTCGGCTTCCTCCAGTTGTCAGAGTTATTGCACAAACCTTCATTCAAGTAAGCTTTATTCTTCCTATGTTCCAAAAGAAGAAACATATTATTGTTTTCACTATTTCAGTTTCCTCGTACACAAATGCAGAATATTATAAGTCGTATTGCAAGTGTACATAAGCCTAAACTAGGGATTAACATTCTAATAGCGATTGAATAGAGTTTTAGCCATTACAAAGGGCAAATTAAATATTCATGCTCAGTCTGCATGATAAACTAATAAATGTTTATTTTGTTCGAATAATAAACATATATAGCATCTAATTTCCAATTTGACAAAATAGGGGTTTCTATGCTGAAATGAACAGCAATAAAACAAAACATTATGTATCAATAAAATTGTCAAAATTATCAAAGTTGATGAACTTGTTTACATTTGCTAATAAAAAGTTAGGGTGTTTGTTTGCTTAATTTATGGGCTTTATAAGTTTTCGGCTTATGTTTCATAAGCTCATTGTTTGGCTTATTTATGGACTTATGGGCTTATATAAGTTTATTATGTCATAACAAACTTATATGAGCCCACAAGTTTCAAAATAAACCGAAAATATTGAGCTTACGAAATATAAGCCGAAAACAGATAAGCTCACAAGCCCATACATAAGCGTAAAAAACCACCCTTAAAAGTTCCAAGAAACACAGCAAAGCTTGGAGTTTTGAAAATTTTCGGGGCTTTCAACCAGTATAACATCTAATATAACTGCCATTCAGTAAAGATGTGCTTACTAAATTGCTCTTTATTAGGTTCTGAAACCCACAACTCGACAAAAGCTTAAAATAGTTGGGCGGATGTACAAAAACGACCTCTTGGAGTACCTCCAAACATTCCCGTCGTATCTTGGTGGAGAATGTGCATGCTCACGATGCTCTAAGCTTAGCAATTCGCATACGCAGATTCCTCAAATGAATGAGTTTATCAGCAACAGAGAATTAAATGCAGATACAGAAAGCACCGGGGGCTTTCAGACATTTGGGTCAAATTTTGAGTTCCCTGATGTGAACGAAGGGTGTGACAGAGTATTGAGATCTGCCGTGATCGGCATTCTCATGTTCTGGGCATTGATTGCTCTTATTTCTGGTATACTTGATCCTGAAAGTCGTCCCACTTTACCACACTGAAGTGTTAATATATAGTGCTCATTTTATTAGATAATCATGGTTATCATGTAATAATCTATGTCCTTGTTATGATTCTTTGTATACCGCTAAAGACAACCGCTGATGGACGTTTCGAGAAGTTTAGTTTCTCTGATGAATGTACAAATGTGTTGTGCTTGCTTTGCAAAGACAACCGCTGATGGACGTTGCCAATATTATGTAAAGGCTGGCTTCATAAGTTGCTGCATATAGTTACAACTATTAGTAATCAGTTAAGATCGAGATCAATGTACATAATGATTGAAGATTGTTAGACTGGAGTTTGAATGTGTCGGTATGTATGGTAGACTGCTGGATTTTTGGTAGCTAAGGAAGTGGGTCAAAGTAGGCTACTAAATCGACTATTTCAAGATACTTTTTTTCCATTCGTAGCATCTTAGAATAGTGCTGACTTTCCATTGAAAAAGACAATGCGAAAGAAGGAATAGAACTCCGAAGCTTTGATAACAAAAGAATATATGATAAAGGAAAACTTCTTGTGAGCCGAATGAGTCTCATAGATATCTCTTTAGCATCCTAGCCCAAAGACTCCCATCATGGGTGAAAGCGCAATCACAACTGTCCAATCTCGTGCTTAAAGGGTTTCGGGTTACTTGCTTTATTTTATGTCTTTCCTTCTTCCCTTCCTCGCTCAGGAAAGCTGTCCAATCGGTCTAACCAATCCTCTAGTTGAAGAGTAATAGGACGGTAAAGAGGAGCGGCCTCCGTGTTGGCAGAGGCCATTCATAATCACACGTTTATGCTTCGAGTGATGTTATACTCTTGTATCAGTGATCATGTGCTCCATATGTTTTGTAATCTTCCGAAGAAACCAATGTTACTAGAAATGCATGACAACAGCTGAAAACATTAACAAATCACTTGGGGAATGTTCTCAGCAAGGAACATGTACTAGGGTGTTAGTGCGGCTTGTTTGCATCATGAACTTGAACACGGAAGAACAAAGTTTTTCTTTTATGGAAACCATGGTTTTCACCTTTTGGCCAAATAATTTACGGGTCTGAGTCCAACACCGCATACATTTAAACGGGTAAAGCCCTCCTTTTTCTGGGAAGGTTGACATGTCTATTTTAAAGTTACTTGAACCTAGCGGAATTTGAATAGAACTCTGAGACTTCTATATTTTAATGTTGATAGCCGCAAGTCACAAGCTTTGAACTTCAGTGTTGCTTATAAATGCCTCAAATTGTTATTGATCAATAGTTTCAAACTTGATAATGTATCTGTTCTATGATAATGTACTATAAAATTTGTCGTGCATGCCCATTGACCCGACCAATATGGCAATACGAACATATTTATTATATGACCGTTTAATATAAAGAGCTTAAGTATAGTATATTGGGATTATTGTTAAGAACGTTACAAGCACCGATTGAATCAGATAACCAAAATAAAAGCTGTCATCATTTCATTGTTTAAGGATTTAAACATGTCATTTAAAAAATTAGATACAATATAAGTTGTAAAAAAAAAAAAGAAAAAAAAGAACTGTGTGGCTTCTGGGATTCGAGCCCAGGTCTCCACGGCCGCAACGTGGAATTCTTACCACTAAACTACAGCCACTCGATGTTTTGTTCTTGTCAATGCCGGTATTTTAATGAGTATGTTTGATTTGATTTGATAAATATATGTAATTTTCAATGGATATAATGTTTTAATTTTATTGTCCTAATGGAAATCATACTCCGTATATGTTTGCAATATAATGTTATTTTTTACATGTTTAAATTATAGGTTTTATTAACGAGTAAATTACACCGTTCGCCCTATGGTATACGTTGACCTACAAGTTGAGTCCTTTGACCAAAAAAGGTTATCGTCCATCCTTAATTCCCAAACCTTATACACCGTTAGTCCTCCATACAAACGGCTACACTAACTGGCGTTAGTCTCCTAAATCTTGAGGGTATTTCTGTCATTTCCAAACCCCACTAAGCATTTAATCCTCTATCTACCACTGTCCCTTCACTCACAATCCCCCGTAACATTTCTCACACCAAATCTTTTGATAATTCTAAAATTTCCAATCAATTTTAGAGTAACTGGTAAAAATTTGCACGTAAGACTTACGAAATGGTGGCACCATTATATAGGATACGAGAACGGCATGGTGTTGATTTTGATCCAAATGTGGTTTATGGTAAGCCCTTTTCGATAATGGTAACTGTTTTGCATGTGTTGACGTGATAATTATGTTGTAAACCCCGTTTTATGTTGATGAAAAATAGTTTTGCTTATTGTTAATTGTATAAACCCTAATTTTTTTCTTTTTTTTCACTATGCGTTTCGCTTTCATTAGGGTTCATCATGGAGGTACTTTCACTTCCTCACCTGGTAGGTTATACATTAATGGTAGGATGGATATTGTAGATGAGTTAGACAGTGATGAGTTCTCAGTTCATGAGATAGACTCAATTGTAGAAGAGCTAGGTAATGATGGCCATAAGATAATGTTTTACCATTTCTTGAAACCTGGTTTTGATTTGGATTATGGTCTACAACCTTTAGGAAGTGACCAAGATGTTCTTTTGGCCAAATATGTGAAGAATGTCGAAACTAATAGATGTATATGTTGAACATGAAAAAACCAACCCTGACCTCTATTTTACCTCACCACTAAAAAACAAAAGAGTAGTTATAGAACAACTTGATGATGGAGAACCGTGAGTCTGAGCAGGGGATCACACCAGTTGCTAGGAAAATGCCAAAGTAGTTGTGTTGATAAGAATGTAGAACCACATGTTGTTAGGGTAGATGAAGGTCAAAGCAGTGGTGTTGCTAACCATGTAGAGCCTAGTGTGGCAATAGTGCATTTGTTAATGAATTTTACTCTTCATATGACCCTTATGTAGATTCCCAAGACCCAACCTTTGATCCATTTGTTGATTTAGATTTCATATTACCAACTAATGACACTGAAAAAGTAAATGATAATGTGAGTGAGAAGGAGAACAGTGGTGCTAATAAAGATGATTTAGTTAGTGAACATAGTGAAGGGAATGGGGATGACTTAGTTAGTGAACAGATTCAAGGGGGTGATACTGAGGGTAGTGAAGATAGTGAGGATGATAGCCAGGATAGTGATTACATTATGGATGAGGAAAATTATGTTGAGGAGGTGGAAGTTGACATGGAAGACTTCCATTTGAATATTGATGATAATGTTGAGTTCATGGGTTGTAATAACCAAAGTGAGATAGCTGATGATGAAGAATTAGAAGAGGATATAGAAGTCATTAATAATGACTACTTTGAGAGTGCTTCAGATGAGGAGAATGAATTAGATAGGTTAAGAAAGAGGAAGTTGAAACAAATTAGGAAACAAGTATATGCTTCTCCTCAAGTGTACAAGACTTACTTTTATGTGGGTAAAAAATTTGCAAACAGGGAGTTAGTGAAGGATTTAATAAAGGAACATTCAATTGAAACAAGGAGGGAACTAAGAATGGAAAAAAATGACAAAGAAAGAGTGAGGGTAATATGCAGGGGTGTTATTCCAACTTTGCCAACATGTGAACCCAATGGGTCTGATACAAATGGGCCTGCAAATGGGCCTGATGCTGGTGGGTCAAAAGTTAAGTGGACAAAGTCAAAGATTACAGGGAACCCTAGTCCTTCTAAGAGAAAGATTTCAAAGGACGACTAATAAATGGGGGCGGCCAAAAAGTAGGAAGGTAGATGATAAAGAAAGAATGTCCATGGGTGTTGCTTGTATCAAAGAATAAAGACTCAAACTTGGGAAGTAAAACTCATAGGTCAACTCATAAATGCTTACATCCGAAACAACTTATATGCCACATCTAAATGGTATGCTAAGGAACTTGTTCAACAAATTGAATCAAACCCTAAGATACCGTTAGATTTAAGAAAGTAAAGCATGAGGAAACACGAATTAAGTGTTTCAGAGGCTAAGGCATTTAGAGCAAGCAAGAGAGGTGAAAAGAAGGTTAGAGGAGATTATACTCAACAATATAAGATGTTAAGGGATTATTGCTTAGAGTTGCAACAAGCCAACCCAAACACAACTGTGAAAATACAAGTAAGACCAAGCATCATACGCTGCCAACTAGGGTTTTTAAAAGAATTTATGTGTGCTTAGGGCCATTGAAAGAAGGTTTTAAGCTGGAATGAGATGTACTTGGACTAGATGGGTCATTCTTGAAGGGTCCATTCCCCGTCAACTATTAACTGCTGTGAGTGTTGACCCAAATAATGGAATTTATCCATTAGCATATGGGATTGTGGAGACTGAGAACACCGATTCGACATGGTTTCTATCACAACTTGGAGATGATCCGACTTGTACAGAATTCTAATTTCACTTTTATAAGTGATAGGCAAAAGGTATGCTTCTTTCAATTTCTGTTTTGCAATGTTATTATTACATGGTCAAATATTAACCGATTTTGTTTAATGTTTAATGGTCACAGGTATTATTCCCTGACTTGCAAAGCATTTCCTTGGGCTGAAAGCACGATTTTGTGTGAAACATATTCATGAGAATATGAAGTCGCAGGGAGTGGTGCAGCTTATAAAGATTTGCTATGGAAATGTGCCACAACAACAACAAGTGAAGCGTTTAACTTAGCAATGCAGGAGTTCAAATCATTTTGCCTTCCTGCTTATGAGTGGTTATTGAAGATTCCACCTCAACATTGGGCAAGATCACATTTCTCAGGTAACACTTGTAAAACTTCTACTTTAGTTGAACATTTTTTTATACTAAAATACCTAAACTGAGTAAAACTTGTACTTTAAATAGGGATATGTAAGTCAGATGTGTTGGTCAATAATATGTGTGAAGTTTTTAATGGAAAACTGTTGAGGTAGACAAGCCAATCATTGGTACATTGGAGTTTACTAGATCATATCTGATGAAGAGGATTGTAAATGTAAATAAGATGATTGATGATGTGATGGTCCACTTACACCCATCACGCCAAGCTGAAGATGAGTTGTGATGAGGAAACCGTACATACCACTTGGGGAGGAGAGTCTATTACCGTGTAAGTGGTCTATTTCATGACCGTGTAGTCAATGTAGAGCGTAAGTCTTGTATTTGTAGGAAGGGAATTGACAGGATCCTTGAAACATGTCAAGGCCAAAACCGAACATGGCATCTAACAGTCAAACAGCTTAGCTTACCAGAGGAATGGGTACACCCATGTTATAGGTTGGAACTTGAAGAAAGTATACTCATACCTAATCAAGCCTATTAGAGGTAGAATATTTTGGCCAAAGTGTAATGTACCTACTACTCTGCTACCACCAAATCATCAAGTACAAGTAGGAAGACCAAGGAAAGAGAGGAGAAAGTCTAAGACAGAGAAAGATGTGGTCAATATGGTCAAGATGGAAGTCATTGGCGGAGCATAAGACTGCGATATGTGACATGTGGAACAAAAGGACACAACAAAGAGTTGCACCGTCCAAGAAAGTCACAACCCCAAACTGGTACTGCTAAGAAGAAAGCAAGAACTTCTCGGTGAAGATGATGTCTCTGGAACTCCATCACAAGTTCCAAAAGGTTAATTTGTTCTTGGTTGTATTACTTAAGTTTATTGTTTGAGTTTGGTTAACTCCGTTTGACTTACTCTCTTTGTTGTTTGACTTTTGATATAAGCAGAAATGCTGATAAAGGGAAGGGAATTGTAGTGATGAAGGGTCTAAGAAGAATAATCCAACAAGGAAGAAAGTTGTCAATCTTGGTTAATGTATACCTATGAAAATTAGGTTTATGGTTATTTGTGTATGTCTTTGAAACTTAGGTTTATGTCTGAAACCTGATGTATGTTGCTCTTTTGGATGTTTATGGCATATATGCCTTCAAACTGGATGTTAAATTCTTTTGGATGTTTATGGTAATGGGCGCTTTAGTTTTGGTATATGGTTTATATTTACGGTAATGGGTCGTTTCAGCTTTTAGTATATAGTTCATGTTTAATGTAATGGGTCGGCCAGCTTTAGTAATGGTAATGGGTCACTTTGACTTTAGATATTGGGGCACTTTGACTTTAGATATTGGTTCATGTTTATGTAATGGGTCGATGTGGTCAATGTTAATACAAATATCGTCATTAAACGTTATTTATATTTTATGATCTTTTCCTAAGTTTTGTTAACGACAAAAGTAAATTTAATTCATATAAAGCTTAAAGCTTGTCAAGTTTAATAGATATTAAAACAAGCTTTTTCAAACAATATATTCATCATTCAAGCATTTACATTTATGATTAGTAAACATCTTGATATGACTCTAATCATTATGTATGATAGTAGTTTTAGAATGTGTTAGGTTCTTAAAACCAAACACTACTTAAATTTCTCAGATATTTCTAAAAAATAGAAATACAACATATGACATCATGTGATGCATCATGGAAATCATTGGAAGATTTCATTTGATATTTTGTGTGGATTTGTACTCTTCATATCTTGCACAATCTCACTTAGATAGAGTCAATTTTAGCAAAGATTTGATATCTTGGTTTAGACCTGGCTTACCTAAATTGTACACTCCGGGCGAACCCTTTAAGGGTTCCATGTCCTGACGCCCTCGTCCATTTCAAGCTATAAATAGCAAATGCCAAGCCAAGTAGTTTTATCCCTTTCACTATACTTTATACATATCTTCTCTAACTTTCTAACTTAGTTTCATATCATATTGTGATCTCTTTCAGAAAGAAGATCAAGTCACATTCAAGCTTCAAACGAAGTTGGAAGTCTTGTTTTTTAAGATTGTATGATCTTGGTTGATTCATACTTCATTGTTGCATTAAACCCATCATAATCTTAAGAGTGTGGAGGTTAGTATTTTAGTCCTCAAAATACATTGTGTATGGTTGGTAGTCTGGAAAGAACTCGACATCTAGCTTAGTGGCTCCAAATACAAGCTAAGTAAAGGTTTTCTCCACCAAGTGAAAGGAGCTTGTTGACTAGTTGAAGTAAACTCTCAGTGTGAGACTCGAGTGAGTAGGCAAGGAAAAGAGTCCTTTGTAGACCTAACCACTATAAACAACTGTTGTGGTTTGATCATTTCTTTCCTTATTTACTCTTTACATATTGCTTGCATATTTCATTAACATATCTAAGATCAATATCAATTGATCTTTACAATAAGTTTCAAAACAAAGTTTTAATTGGTAAACTATTCAACCCCTTTTCTAGTTTTCTACATTGGTACGAGCTTCGTTGTTCAAGAATTTCTAAAATAATCAGATTTTATAAACTTGAAACGATCCATGGATTCTCAAAACTTTAAAGAAGGGCAATCTATGCAAAGACCACCACTCTTTGAAACCAATGGATTTATGTATTGAAAAACCGCTTTTGAAAACATATGTAAATCAAAAGATATAGATTGGTTTATTATTGTTAAAGGGCATTTTAGTTCACAGGATATTTCGTTGATGAACAAAAGAAATTAGTTGCTAAAAATAACGGCTAAAATGATGCTTTATAATGCTTTACCTAGAAAAGAATATGAAAGAATTTTTATGTAAAGTGAAACCCGCCAAAGATATTGGAATCTTTAATTGTTACATAACAGGTAATTCACAAAGTCAAGGATAACAAAATTGATCTTCTTGTTCAACAATATGAATAATTTGTTATCCCCCTTAAGATGAAACCACACAAGTGGTCTTGCTCGATTAATACTATTATTACATCACTTAAAACACTGGATGAATCTTTTCATAGTAAGAACTTTGTCAAAATTTCTTGAGCACTTCAACCAAAATGAAGCTTTTGATAAATTTGAAATATTTAGCAAGAAAATTCAAAATCTTCTAGGTATCAAAATTGTGTCGATCCGTACGGATCATGGTCTGGAATTTGACAACGAAACTCAATTTGGAAACTTTTGTGATACAAATGGTATAACACATAACTTTTTCGCTCCATGAACACCTCAATCAAATGGAGTAGTAGAACGTAAAAATAGAACAATTCAAGAAATGAGTAGAACAATGCTTAATGAACAAAACATTCCTCTAAAGTTTTGGTGTAACCAACACTTCTACATATATTTTTAATAGAGTCTTAATACGCCCTTTCTTAAACAAAACACCATATGAACTCTATAAAGGTAAAAAGCCAACGTTAGGATATTTTAGAGTCTTTGGTTGTAAATGCTTTATTCTTAATACTAAGGATTATCTCACCAAGTTTGACCCAAAGTCTTATGAAGGTGTATTTCTTGGTTACTCTCAAACTAGTAAAGCTTACATTGTCCTAAACAAAGAAACAATGATAGTCGAGGAATCGTTGAACATAACATTCGACGAAAGTCCACCTCTCCCTAAGACATCACCTTTGGTAGATGATGACTTAGTTGAAAGTCAAATGATATAAGGTCAAGAAATAATTAATAATAACAAGGAAGATGAACCATTAAATAAAGAAATTGTCAACATCAAAGAATCTAAGAGTCATCCGTTAGAAAAGGTCATAGGACAACTAAATCAAAGAACCTTAAGGTCACAAGCCCAAAATCAAAGTAATTATTTTGTTTTGTATCCACCATTGAACCGAAAACCATAAATGAAGCAATAAAAGATGAACCATGGGTAATTTCCATGCAAGAAGAGTTAAACCAATTGTTAGAAATGATGTTTGGAAATTAGTTCCAAAACCTAAAGATCAAACTATAATTGGAACAAAATGGGTTTTTCAAAATAAAATGGATGAAAATGGGATAGTATCTAGAAACAAAGCTAGGCTTGAAGCATTATAATCAACAAGGGGATTGATTATGATGAAACTTATGCACCTAGCTAGGCTTGAAGTCTATTAGAATATTACTTGCTTATGCATGTGCCTATGATTTTAAATTATTTCAAATGGATGTTAAAAGTGCTTTTCTTAATGGGTTATTAACGAAGAAGTGTATGTTGCTCAACCCCCCGGTTTCACCGACTTTGAGAAACCACATCATGTCTTCAAACTCAAGAAAGCATTGTATGGTCTTAAGCAAGCACCAAAAGCTTGGTACGACCGACTTAAGACTTTCCTTATTGATAACAAATATACTATGGGATTAGTAGATAATACTCTTTTACCAAGAAAAAGGAATCACATATTATCATTGTTCAAATATACTTTGATGACATTATATTCGATCAACTTGTCAAGAATTATGTGATGATTTCTCTAAAATCATGCACGAGTTTGAAATGAGTATGATGGGTGAGTTAAATTTCTTTCTAGGACTTCAAATAAAACAACTAGAAGATGGCATATTTTTAACCAATCTAAATATATAAAAGACATGCTTAAGAAATTTGGTCTTGAAGATTCCAAACCAACTAAGACACCCATGTCCTCAGACACTAAACTTACCAAGGATGAGGAAGGTGAATCCGTAGATAACACTAAATATAGAGGAATGATTGGTAGCCTACTCTATCTTACCGCTAGTAGACCCGACATTATGTTTAGTGTTTGTCTATGTGCTCGCTTTCAAGAAAACCCAAAGGCATCACACTTAGAAGCCTTGAAAAGGATTTTTAGATACATTAGGGAACAACGGTTTAGGATTATGGTATCCCAAAGGAACGGGTGTAGAAACCATAGTGTATGCCGACTCGGATCATGCCTGTGACTATGTCGATAGAAAAAGTACAAGTGGTATTTGCACTTTTGTTGTACATTGTCTCACCTCATGGTTTGCAAAGAAGCAAACGGCTTCCATCTCAACCATCAAGCCGAAGCACGCCTCACCGAAAAGCATGTCAACAAGCTCTTTGGATGAAGCAAGCTCGTGAGATTACGAATTCATCTCAACGACATTGTGATACTTTCGACAACAAAGGAGCCATCGATCTCAGAAGAATCCCGCTCAACATGCTCGCACAAAGCATATTGAAAACTCTTTCTCTGGACAATGTTCAAAAAGGAAACATTTCAATCGAAAGTATCCTCCTCAAGACAACATTGCCGACATCTTAACTAAGCCTCTTAAACGAGAACCTTTTAATCTTCTTAGACTTGGTTTAGGGTTAATGGAACCAAACATGTAGGATAAACATAGCCCAAAACATTAGAATAATCAAAACTAAACAATTTTGTTCTTGTACCTGCATCGTAGCCACGCACCAACGACAACACGGACGGAACCAAATATTTGGTGCCGCCTCGTCCGTGGTGTCTACGTACAAAACCGCTATATACAAATCATCCTCTTCCTCAAAACCCACTTTTCCAAAACGTGTAAAACTTAAACCAAGCTCATTATTGTCATCTTCCCACTCACTAATCATCAAGATAACATCATTGTAAGTATCCTAACTACATTTTATCTCTTAATTCCGAGTCTAGGATTCTTATTTATGCACAAAACTATCACAAATCATTACATGGGGTTTTATGTATGCTTTTATACCAAATATGAATTCAATTGGCAAAATGCATAACTAGTCATTGAAATTAGGTACTACATTATCATATTGCATAAACAAATCATGCTTCCACTAATTGATAGATAATGAATATAAGGCCTTATTCAAACAACCAAACACCCCATGTCAAAAGTTTTGAAAAGCTTCTCACTTGTAGGAAAACAATTTTTTCATTGCTAATACAAATAGAAACGTTAAATTTTCATCACTTGCATGCTCTTGAATACTAAAGGTATTGCATAACTAATATGCATTCCCGGTATATTCAAATGAAGCCACATTGAATTAGGAGCATTTGGGTTATCTCATGGTATTTGCCAAACACCCCACTAAAACCATTTTGTGCATAAAATGAGTCGAGATAACCGCAACTCCAAATTGTTTTCATATAGGCACACACTAGAACCAAAAACGTTAAAACTTATTCTCATTTTTAACATATTAACTCTTGTCCTTAGGAATAACCATGGTAGCTGCAAGATTCTATGATCACAAAGACACCCTTAACTACATTCCCAAACACCACAAAACCAAAGGACTTACCAAGGAACAAGTAGAAATATTTAGGGTCTAGAATCAAGGTATTTCCATGAGGGTAGAACCATTCACTCATCCTTTCTTGAAAATACCAACCTTCACGAAGAACTAGCCGCCATTCAATTCGATTGTCTTCTTGACATCGATGAACCAAATTGTCCTAGGTTTGTGTTAGAATTCTATGCTAGTGTGACCGGCTTTAGTGATGAAGACGATGATGAATTTTTCCTTAGGTTTAGAATCAATCAAAACGACTACACCATCACCTTTAGCAACTTTGCTCAAGTGTTAGGAATTCCCAACCGAGGAACTTGTGTCTACACGGATAAATGGTCACTCACGGCTCTTGATGCTCTTGATGCAATCAATGACCGCCTCTTCCCTACCAAACCCGTTTGGCCGATAAGGATGTCATCCGTGAACACCTTTTAACCCAAAAAGTGATACAACCCGAAGTTACCCGAAGGGAAAAGAATAAACCGAGATCCATATGGAATGGAGCTAAATGAACTTAAGCCGAATTTAAGAAATGGGAGGAGCTACTTAGAGCCAACGCCATTAGCACCATAGGAAATAGGGATCACATTAACGCTTGCCTTTGTCATATGCTCTACAACTTGTCCACCCGCCAACCATTCAATTTAGCTTACTACATCGCTAGTAGAATGATTGATATTCCAACTCAAGGATCGGTTGCTCTTCCATACTAATGCCTCACCCGCCTCTATAGAAACTTTGCACCAATTCAACCAAGTCCAAAAGGGATGCATCTTCACTATGAGCTCATCCCTCACATCTTTGTACCTTTGAGTGATGCACTAGTTGCTAGACAAAAGGCAAGAGAGCAAAACCTCCAACTCCATCATCATCATCATCAAATAGCTCCGAGGATGGTCTTCCAAGCTCTCGCCTTCCGCCTCATGAGTATTATGCCTCTTCCGAAATAGAGAATGAATCAGCGGAGTTCAAGCAAACTAAGGGAATATTCAAGTGCCTTGGTAGGATGATGAACAAGATTTACAAGAAGTTGGACAAATAAGGGTACTTTTAAGGAGTGTTTGGAACAATGCATTATCGTTAATGTTTGATACAATTTCGTTGTTTTTATTATGTAGGATGATAATATAACCTGAAACAATGGTGAATGCTAACAATCTTATGCAGGGGATAGCGCAAGTATGCTATCAAATTTACCCATTTTCACTATAATGTGAAAATCAAAAAGCCTTGCTCAAAATACATGCTCCACTATGTTTATATATGTGTTATCTGTTTTTCCTAACTAGAAATGTTTAGTGTAACAACTTTTGAGAAAAATTTCGTTTCAAAAGTCCCCACACCTAAAACGTACTCGTCCATTTTCCGCGACTTCACGGATCGACGGCACCATAAATTTGGTACCGTCTCGTTATGTAAATTGTACCGCACTGCATAAAGCGTGACCAGGCGGCACCCTTTTGGGTTCCGAAGTGTATGATTTTGGTGCCGTGGATCCTTCGTAACTTTCAATTTCGACTATTTTCGTGATTCCAAATTACCATCCAATGCTTATAAGTCAATCCTAACTTGCTTATACTCTTATTAGAACTAGTATAATTCACTTAGGTATATAAGAAATCCATTTCCCACCAAAATTCAAAAATTTGAAAAATCCACCCAATGAGCCCTTTGCATAAAGGAAGGAACCAAATTTTTGGTACCTTCAAACCCGTGGGTGATCTGAATATTAGGAAATTCCACTCATTAGAACACATTTATTGCAAATCTTTTCTTCTTCACTCCATATCTCTTGAATGGCTTGACTTGGGTGATATGACTAGCATTCAACCCACTTCCAAATCATTAGGAACCTCATCTCTTCAATGGTTTAACATCAAATCAAACACATTTCTCCATAATTTTTCACTTCTATAAATTGAGAGGTTTTACCATGATCATCCTCACACCTTCTTCATTCTTACTATCATCTAGCAAAGAAAAACCAAAGTCAAAAATGACAAAATCATCTCCAAAACCTTGCAAGAAGACCGCTAGAATTAGTGTGAGGCCTTGTTGCTTCGTTAACCTTAGCTCCTCATCCAAGTCTTCTCCACTCACAATCTCATCTCCCATCCGAGATGATACAAACCTTACCTTAGCCACACCCACTCAATCACACATTGTGATCACCACTCCACCACCAACAAAAACACCAACTTCACCTCCACCAGCACCCATCCAAACATCCAAAACACCCTCACCACCTTCACCAAGGTCTCCAACTCTCATTCATATGGAGTTATTTTCCACTCCACCTACTTCACCAAATCCTTTCTTGGAGGACTTGGATGAATTGCCTCCTAGGCCAAATCATCCACCACCATTGCCATCCTTTGGCTCAATTGAGCGGATGGCTCATGAGTCACCTCGGTCATTCCTTGACCCAAACGCCCCATTAGGGCCTAAACCTCTTCTCTTCCACCCCATTCACAAAGTCATTCATGGTCCTCGGGATCATTCACTCCCCACATCAATGTTCCCTCATCTTGAGGACATTGAGGAGTGTATGTGGGATGCCAATCCCACTAGAGAGGAGATTCAAAACGAACTCCACAACCTCCACCAATTCAAAGGCATGGTGGACTCTCACCTGAGTGAGACAATGCAAATGCAAAGTGCTTTGCTTGCTTCCATCATGACCACCCCAAACATTTCCACCAACACCAATACATCTACCATTCCACCACCACAACCTCCCCAAACATACTACCTCTCTAGGCATGGTTGCTCAACTTGTGAAAAACGCCCAAACCGCTGATGGACACGGTTATGGTCCGACTTTCAAGAAGAAATGAGGTTCATCCTCAATCATATCCTTGAGCGCCTCAACGCTCTTTCTCATCCACCATCAAATTAGGATGGTCATAGTTTAGCATTTCTAGTTTTCTCTTCTTAGGATTATTATTATTTTTATTTTATTTTATTTATTTTTTCTTCTTGTACTAAAACACATCATTTTGTTCCCATTTCATGATCTTTATTCATGAAAATTTTAACTAATGAATAGTGTGTTTATTATAGTGTTGGAGCTTTTACATAATGTTTGAAATGCTTACTAACATTTTTGTAGCTTTATTTTCACAATCCATGTATTCCCATTAAGCACCCAATTTGGGGAGCTTTGATCAAGGGGAGATAATGGCTCGCTCATTACATTTCTCAAGATACTCTTCTTTTGTTGAGACAAAAAGGGGAGAAAATATAGAACTTGATTATATTTTGACTTTTCTCAAAAGTCAACTGACATTGACTTTCAAAAGTCAAACATGATACTTCATTGTAATACTTGACTTTTCTTAAAAGTCAACTGCATACTTTGACTTTCTCTAAAAGTCAACATCATGCATCAACTAGTGAATACTTTGACTTTCATAAAAAGTCAAACATCATACACTTGCATTATCATTCTTCTTTCAAGTTCTAAAACTAATATTTTTATAACTCTTGCACAAACTTTGTATCTTTTATAAAAATAAATTTATATTTTGTCCTCAACAAAAAGGGGGAGATTGTTAATACAAATATCGTCATTAAACGCTATTTATATTTTTGATCTTTACCTAAGTTTTGTTAACGACAAAAGTAAATTTAATTTATAAAAGCTTAAAGCTTGTCAAGTTTAATAGATATTAAAACAAGCTTTTTCAAACAATATATTCATCATTCAAGCATTTACATTTATGATTAGTAACATCTTGATATGACTCTAATCATTATGTATGATAGTAGTTTTAGAATGTGTTAGGTTCTTAAAACCAAACACTACTTAAGTACTTGCATATTTCTAAAAATAGAAATACAACATATGACATCATGTGATGCATCATGGAAATCATTGGAAGATTTCATTAGATATTTTGTGTGGATTTGTACTCTTCATATCTTGCACAATCTCACTTAGATAGAGTTGACTTTAGCATAGATTTGATATCTTGGTCGTCAGACCCGCGGTACCAAAAGACACTCCGGAACCCTTGGGTTCCGGGTCCGTGGACGCCTCGTCCATTTTGCTATAAATAGCAATGCCAAGCCAAGTAGTTTTTATCCCTTTCCACTATACTCTATACATATCTTCTCTAACCTTTCTAACTCTTCATATCATATTAGTGATCTCTTTTGTAGCAAAGAAGATCAAGTCACATTCAAGCTTCAAACGCGAAGTTGGAAGTCTTGTTTGTTTAGTGTTGTATGATCTTGTGTTGATTCATACTTCATTGTTGTATTAAACCATCATAATCTTGTGAGTGTGAGTGGTTAGTATTTTAGTCCTCAAAATACATTGTGTGTGGGAGTGGTTGTACCCTTGGAAAGAACTCTTCATCTAGCTTAGTGTCGAAATAGTAAGCTGTGTAAAGGTTTTCTCCCACGGTGAAAGGAGCTTGTTGACTAGTGAAGTTAAACTCGAAAGTGAGACTCGAGGAGTGGAGTAGGCAAGGAAAAAGAGTCCTTGTAGACCGAACCACTATAAACAACTTGTTGTGGTTTGATCATTTCTTTCCTTATTTACTCTTTACATATTGCTTGCATATTTCATTAACATATCTAAGATCAATATCAATTGATCTTTACAATAAGTTTCAAAACAAAGTTTTAATTGGTAAACTATTCAACCCCCCCTTCTAGTTTTCTACAGTCAAATTGGTACATGTTTAAGTGTATATCAGTTGGCTTATTTTGACTAAACACAAACATAACCATCAAACAAACACATAAACAATATCATCTTTAATACAAACTAATAACCAATGTCTGAGTATATGCAACACAAAACAAAACCAAATCTAACTTATATTCATTCAAAGATAACAAAAGAGAGTGACAATCATCCTTACAACCCATCGACATCATTACAACACCTAAACACTATCCATCTTCAATACAACCCATTGACTTCATTCACCTAAACAAAATACAAAAAAAAAAAAAAAAAAAAAACCAAGACAGATAAAGGTACTTCTTGATCCTTGCTCTATCTTCCATGACCACTTGAATCACAAGGCCGATTATTGTTCAATGATCTCAACAGCCCGGGAATGATTAAAGTAGATTGATGACACATCGGGGTCAACCCAATCAATGAATCAAGAACATCCCCAAAACCTCGGTCCCGGCTCAGGTTAGTCCATGATGTTCTCACCATCGCTTATTAATCATAATGACATCTCACCATTTTTGATTTATGGGTAGGTTTTGATTAGTGGTTTTAATGGTTAGAAGGCGGAAATAAGGTTAGGAAATAAAGGGGTAGATCCGATATATGGTGTGTAGAATTAGGCTGAAACTAGTAGGGAATGGAAATGACCAAATACCCTCAAGATTCGAGACTAACGGCAGCTAAGTGTAGCCCGTTGGATGGAGGACTAATCTGTATAAGGTCTGGGAATTAAGGATGGACGGTAAACATTTTTTGGTCAAAGGACTCAACTTGTAGGTCAACGTATACCATAAGGACGAACGGTGTAATTTACTCTTTTATTAACCTATAATTTTATTGAGTTAATTGCACTTTTGGTCCCTGTGGTATGATCAAATTGCAGGTTTGGTCCCTAAAACTTTAAAAATGCAATGATAGTCCCTAAAACTTTAAAAGTGAAATGACTAAAATACCCTTTGTCTTATTGAGAGAAGACAAGGGTAATTTGGTCATTTTACACCGATTAGGGACCAAAAATGCAATCCAAACTTCAAAATGAGGACTATCATTGCACTTTCAAAGTTTTAGGGATCAAACATGCAATTTGGCCATACCACAGGGACCAAAAATGCAATTAACTCTATCTATATCTATAATACTTTATAATACATTTAGGCCTTCTAAAATTAGAAAACTTAAAAATTCAGACTTTTTTACTTGCTTATTATGGAAAGAGTTTTTCTAACCAACAATTAAGATAAGGAGCCCAATCATGCATTTATTACACATTCTTAACAAACCTGTGCCCTAACTTCTAACAAACTCCAAACCTAACTCCTAACCACTAAAAATTAAGATAAAGAGCTCCAATTATAAAACGACATGCCATTTCTCAACTAAAAATTCATCTTTATTTTAAATTAAAATATTTTTGTCTACTTATTTTTTATAATCTAATTTCACCATATTTTCTAAAAATTTTACGCTTTAATTCAACATTCATTTTGATATATTTTTATGAGTTTTCGCTTTATATTTTAATGGGTTTATTTTATTTTAATTTAAATTTTTACAACTTTAACATTTATTTCATTTATTTCAATCAATATAATCTTGATTGGCCAAAATCATATACTTTTGGTAGTGTTTGACGTAGAGATTATGAGGGTATTTCTATATGGTAATAATGACATGTCATGGAAAGCTACGGAAAGTTACGGTAACCCAAACAAACACTTACAACTAACACATATACATTCGGGTGTTGTAAACGAATTCACTAAACGCAGTTGAAACACATATAACTATATCTTATCGCCGCCACATACGGCATCTCGGCCATTTATTTTATCAAACAAGACCAAGCATAAATATATGCAAGTTTATTTTGTTCGTACTTTCATCTTTTCTTGATGTTGCATCAAATGTCAACCGATTCACATGTCCACTGTTGAGTATTTGTATTTATATAGACATGAATTCACCGAGGAATATAATTTTGGATTCTAAACCAATGCTTTGGAAGTTTTGTGCTTGTCATATATACAAATATACAATCACCATTCCTTCATTGATACAGAATAAAAACATTTTAGCAAAACTATCATGATAGATGATTCATTTTGCCAGTTTTATTAAATGCCTAATGATTCTCTCTAACGTGCCGATATAAGACTGTGATTTTTTTCTTACCCTAAGTAGTGTAATTTTCATAATAATACAGACTGTGACTCTCCATCCACGCATTCGCCTACCACTCTGCTTCATGTGACGTGACTGGCCAAATTAATCTACTACTTACATGGAAAAAATAAAAATAAAATAAAAATTTAAATACTTAAAAAAAAATTGTAATTTTTTTAAAATTTACGCTTTAAAAAAAAAAAAACCTTTACGCTTTTATTTAAAATCGATTTTTTATTTTTAAAAAATTTACGCTTTTTTATAAAAATGATAAAATTACTCGTTGGTCCCCGTGGTTTGCCCATATTTTTTGTTTAGATCCTGAAGCGATAACGATCCATGATCCTTTGATTGCTTATCCTGATATCCATTCCGACAAGCGATGCCATTATCCGTTTTTAAGCGGATCGGTTTTATCCGATTCCGATTCCGGATTATCCGCTGACCTTGACTATTATGCTTTGTCCATTCACGGACGTTATTCATGATCTGGTTTATCCGAAAGATAGATTTTCTTCATGAGCGGTTATTTCAACATATTGAAAATTTTTTCCAAAAGAAAAAATAGGAAAAAATTTTCCAAAATTGAAAAAAATTTCTAAAAACTTGAAAAACTAAAAATTTTCAAATTTCAAAAATAATATTTCCAAACGTGTAATTTTTTCATTTTTATATAAAAAACACTTGAAGTTAAAAAAAACGTGAATTAAAAAAAATCGGACCATCCAAATTAGGATTAAATGAGTGCAATGTTTCAAAAATAGTGATTTCCAGAATTAAACGACTTGGACTAAACTTGAAATACTGGCAAACCACGGGACCAAACGAGTAATTTTATCATTTTTTATAAAAGCGAAATTTTTAAAAATTAAAAAAATACGAGTTTTTTTTAAAAACGTAAATTTAAAAAAAAAAATTACAATTTTTTTTCGTATTTAAATTTTTAATTTTTTTCCATCGCAAGCCTTAATTTGATCGCAAGCCACGCCACACAAACCTGCTGGATCGGCAAGCCATAGATGGAGAAAGCATATGTACTATATTGACACAAAATAAAGTACACTACCTAACCGCGTGGTGTTAAAAGTATGTGCACCATATCGTACATCGGAGAAAGACGCTGCTATTTAATGCTTTAAACTATAGTTGTGTGATCCCGATCCCGATCTTAGTGATCTTAATGATACTACAAACAAACGATCCTGGATCCTACATGGATCTTTTAAGCTTAAGATCTTATAGGATCCCGATTGACCATACGATCTTACTATCTAAATCGATCCGATCTTACTTTTCTTGGATTACAAACTAAAAAAATACAAATTTATGGGTTGTTTGTTTGTAGAATTCAAAAACAACATGTTAATCTTTTTAAACATTTTATAATCATAATTTAGGACAATATTTATATGAAACATTCGTAGATTTTCATATTATAATCTATACTACTTTATAAAAGCCGCCGTACTTTAAATAAGTGAAGTTTTAAAATTTTAAGACCAAAAACATTTCTTTAATAGGAAGGAAATGTGTTACTTTTGCTATCAAATAAAACCACTAAAACTAATAAATACCCTGGTCAATGTTATTAAAAACGTGTAACCGCTAAAAATCATTACTATCAATAATGACTATTAAAAAAATGTAACCGCATCCATCATATAAATTCACGCAAACCATTTCGTATCTCTCACAAAGTCATCTAAACCATTTACATACATCTTGTCATCCTACCACCAAAAAGTTTTTTTCTTCTAAACTTATAATCTGCTTTTTCCTGGTTACAGGTTTTACATCATCGACCAAGTCAAAGTAAAAAGCCAACAACAAATAGCCAAGAAACTCAAGCAACAACAAAGTGCAACAAGTTTTGAATATCTAACTATCAACAGCCAACCACAACAAAGCTACCCCAAATCATCTCCTCAACTAAGACTTTAAGATTAAGGGACACAATTATAGAAGCATGGTATACAAACTTTGTAAGCATTTACAAGCATTTTTTCCAACTACAATTGAAGTCAATGCCCTTTAGTTTAGGCTGTGCAACTTACAAACTTATGTAACACATATCAGTTTCATATTAGTCATTTAGTCAAGTGGCAATAAATGACTATTAAACACTGCATTAATATATATTAGCAATATATGTTTTCCATTCCGGTGACTTAGCTGACAACAACCACGTCAAACTATGCGTCTTCTTTAAACTCCCATCGTTCTTAACATGTTATAAAAACAACCATATATAACCAGATCTAATAAAAAAATAAAAAAGCTAAGTGGTTGAAGTTTCTTGAAAAATAAAAGGAGTATGGGATGGCCACCTATTGCATACATTGTCAGAAATCACTGGTGTTGTCGTGCGACGACGATGGTGTTCGTATCAATGGGGAATCGATGGAGCAGTTGTGTGTGATAGTCAGACCCACGATGTTTGTAAGTTTGTTGTATTGGCAGATCGGATGCCCGACTATTTTGGGCGGATCGGCAAAGTGGTTGAGTAAAAATGTGTTTGAGAGGAACTTTTGCATCTGTTTTTATGTTTTAAAAAGTTAATATGTCCATTGTCCATCTTTCTAAGAACAATTTAGGAAATACATGTATTAATTACCAATGACCATAATTGTGGCCCAAATTAGCGGACGTGATGAAAGTTACCATTTATCAAAAGTATATACTTTTAGAGGAGAGTTATTTTACATACCAAACTTTTCTTACATATCAAGGGACTCATCTCCACCATCCATTTAAAAGAAATCTTGGATTAAAGATTTTATTATTTCACATATTTTTGTAATTTAAATATTTAAACCGTTAATCGTTAAGAAAAATATTCACCATCAGCGACGGAAATTATCTTTCATTCGATAAGATTTCGATATACTCGAAAAAGAAAAAAAACTCGCTTTTTTTTTCGCTTTTTTCGCTTTTTTTCTTTATCAATTTACATAAAAATATATATATGATAAAACACTAAATTGAATATAACATGTGATATTAATGTTAAATCATATATGATATGTAATATCACATGTGATATTATATGATATTACACTAATATCACATATGATATTACATATCATATATGATATTACACTAATATCACATGTGATATTCAAATTATTGTTTATCATATATCATTTTTCAATGAAATTTCAAGAACGTAAAAACTAAAAAACTTAAAAAAAAAGTGAAAAATACGAAAAATTTTTTGTCGAAAGATATCGTCGCTTCATCATAAAGATAATTAAACGCCGCCAGAATGATATATTTTTTTTTTCATTAACGATTAACTATTGAAAGATATTAATATTTGAAAAAAATTGATGAAAGTGGGTTTTTAAAATTGTTTGGATTAATCTCATCCATTAGATCAAATAAAAATGGAGGGTGGAGATTGATCCCTTGATATGTAAATAATCTTTTGTCCTCAAATGATCTTTTATCATACTTTTAATTGAATTTATACTATTTTTAATTGGATCATAGTGCATACAATGGTATTTCTTATTACCAAATTATTATGGTAGAATTATGTATGTATTTCAATACTGACTACATCCATGTTAATATTGGAAGTCGTGGAATACTCCAATGTCTACAATTTTATTGAGTTTATCTATAGCATATAAAGGATTTGAGATTTTAATAAAATTGTTTATAAAAAAAGCTCATTAAACTTATAATCATCAAGTTTAAAATTTGTAAAATAAAAGTGCCAACTATTTACACTATTAATAATTTAAACGATCAACTTTTGAAAAACATATATCTACTATGTTATAAAGTATTTGGGACATGCTAAATAAGAAATGTTTAAAATAAAAAAATATTCTGCCACACATAAAATACTACCACAGATCTCACACAAGATTACCTTTACCTTCTAGTGTATTAGAATTTGTAGATTTGTATAAAATTACATAAACTATTAAGAAATAACATTAGAGTAGGATCTTAAGATTCCATCCGATTCACGACACGATTCAAAAACGAAAACATCCCAGTGATCCCGATTCGACAACCTTGGCTTAAACCCTTCATTTTTAGCTAGATAAGATGCATAGATAAAAAAAATTGTTGTTTTTATTTTTGGTCAATCTACAAGTTACCGTATAATACATGTATAAAAAAACGTATATTTAATTTCCTCTACTGTAACGCTTATGAGAGTGACACCCAAAGAATAAGGCGGGAACCTAGCTAGAGACAGAAAAACACACGTACATACATTAAACAGAATCAACAACACAAACTACATTCCAACAGTCAACAACCCATTTGATCCTGAATTTGAAATGTTACATCCCTTAACATATAATCACATCTTCTAACAATTCACAATCTCACACTTTAAATCAATAAATTTGCAAGTTCAGTTCATAACACTACTCCACTAAGCATCAAATATTAACTATGTTTGATTTCTGGTGGACCCCTCTACACGGTGTGGGACCACTAACACCAGTGTCCGAGAATCCCGAGGCTCTGGACTTGACGGACGAGCCTTTGCCTTACTTTGATACAGACACGAGCCGGAGGAATTCTGTAGAAGAGAATGATGAGATTGAGGAAGTGATTGCGCCGTCTGCTGTCCCATTTACCGCGTTGTTTAGATGTGCCGATGTGTTTGATTGGATTCTTATTGTGGTGGGATCTTTGTGTGCTGTGGTTCATGGTGGATCACTTGTAGCATATCTGCATTTGTTTGGAAAGATTGTTCATTTATTGAGCTTTCGTAGTAGTTATACGCATGAACTTTTTGACGATTTTTCTCAGGTACTAATGAGTTTTATTTTATTTTATTTTATAACTTTTGTGATTGATTGTAGTTTAATTTCATGACCTCTTACATTTTTTTTTGGTTGTTTGTAATATGCAGTATGCTCTATACATTGTGTATCTAGGTTTGTGCGTTTTTGCTGCTTCATGGATTGGTAAGAAATTAACTTTAGCTTAGTGGTATATATCCCAGGTGTATATCTATGGTGTTCTTCCCCCAAGTGATCGAGTATAGTTTAGGGCGTCTGTTTATCAACTTTATAGGTTAATTGCTTAAAACAGCAACGTGCTTTCATACTTTCACCATTGATAGTAAGAAGGTATAATAAAAACTATGGGATATTAAAAAACATACTTTATTATTTCACCAGTCATAGCACCCACTGCAAGAAAAAGGCGTTTTGGCGCCGCATTTTACTTTCGTTTCTTTTACCAGTAATACGAGTATCTGAAAACCTTGTTTACCTTATGGTTGATATGATTGGTAAGAAAATGAATGTATAGTACTCTTAGTTATTTTGATAATTTTCAAACTATATTTTTGCTAGTGTAAATGTGCTATAATTTTCTGCAACTTTGCACAATTATCCCAATTCCCAAACTTAATTGCATATTACAAGCTACTTTCTATAGGTACAAATAGTAACTTTATCACCACATGCCATATGAATCTTTCTGTTAGAAGTTAAGAATTGCAGTAAACTTGTAGAAACTGTTGAAATTTGTAACAAATTTTACGTCAATTTTTAACAAGGTGGTTACAGTCATACAGGCTAGGTTCAGTTTTTGTGATGAATTTTGTTGTATTTTTCTTACCATTTCTTGTAAATTTTAACCTTCTTGGGGGAAATGGTCTTGTAAATTTTGAATTGCATTTATGTTACAGAGATTTGGTGTTGGATTCTTACGGCTGAAAGACAAACTGCTGTTATTAGAACAAAGTATGTTCAAGTAATATTAAACCAAAACATGAGTTTTTTCGATACCTATGGAAACAATGGGGACATAGTGAACCAAGTTTTGACTGATGTTCAAGTTATTCAATGTGCCCTTGGTGAAAAGGTACAACAATTTTTTACAGATCATATTTATTTGAAGTTCTTCTAGTTCTTGTGATAAGTTAACATAGCAAACTAAATGTTTTCAGGTTAGAGACTATATTTACAACATTGCAATATGTTTGGGTGCACTTGCCATTGCATTTCTAAACAGCTGGCAAATTGTATTTTTAGCATTAGCGACCGGTCCATTGATTTTTGCATCAAGAGGGATTACAAATATTTTCCTTCATAAATGTGAAGAAAAACTTCAAGATGTGTACGAACACTCTGCGAGCGTTGCTGAAGAGGTTTGTGCATATACATCCACTAAAAACAAACAATCGTGCTATTAGGGGTCTTCAATTAAAATTTATTGGATAAAATACACAATTTGCAGGCGTTGTCAAACATAAGGACGCTATATGCATTCACAAATGAAGCATTAGCCAAACATCTTTACGCTTCTTCACTTCAGGATACACTGAAATGCGGCATCCTAATAAGCCTTGTTCAAGGACTTGGACTTGGATTCACATACGGATTCGGAATGTGCTCTTGTGCTTTACAGCTGTGGGTCGGAAGGTTTTTAGTAACAAATGGAAAATGCACCGGTGCTGAAATTATAACCGCCATTTTTGCTATAATTTTAAGTGGCCTGTATGCATCTTTCCTTCTAATTAACTTCTTTAGAAATGGGCTTATTGCTTTTATCTTAGTACAAATTATTAAGTTATATTCGTATTATTTTGTAGTGGGTTGAATCAGGCGACTACAAATTTGTACTCATTTGAGCAAGGTCGTATAGCTGCATACAGACTCTATGAGGTAATAAGACACTCCGCTTCTGCTGCCAATTCAGATGGAAATATTTTAGTTTCTGTTCAAGGAAAGATTGAGTTTCACAATGTTTACTTTAGCTACCCCTCTTGTCCTCTGACTCCCATCTTAAGCGGACTTAACCTTACTATTCCTGCCAAAAAAACAATCGCACTTGTGGGACAAAGCGGATCAGGAAAAAGTAGTTTAATTCGACTCCTTGAACGGCATTATGATCCTAATATGGGTAAAGATGATTCACTCTGTCGTGATTTATATTCAGCTGTTTATATTTTATTAATTTGAAGTTTTTTGCACGGAATCAGGAGAGGTTCTGTTAGACGGTGTAAATATCAAAAGCCTGAAGGTGGAATGGTTCAGACGCCAAATGGGGCTTGTGACCCAAGAACCAGCATTAGTATACTTAAGCATAGCAGATAACATTTCTTTTGGATGTCCTAATACCACTTTAGATCAAATCGAGGAGGCTGCTAAAATAGCACAAGTGCATGCATTCATAAGCTCACTTGAAAATGGATATGACACTCAGGTTTGCATACAACTTATATGATATATACATTAAATTTCTCTAAGGGTTTACTTTTATTACAATTAATTTAATCCAGAGTTTTTTTGTAATTCGATTCTCACTAGGTGGGTAAAAGTGGTTTAGCATTAACAGAAGAGCAGAAGATAAGGATATCTATAGCTAGAGCGGTTCTTTTGAACCCTTCGATTGTTTTGCTTGATGAAGTTACAAACAAGCTTGATTTGGAAGCAGAAAGATCTGTTCATGAGACCTTACGTATGATTATGTTTGGGAGATCAACTATAATGACTGCTCGGAAACTAAGTCTTCTGAAAGATGCTGATCTTATTGCTGTCATGAAGGGTGGTCAATGTGTCAAAATGGGTACACATGAAGAAATGATGAACTCAAATGGCTTGTATTCTGAGATTCTTAGATGCGAAGAATTGGTTAAACTTCCCGAAAGGTATATAGTGTTCCCCCCCCCCCCCCCAAAACTGAATGTCACAATAAATTTTGCTTTAAAATGAGAACCAATTTCGCGAGCTGATGCAAACTTCCTTCCACTTTAAAAGTAAGATTTTTTTCCTTCAGAAATATGCATTTCTTTTACAAAAGTCTCTCAAAAGAAAAGAAAAAAATAATAAAAAAATAAAACAAAAAAGTCACAGCTTAAAAAAATAGTCAAACTTCACAAAATTGTCAAAATTGGCAAAAAAAAGGTCAAAAGTCTCAAGAAAGCTTGTTTTGCAAATTAAGTTAGTTCCGAAAATAAGTTTTTGAAATCAGTGATCAATTTAGTATACATACCCAAATTTATGACATTTAGCTGATAAACAGTTTATAATGGGCCTACTTTGATAAATTTGTGTACTTAAATTGTACCATGTGTGTTCATGGCATCTGAGTATATTGCAACATATTTTAGGTTGCCAAGTAAGAATGAGGATGGAAATAACTCAAAAAGGGTGGATAGTCTTGAAAGAAGATCTAATTCAGATCATAAGGACTCTCGATATAACCCTTACCATATAAAGCAACTCAGTGATAGGTCCCGGCCAAAAGAGAAACACGAAAGTAAACATCAAATTTCACCATCCTTCATGAGGCTTGTGAATCTAAGTTTACCAGAGTGGTTGTATGCAGTTTTGGGGAGTTTAGGGGCTTCGATATTTGGATCTTTTAGGCCAGTTCTTGCTTATGTTGTTGGCCTTATAGTGACTGCATACTATAAACCCGATGCGAGTCATTTTGATGTTGATAAATGGTGTTTGATAATCGGTTGTATGGCTATAATTGTTTTAGTAGCCACCGTGTTACAACACTTTTACTCCGGAATTATGGGAGAAAAAATGACTGAACGAATCCGCCGAATGATGTTTTCAGGTACATTTTTTTCGGTAATTAATTGTTTTACACGTGGAGTGATTTGTTTATTTCTTTATTATTATTATTATTATTGTATTCAGCCATGCTCCAGAGTGAAGTAGGATGGTTTGATAAAGAGGAGAACAATAGTGATAAGCTGTTGTCGAGATTGGCAAATGATGCCACATATGTGCGTGCTGCTTTTAGCAACCAGCTATCTATTGCTGTACAAGACTTTTGTGCGGCTTTTGTTGCTATAATTATCGGGTTCTCTCTTGAATGGAGGATGGCTTTGGTGGCTCTTGTCACCATACCATTTCTTGCCCTCTCTGCAATTATACAGGTTCTCGTCTATTAGCAATTTATCTTCCTTTTTTAATCGTTTTCATCGGGATTGTTTCAATATTTTAACCTGAGAAAAGTTCACCAGTGAATGTAAGTTGCAGGAAATTGATAACATCGCAATAATAAGAAAAGAATAAAAATAGGATAATGTATAAGGAGCTCACCTAATTATCCAAGCTTTTTCGATAAGACTAGCTAATATTTAAACTACCTTACACACCATTTAAATGTGTATATAGTTTCGTTTATATTGAATAAACGGAATGCCTAAAGTTTTCTTCTGGTGTTATAAGGATACTTGGAACTATGCTGTTATAACAAGTAATGAAGTAAAAGTACATTGCTATTCTTTAATTTAGCCCTAATTTTGTTGGTCATGCAAACTTTAATGTTGAACTCTCACTTTCCAGAGGACCTGGCTTTCGGGGTTCTCAAGGAGCATCGAGGACCTTCACAAGAAGGCGTCCATGATCTTAGAAGATGTGGTAAGAAACATATCAATAGTCATGTCATATTGTGCTGGAAACGAGACTTTAAGACTCTACGGATTGTATCTAAAAGGAGTATACAAACAAACTTTCATCCATGGAATAATAGTTGGATTCGTGTTCGGGTTTTCAAGGTTTCTCCTTTTTGCTTGTAACGCTGTTCTACTATGGTACACTTCGGTATCAATAAGAAACGGTAACATTTATCTTCCAACCGCCCTTAGAGAGTTCATTGTATTCTCTTTTGCTACTTTTGCACTTGTTCAACCATTCAGGCTGGCACCCACCGTACACAAAAGTAGAAAAGATCTCGTGGACGGTTTCAGTATTATCGATCATGTTCCTGAGATTAAATTTGATGAATCTAATGCACTTAAACCCGTTAGTGCGTACGGGACCATAGAGTTCAAAAATGTTAACTTTTGTTACCCAACATGTCCTGAAATCATGGTGTTGCGGGATTTTACCGTTAAAGTTGACGGTGGACACACGGTCGGTGTAATTGGTGTCTCGGGTTCCGGGAAAAGTACTATACTTTCTTTGATTTTAAGATTTTATGATCCTGTTTCTGGACAGATACTTTTAGATGGAAAAGATTTGAAAAAATTTAATCTAAGATGGTTAAGGAGTCAGCTCGGACTCGTCCAACAAGAACCAGTACTATTCTCGACTACCATTAGAGAAAATATCCTTTACGCGAGACATAATGCAAGTGAAACTGAGATCAAAGAGGCAGCAAGAATAGCAAACGCGCATCACTTTATTAGCAGTTTGCCAAAAGGGTACGACACTCAAGTGGGTCCCAATGGAGTGGAGTTAACACCAGGACAAAAACTTAGGATCGCAATTGCTCGTGTTGTACTAAAAAATGCACCCATTTTGCTACTAGATGAAGCTGACAGTATGATTGAAGATGAGTCAAGACGTGTCGTGCAAGAGGCTCTTGATACACTTTTAATTGGAAGTAAGACAACGATTTTAGTTGCCCGTAGAACATCTACTATGAGACGAGTTGATAAGATTTTGGTCGTTAATGGTGGTCAAATTGTGGAACAAGGGACTCATGATTCCCTTGTGGCTATTCAGGATGGTGTTTATTCAAAATTGACACAGCCTCGCTTTGTTAAAGGGGTTCTCCCTCATTTTCTTGGTTCTAACACGGTAATTAACACATACTGAAGGCGATATGTAAACAATTTGTACAAATTACATGTCATAATGTTATTTAATTCATTTGTATTTGTAAACCTGGATGGTGTACTTTGCAAATATGCACAAAAGGGCTGCAAAGGTTACAATAAAATGCTTATTATTTTTACCTTAGTCAAGAGATGTTTCTGAGTATTGCAAAAAATGTTTCTGAGTATATCCAAATATGCAAATTTAGCCATCGAAAAAGTAAATATGCAAATTATGCCATTACTGTCACACCCCCAAATTACCTGTTTTGCAGCGGAATGGAATTCCTGGAAGATGACTGTCATAGCATCACAATCACAGTTATATTGAACGACCTAAAGTGTCGTTTAAAAACACATCGTTTGTTATTTATTTAAAGCTTTCAGAGTTACAAGATAGGTCCCAAAAGTTGATAACGTTTGCGGAAATATGTTTATTACAAGCCAAACGATGTTTTGAAAATGCCATAATTTACAAGTGAGACACGTCGTCACCGCGACTCTATGATAAGTCCTTATGCATGCCATAGTGTATATGCTTTAGATACCGAAAATACATTAAAAGTGTCACACAGCCGTTGAGTTCATAAAGTTTATGTAAATGTTTTATATGACCACCACAAGTATAAGTTATGTATGACAAATATGTCACATAAAATGATAATCGCTATGCGATACGACATCAAGCTAGACTGATTATGATGTAAGCCCAACGAGTGTTGCCAAACACTCAAATAATGATATGAAATGAAATGATCCGTTTGACCCGGGGACCATCAACCCGGATGGAGAAATACCTCAATAGATCTATTCACTCACCCGGCCCCGAATTAACGGTTCATGATTATGAAATGGGGATATTCAATTGACAATGAGGTAACTTAAGCAATGTAATGGATTTGAATATACTTACCGCGAATAAAAATGATGTGCAAATGTATTCTCCGTAGGTTTGAAATAATGTATAAACTTGAATAAAGCTATGAAAACTCACTTGTAAAATGATGGCACAAAAGTGAGTAGAGACCAAATGAAGCCAAATCTCTAACCGTGACCTATTATGAATGATATGATCTATAATAAGTTATGATGTAATGTTATGCATGCAACTCATATGATATCCATACCACTTTGTGATTTGAAAATAAAGTTTATCGTCGAAAAATAAGTTTATAACGTATTTTCAAGTTATAAATTACTTTACAAGTATTTACGTTGAAATGATATCCCACGATAGTCATTTAGTGATTTATTAAGAAATTATAGTTTTTCGTCAGAAACAATATAATTTGACAATTCATGAAAGTGACTAAACTACGAAAAGCTAGTCGCAAAATAGTAAATATCGAAGTGTTAGGAAACAAACTCAACGGTTTTGGAAAGCTTGTAATATTATCTCAAAGTCTTAGCTTTTAAATTTTCATCATAGAGGTCTCGATCATGGAGAAAAATATAGGTAAAGTAAGGTACTTGTACCAAAAAATATTAAGTTAGTTTTTAAGCAAGAGTTTGGTGACCGTATTTTATTCATACAACTCCGTTTGACAAACGGTTGAACATTTTGAAAAATAGGCTAGGTGAACTTACTTTTACTAGAAGACATCGTTTTCAAAAAAAGTATTCTATCGACGTTAAAAATGACTCTCAACATGGTCACTAGCGACAACTAGTTTTTGCTAATAGGAAATATATATGTGTTATACTTGTGAAAATAGTTACGTCAACTTTATTTAAATACGTGTAATTTAATCGTTATAAGTCCGTTTTCTATGTTTTATATGTCCTTAGCTTCGTGTTAAAGTATACTAATATATTTTTGATAAATCGACTCATTTAGATAACGCTTAAGATTCATTTTTGACCCTTAAAAATCTGGACAACATGTTGTTTTTCGGGAAAATGTAGTTTTCGTCGTTAAACTTGAAAATAGCATAACTTCTTTGTTATAAATTCGTTTTAACTCGTTCAAGCGACCACGTTTTAGTTTTAAAGTATATTTTCTGAATATCTAGCCCAAAATATTTTATAAGCGTGAAATTTCCGACTTAGCAAAATGATCAGACCTTATATTTAGTTTGTCGAAAGTGATTTGTCTCGCGTAATACTTATTCTAACCACTTCAAATCAATACTAAATCTATTCTAAACCTACCATACACCTTCTTAGGGTGTCATGGGTTCCTACACATCATCAAAAATGATATGTTTCAAGGGATTAATTATAGGATGATATATACTAATTATAAGTAATAAAAACAATAAAAGTGGTATAGATTCACATGTAACTTGCATGTTTTCTTTCAAGCATGATAAAAATGACTTAAATATGAATATGAAAGATTAAAAATGATCATGAAATGCTTACTAGTATGATGATGAGATTTATGGAACAAGGTTTTTCCTAATTACCATAGGTTTTTATTGCAAAACCTTAAATAAGAGTATACTAGAGTGTATAAAATAACTTGATCTTGAAATTTTTTGGCTTTTTTCTTGTTCTTCTTCCTTGGCCGGTTTATAAGAGAGAAAATGGGGAGAGAGTTTTTGATTTTCACCTAAGTAATGTATATGTATGTGTTTATGTAAGTATATAACTAAAGAAATATACAAGTGTAGGTCTAGTTTGTATATGTGTAGTCTAGGTAAAGATTTTTTTATGTCAAAATTGTTTTGTGTCATGTATTTTGGTCGACAAGGGAAAAACAAAAACAAAAGTGGTGACTTTTGTATGACAAATGTAATATAGTGTAAGTAATATAGGTAAGTTGTATGTATAATTAAGTATTTAGGGTAGCGTTAGCTAGAAATAAATTTTAACGGAGCAAAATAAAATATATTGAAGTTGTAAAAATTATAAAAATACATTTCTTACAAGAATTGAGTGAAATAATAATTATCGAGTAGTATTTACTGAAAAAGCGTCATAAATATATATATATAACAATTTATATACAAAATAAATTTAAAAACATCCTAGAATATTATAATTTTATAATCTTAAAATGAGTATAAAAATATATAAGGTTAATTTTTGAATGTGTCGGATCAATTATTCAAAATAAATGATTACGCGATAGCGTTTATTTAATAGGAAAATATACGTTTAATGAAATATGCAAAACCATGCATGAACTAATATGATGATGCTGTTACCAATGATATGTAGACTAAATCTAGTCTATATGAAATGTCCTCAATGATTTCTCATGAATTTGCAACTAAACCCTTACGGTTACGCGAATTTGACACTAGTAAACCTAGTTTACGATAAATGATGAATAGTGAATCATGAATAGTTATTTTTTCTCCGGAAATGAATAGTGTTTTGTAAATAGTAAAATTTTGAATTACGTTCTCGGAATATCAAATCGACTTAAAAAACGATGAATAGTAAAATGATGAATAGTAACCGGTGAATAGTAAATTCCCGAGATGAATAGTAAATTTGAGAAATGACCTGAAAGTACGAGTTGTCACAATTACTGTGGATGTTTATCATAAATTGTGTCCCTCGGCCTAACTATGGTTATTTTCTTCCTTTAGTTACTGTCCAAGTGGGGGTATTTTAGTCATTTCACTGTTTTCGCTTTTTGTTAAGTATTTAATTATTTGTCTGCACTAGTCCCAAGAAACCCTATAGTTTAAAAGACATAATTTGCAACCTAAAGTTCATCATATAAGCTACCATCTGGTTTGATCTCACTCATTCAGCCACCACTACCAATCAAAAGTTACACCATATAACTCAACTACTCTCCAACTAGTTTCCTCAACTAGTTACCTCACTCATTCCTTCCGATCCACACCATCACCTACTTTTTTGTCTCACAAGCTACTGTTACTGTTCATCATCATCTTCATCTAAAAAATGGTTCTTTGTGCCTGTGGTCCGAACATCATGGACCAACAGGAATCCTGGGCGTCGATTCTATGTATGTAATACCTACGTAAATTTTACTCTTGATCAAAACATATGTTACATTTTACAAGTTGCCTCTGTTTTCTTCATTTTATTTACATTCTTTTTCATTTTACAGAAATCGAGTTGTCCTTTCATTGGTTGGGTAGATCCCCCAATGTGCAACAGATCTCTTGATATAATCCCTGGTTTACTTAGGACTAAGGATGTTTTGAAAGATGTTCTTTCATTAGAGCAAGAAAGGGTTGACTATGAGGAGCACAGGGAAAATGAGGAGGAGATGCGGGAAAACATGAGGTGATGCGGCCAAACATGGAGGAGTTGCGGCCAAACAAGTTGAGGGAATACTTGATCATTAGTTGGGTGTTCTTCGTTTCTTATGTTTACTTGCAAAGTTGACCTGTTGGGTTTGGTCAATATGGGTTATTTTTTAGGTTATCTGTTTGTTGATGGTTTATGTTATGGGTTTATGAACAATATATTTTGTTAATGGTGTAAATTATGGTATTAGATTATGTACATTATGATTTTTCAACAATGTTTCAAGTTTCTTAATTATCTACTTTGATTGGTGTTATTTGTTTGTTAAGTAGGGTTATGATTGTTTATGATCCAAATTTAAGTGGATTGCTTGATATTTATGATCCAAATATGTTGCAGAGGATGATTTAGTTTACAATATTTGGTTAACTACATCACAAATATATTCATGACATTATGCAAGTCAATAAATGTGCTTTAAAAGTCAAACAAAAAACCTTTGGCTGGTGGTGGGTTGGATGACTAACATGAGTAGAAGTTGTGGTCTGTGTTTTCAGTATGAATTGGTGGATTAGAAGCAGTGTTTAGGGTATGTGTTGAAGATGAAGAATTGTCAGTGTGAGGAGTGTCTAGGACAGAGGGAGTAGGACTGTTGGTGGGTTTTTGTCCATCGTGAGCTGTTTCCCGATCTTAAGAGTGTTAATTAGTTTGATGCTCACTACCGAGGAGATGCGGTTGAAGTCACGGTCTCAAGCTCTACATGTGTACTCTTCTTCCTCATCCCCTTTAATTTTGTTGGCCGAAAATGGTAACACCACTCGTCGCCCTCCTCTTGGCCATGTTAAATCTTCAAAACCATACTTTAATTTTGCTAAAGGATCATGTAGATTTGGTGATAAATGTAAGTTTGTTCATAATGGGAACATGCATGCACAACCACAAAACCGCACGTCCTATGGTCATCAAGCCTTAACAGTGGCTCTCAAAACCCACAAAATCTTTCAAAAGCTCACCTGTTGGCATTTATACAATCACAACAAGAACTTTGACTAAACTTGGGGGCTAGTGTCAGTGTTAATATTATGGGGCTGAATACTAATGTTGGCGTTAATAATGGGGAAGCATAATAACACTCGTAGCAATTCCTTGTCCGGTCTTTAACACTGTCCTGTCACCACCATTCGGCCTTTACTAGCCCAACAACATCATTGCTACCTTATCTGGCCCACCGGGCTTTCATGTGCTACCAACACAATATCCACCCAATGGTTTTACCTTTGCAACAACCCAACAGATACCGGCCAGGCATAATTTTATTTTTGGCCAGCATCCTACGGGTCAACAAGCCTCGGGTTAACAACTTCCGGGTCAATAGCCTACGGGTCAACAGGCCACGGGTCCACAACTTTTGGGTCAGTCGAGACTCGAGTCCCTCCATTGCTTTGTTTTACATCATGCATTTAGTTTCATGACTCTTCAGGATCCTACTACCGGTGCTTGGAATATAGTCTTGCTGGAGTTCTTCAGTATCTTACCTTTACTTGCCAGATATTTCCTATGCAGTGCAACAAGTTTGTCTTTATATGCATGATCCTCGAGAGCCTCATTTTTCGGCTTTTAAGAAGATTTGAGATATGTTCATGGTACTCTTGATCATGGGTTATAGTTATATTGATCTTCTACTACATCTTTAGTCGCTTACTCGGATGCAAATTGGGTTGATTGCCTTACTACTGGACGATCGACTGCAGGTTATTGTGTGTTTCTAGGCAACAACTTACTATCTTGGTCTTCTAAGCATCAACAGACGCTCTCTCGGTCTAGTGCTGAAGCAGAGTATCGTGGTGTTACCAATGCTGTGGTTGAGTCTTGTTGGTTGTGGAATTTATTACGTGAGTTGCATACTCCTTTGGCCTCCGTAACACTTGTTTACTGTGATAATGTCAGTGCAATTTATTTGTCACCTAATCTGGTTCAGCATCAGCGTATGAAGCATATTGAGATATATATTCATTTTGTTCGTGATTTGGTTGCGGTTGGTCAAGTTCAGGTTCTTCATGTTCCGTCTCGTTATCAGTATACGTGCATCTTCACCAAGGGTCTACCTTCTGTTTTGTTTGAGAAATTTCGTACTGGTTGAGGAGTGTTAGTCGACCCATTAGCATATCGGGCCTAAGCCCGCTTCTAGATTTATCCTTATATCCTATTTATTGTATTGTATGCTTATATGACATCAAGAGATTTACACTAACAATATATCTATACTACTATATAAAACATTTGAGACATTTTATTTATGGAAGGCTTAAAATTAAGGTTTAAAATTTTTTAAATTCAACACTTTCTAATTGTAGAATTGAGTAAAATTATAAAAATATAGAATTAATCTCTGTTGGGAATCGAACCCAGGTCTCGTCGGTGAGAGCCAAACATGCTAACCACCGGACAACAATGATTCTTTATTTACTTTTTGCAAAACCATATATATAAACAACATTTGTAAGGGATTTTTTTTATTCACATTTAGCCCATATGAAACACTAATATAACTTTATTAGTCCCTGTACAAAATGATTGTATTATACAAATAATCAATAATCCCATATTAATTATTATATAAATCCTTTACAAACTAAGAAACACAAAAGTTCATAATCCGCCGGATAGATACTATTGAAAAGAATCTTACATGTCAAAGAAGACTTTAAGAGGATTTATAAGATATGATAACGTATAAATATATAAAGTACAAAAAAATGTGATCGAAAAATATTGTTCATCAAAAATTTTGATATTAAGGTACTCGTCGCCGCAATATACGGGTAGCCCGATAGTAATATATAATGCAGTTTTGCAAATTTCAAAAGAAAATAATTTAGTCTCACAAGCTGACATGGCTAAAGTGGTGCCAACTCAAATATTATTGGTGGGTTAAAAAACCAGACAAATATTATTGGCGGGTCACATCTGGACCGTCCAATACCGGCCTCACTTTCAATCCAACGGTCACAATCTCTCCGTGATGCCACGTGGCAACATCCATATAATTTGGAGGCGCCTTGCATGTATGCTGGGAAATAGGTCCCAACCCAAATAACATATTTCTCTCCGTCAACTTTTGCAATGTAGTAGACGACTATATATGAGTGTCGCTTAACTGAGTTCATATCAGCTTGAATCTACTATTTTCGTAGCATAAGTTCATAAATTTTACAATTGAAAAGTGGGAAAAATGCCGATTTCTAGCATTTCCATTGGAACTTCGGGTGATGCTAGTTCACCGGATGCCTTAAAAGCCGCTTTTGCTGAGTTTATTTCGATGCTCATTTTTGTTTTTGCTGGCGAAGGCGCTGGCATGGCTTTTGGTAAAGCCATTGCACCCTTTAGTTATTCCCATTTCATGATAAATGAAACTGGCCTAACAAACTGAATTTTTATTTATTTTTTCTTTTTTGCAGGGAAACTAACTGATGGTGGAGCAGCGACACCAGCTGGTCTTATTTCAGCATCGATAGCACATGCTTTTGCACTATTTGTGGCAGTATCAGCAGGGACGGACCCACATGGGAGCCAAGTGTGGCACGGGCCACACCTTATTTTAGGTCACAAAGTGTAAATTTTTAATAAAATATATTTTTCAGGGCAAGTGCAACACCCAATTTTATCTAATAAATTCTTTATCGGGCAACTTTAGTACTTATAATCATAAACAAAAAATTTGTGCAACACCCTATCAAAAATCCTGGGTCCGTCTCTGAGTATCAGTTGGTGCTAACATCTCAGGGGGTCATGTAAACCCTGCTGTGACATTTGGGGCGTTTGTTGGTGGTCACATTTCGTTGTTAAGAAGTGTTTTATATTGGGTTGCTCAATGTCTTGGCTCTGTGGTTGCTTGTTTGCTTCTTAAGTTCGCAACTGGTGGTTTGGTAAGGCACTGAACAAAAAGTTTCAGCTAACAACTAAAATTACAGTTAAAAGACACTAATATATTTGGAATATGTGCAGGAAACATCAGCTTTTGCTCTTTCAGCAGGAGTAGGTGAATGGAATGCGGTGGTGTTTGAGATAGTTATGACTTTTGGACTAGTCTACACAGTGTACGCAACCGCAGTTGACCCTAAGAAGGGTGATTTGGGGATCATTGCACCACTAGCCATTGGTTTCATAGTAGGTGCAAACATCTTAGCTGGTGGTGCATTTGATGGTGCATCAATGAACCCAGCGGTGTCCTTTGGCCCAGCTGTGGTCAGCTGGACCTGGAATAGTCACTGGGTGTATTGGCTAGGCCCATTCTTGGGTGCGGGTTTAGCTGCACTTGTATATGAGGTTGTCTTTATCGGCTCAAGTACCCATGAGCAACTCCCAACCACAGATTACTAAGAATCTATGTATCGATCTCTCAGAGCAATTGGGTGGTAAAGGGATGTCTTAGCTAGGCCAGGAATCGTATTGATGTTTGTGGGTGTAATGGAATTGAAGCTGGTTGTTTTTGTTTTTGAGTCTGATGAAAACCCTTTCAGGCTATGTACTAATGTAAATAGTTTGCGATGGTATGTATCAAGTTGTGAATTTATTCGTTTTGGGTCATTTCAGCATATAAAAAAAAACTACAGGAAGACAATAAACATAAGTGTGTGATATATAGGTTTATATAATATAATGTATAGTAGAATTAATTATTCATTTGGAAATAGATGGTTTAAAAGGCACATATCAAAATAAACAGTGTACATACAAAGAGCCAGATAGCTAAAGCTAAGCTTCAGGGAGTTGTTTATAATTACCTCAATTTTGTAACTAATGAAGAAGTAATGATTAAAAGAGATGATCTTCACTTTATCTTTTTCTCACTACGTAGACGTAGTTTTGAATGACGCTGCTTGAACAAATGAAGATATTGTTGCAAACATAGAAACGGGTGGCAGATAACGCCCGCCTGACTCAAAAACATTTATAAACAAGAAAGAAATTATAAAATTTACACAAGATAAAGTAAATCTTTGCTACATATACCTACTGTCAAGGAGCAAAGGAGAAAATTATTAAGGCACACATGGTAAGATACCTTGACAAATGTGTAGTAGCTGAAAGGGATGGAAGCAAAGTAATATGGGTAAACTTCTTTTTCCAAGAAAACTTGGAGCATTTGACACATTGTCCACACTATTTAGTAGTACCATTGCAAAAGAAAAATAAGGAAAACTTTGGTCAGTATATACAATGTACGCGATTGGAAAACTGTCAAAAAGGGTAAACATAGACACGACTTACTTTCACCGACAGCCCCAATTGGTATAATCACAATGAAAGCTGTATACCTAGCAAAGTGGTAGCAACTTCTTATATCCATAATTGAATAAGAAACTTCAATTTCTGAAGTGTTGTACGTGTTCATGCTTGAACAGGTAAATACATATGTTGATGTTAAAGGAGATGGACTGAACCTGAGGTGAATGAGGAAATAGGGGCAGTTTCCCACGCAGCTCAAAGCATAGAACATATATCTAATTATCTGCCATGAATTTGGTCAAAACAGCTTATCCATGTGTTTAACTACAAACACGAGCATGGTGAAAAATTAGAATCTACCTCAGCAAAACACCAAGCAACAAATGTAATAAAAACTGCTGGTAATTCTTGAACCTACATAAAGAAATAGAGACACACATACAACAGCCAAAATAAAGAAAATTAGCATACAAAAGCAAGCATTTGTTAACAATGTTCTAACTTCATCATACTTGTATCTTCATTTGTCATTCTAAAACCTAATTAACATTGCTCTAGTTTTGTATTAACAATCTTTCGTAGTTAAGAAAAATGCAAACCTCGTCTATTCCAGGAACAACAGCAAGCAGGAAATACACCCTCCCTGCCCATTGACACAGGGGGGTGAAAAATCCACTAGGAACAATACCTAGAATAAACACAGGAGACAGAACACATTTAGTTCCAAACGACGAAACCTATTTAGAAAGTTCCTTAGATATATCAAGGTTTGAAGACTTGTAATGTTCTCGGAACTAACCTATAGCTCCATGTATCACTTCTAAGAATGCAAGAGTTTGTAAAAGGCCTGTCAAGAAAATAAAAAGATTTACAAAGAAGTAAGGCCGTAAAAAACATTGTAACCATTGGCACCCATTTTACGAAATCCAAAGTCTAGAAAACGATCAAAATTGACTTAATGTCGTCGTATGCAACATCTATAAAAAGAACTAGATAGAAGATGGTACAACTAAAATTCCTTTTAAGTTTGAAAAGCTGTCTCTAGTAAGGAGGAATTAAATCTATATTTGATTTAAGTAGTTACTTAACATGTAAATATTAAGGGAGTTGATACTCACCACCACACTTTTTGATTCATGCACGACTAGTTGTGCATTACAGTCTTGTACTGTACAATACTATAATGCACAACTAGTGGTGCATGAATCAAAAAGTGTGGTGTGAGTATCAATTCCCAAATATTAAGGTTTCAAATTCTGATTTTAGAGAGACAAAATGCATACTACTACGTATATGATTACCAGTGGCCCATGTCCTTTTCAGATGAGTAGGTTAGTTGGATCAAGTATAATTAGGCTTGAGCTCATGCCAACTAACCTATCCATCTAACAATCCTAGCTTCGAGTATCCATGAGTTGAAAATTTTCCGGAGTAGTGTGCGGTTTGTATATAGTTTAGTGTGTGGGTTTGACTTTCTAAAACAAATTAATAGTTAGACAAAATATCTAATTTATACTACCTCTATCCCTAAATAAGTGTCCAGTTTGACTTTTCAGAGTCAAACTAGATCAACTTTAACCTTATCTATATTTGCGAGTGTTATATAATACGTGATGCAAAATATATGAATTGATTGGGTTTTAAGTGTACTTTTCATTGGTATAGTTTTTCATCAAGTATTATATAACACAAATAAATTATTTACAGTCAAAGTTGAACCAGTTTGATTTTGAAAAGTCAAACTGGACACTTATTTAGGGACGGAGGGAGTACTACATAAGACCACCATATGTATAGTAGATACAGGCATTAGTTTTTGACACGACGCTAACCTCCCAAGAAAATTAACCGGAAAGGGTTGATTTTACACACGTTAACGACTTAACGTTGTAACCCATTTAATAAACCAAGCGTGTGCAAGTTGACATGATAAAATTTCTAAAATTCAACCCATCAACCCATTTGACCCACCAGATAAGCAGGTTACACGTATTGTGCCTAGGATACATGGTTAAACATGTTCCCGTAGGATTGAGATTTTGAACATGATTAACTAAAATGTGTAAGAATAACAAATAGGTATATTATTGATTTGTCATTACATTAAAGATTGCATGTTCATTTATAATCGAACTTGATTTAGGGAATAAGCTAATATAATCAAAGCTCTATTCCTAATGAACCCTAAGCCCATGAATGAGTTTGGGCCTACTAAACTATTCACTAACAATCCCAAGCAGTTTGAACGGGAGGCTTCTGGACGAACATACTAGAATGAATGTTGAAAATTTGAATAATTGTCTTTTTTAGATGTTGAAGTCCTCTTCTTCTTTTCTTCATATTCTTTGTTGTTTGTTTGCATGAATGCGCATTTGTACTGCAGAGTTGTTTATTACTTGACGACTTCTACTCTTTTATGTCGTGTTTTTTTTAACTATAAGGCTTGCTTCTTGATTAGGTAGGTGAGCGCAATTTTTTCAACTTTAATCGCAACAACATGCTTGTAACCAACAAGTAAAAAAAGTTTTGTTGATGAAGAAAAAGTTAATTTTTTGGTTTGTTAATGTACATAGGGTGTGTTATGACGGCTAGGGTTTTATAAGATAGGGTTTAGGAGTTTGGTATGAAAAAATGAACCAATTAAAAAAATATAGCAAAATTAAATAAACGAGGATCCTTCCGGGTCACCGGAATATAACCAATGACAGGAAGATAGGAATTTTATTTTATTTTGTTGGTGGTTGGTTTTACTTAAAGCTTTGATACGATGTTAAGTGATTAATAAACCTCATGCGATATGTTTTATCGATGTAATACTTATAAAGGCAATACATGGACACCCTAATAGAGCCGAATCTAGACATGCTCGACGTCATTAGGGTTTTGATGCATAGCCTTTATAAAACCTGAGCCCGTGTGTAGGTTCGGGTCCATTTAGGTTTTCATGTATTACCTTATAAGTATTGCATCAATAAAATGGGGATCCTCTGACGTATTCGGCCTGAGCCGACGTCTCTAGCCACCCGTCAAACCCTAGCCATTGTCATTTATCCGTTCTCTAAAAAAAACAATCTTCATATTAAACGATAGCAGGTCAGTGTTTAGACCATAACTCCCAAACCCGTAAAGAGTTAACTGACGTCGTCAGCGTCATTAGCTTCGTATTGAAATTTCAATAAAAATTCTAATAAAATCGCCTTCGTAGCCTTAGCCACACGTCACCACGCGCCATAACACACCGCTGCATTAAAAGAACATGGCTCACTACTTTACTTATAACACTCAAACCGCTTGGAGTTAAATGACGTCATTAGCAGCCGTGGATTTGTAATTAAATTCAAGAAACGATATCGGATTAAGCAATCCATCGCGTTCGGATCGCCATCACTCATCGTTATAAGTCTAGATAGTCGTCGGAAAGAAGAAACAAATCTCTTTCTCGGATTACGTTTATATGTTGCCACTGGTTACTATCAATGTCTTGATTCTTCATCATGATAACTATCTTTATTTTTGTTTTTTAGTAACTTATATTTCAAGTCGAGCTTTCGCGATTTCCTCGCTCACAATGCGGAAGAGTATTAGGTAATAGATTATAAAGCCGAGGACCGTCTGTGTGTTCAAGTCCAATAAGGTTTCCATATATTGACTTTGTGCATATTGCATCATTAAAACATATTTACTACTGAGGTTTATTCATCATTTAGCAAAAAGGTCATGCTCCGGTTGAGTGGTGCCGACCTCAGCACTTATTTATATATTGGTGCAGATGATTAGTGTGTGCCTACAACTCTACATCTATGTCTCCTACGGGGTTAGCAGTGAGCAATAACTTATGGATATTCATGCTAGGAGAAGATGCAACAAAATAGATATAGCGAGTAAGGACATTTGTAAAACTAATACATCAAACTATCAAAAATTACCGAGCATTCAAACCAAGGTCGTCAATATATAGATCTTAATATAAATCATTTTTGTTTTTGCAAGATCGGCATCGTAAAATTAGATCGAGATCGAAGATCCTACTTAAATTATCAAATGTCTTATATATCTAGTACTAATTCGTATTCAAAGTTGAATGTAAAGCAAATTCATGAAAAAAGAAAAGTTTTCAAAGTTATAATAATATGAAATGCAATGCCTAATGGTTTTAAACACGATAATATATAATCGGTGATAAAGAACGTTAAATCTTTTACAGTAATATAATTATCTATATATTTAACTCTTATAAAATATTTATAATTATCCACCGGTATTTTATTATGAGTAATGCTATTTAGGCCTACAATCCATGCCTAAAAACGTGCCTAATGCATAAATTACTTGTATAATTATATTATACATTTTCTCTCTCCAAATTTCCACCAATCACTTATTCAAATCCACCAATCAAATCATTAGGCATACTAGTAGGCTTGCTAATCAGGTATGAGAATCATTTTTCTTTTATTATTTCACTTAACAAAATTGATTCATTTAAAGTTTATTAGTTAGTTAATTAAAGGAAAGTATGATTGAATCGGATCGAGATTTTATAATCCTATTGTAAGATCAAGATCTTACTTAAGATTGTATGCCTTTTAAAATCTTATGAAAAATTGACTCGTTTTTTATTAGTGAGACCGGCAAAATCGAAAGATATTAAGAGTAGATCGAGATCTTTTACATATTAGTTCTCCAGCAGAAGCATAGGCACCATTGAAAGACTTCGTAGACAGGTAATCAAGTAAAATTCTAAACAATGCAATTGACCTGCAATTTTTGAACAGCCAACAATGTCACTTGATCAAATGTATGTGTTTCTTTTAAGGTGAGAAAGATGAAAACAAACATACTTACCATCCGAAAGCTTGAAAAGAGTTGTAAAGAAAGAGATAAAGTTTTGCTATTTGTTCCATGTCACTGGAACTGTGGAAGACACATGAAGTTGGTTTTAAAAATGAAGCGGTGTTATTAATGAGCGGTAGTATGGGTTGGCGGTTGGTATGTTGGGTCTTATAAATCATAACTCTCATTCAATGCGGGAGATAACGAAATCTTAAAAACAATGTTTTAAAACTCGGGTTGACCCGGCCGGTTGAATCGGGAACCGGTGATGTTACCGGGTTTTATGAGATTTCAAACCCGGATTAAACCGCCGGGTTTCACTTGACCCGGGTCGAACCGGTTCATCAAAACCGGCCGGTTTGTATTTTTTGTTGTTTTCGCACTAGCACACATACGCAACTGCTTGGGAATTCCGTTGAGCGATCTCTACACGGGTTTACCCTGGTGTAGGGGTAGGATCTGTCTACATTTTACCTCCCCCATACCCTGCCTAGGCGGGATTGGGTATGTTGTTGTTGTTGTTGTGTTGTTTTCTAATTGACCAATATGGATAATCGAGAATTATTGCATCAAACCAAAAGCTATTGAACAAATGAAATTACATAATCAAGTTATCTATACCATACTGCAAACATTTTGTAATGTTGGAATAGAAATGTTGTCATCAGTTATGTTTGTATAATAAAAATTTCATGAGGGAAGTAAGTATTATGTAAAGTTGTGATGACGTTTAAACATATACAATAATATATCACAGTTTTATGGGAATATCAATTTACATAGTTTTAAATGTTCAAGTAACCTGGCTGTAATGTCATTTAAAAGTTTGGACATTTCATTGGATTGTATGTGTTTTTATTGGATTGTATGTTTGGTTAACTTATTTTATGCTTAGTATTTGATTTTGAAGGGTTTAAATGTGTTTGATATTGGTTTTTTACAAGTTATATACGAGTTTGGTAACACAATTTATTGCATTTTTTATGTGATAGAAAGCCGGTTTGACCCGCCGGTCGAACCGGTTGAACCATTGACCCGGTGACCTGTCGACTCGACCGAGTCACTAAAAAAACCGGTTTTTAAAACATTGCTTAAAACTACACAACTTTCATGGCCATATAAATCATAACTCACATTCAATACGGAAATGAGGAAATCTTAACCACACAGCTTTCATTTTATATTTTTATAGATTGAGATATAGATTTCTAGTGTAATATTAGGAGCATGATTTTGTAAATTTTAAGTGTAAGATTTTGAGATTTTTTTTTTAATTAATTACAGATGTTTATACAAGTTCGAATATCACAACTTACACTTTTTGCGTTTAACTTTTCATAAGCTTTCAAATTTAACAGATCCCCACAGGACTTAAATTTAAAAAAAAGAAGAAGTTATTATTAATATTACATTATAGTAATCTTAATAACAAAACTCTATATACATTATTATATATATTTTTTAAATAAAATGTCCCATCAATAATTTTTGGCAATATTATAAACCTATATTTACTATAGTATAACATTTATAACTTCACAAAATGTTTTGTATAACAAATGCATTAAATGTATTAAAATCATGGGATAATCTCATATATATCCTTCTTTTGCTTCAAAATTACATATATATATCTAACCTAACTTAAAAGTTACATATATATTCAATCTAAAATTTAAAATTTCATATAAATTCAACCTAACCTAAAAGTTACATATTATTACACCCGAAAGCCGAAAAGGTAATATTGTTAAGCTATATAAGAATGTAATGGAACATGTTTAGTACAAGTAGAGATATTAGGTAGTAACCTTAGGGTTTAATATAAGAAGGAATGAAACATAGAAGACTAACTTTGCCAACAATCCAAACCTACACCTAACATAGATAAATATCTAATCCTAGAGATGTCTAGAAAGTGGAAGAAAAATTAAGAAGTGTTTAGAGTGTGTGTGTGGTGCATTTGATATAGGAGGGAAAGAGGAGGAGGACACTTTTATCATCCAAGCCATAATTGATCATCTTGAAGTATCATCAAGTCATTAGGAACCCTCAATTGTTAATTATCGCCACAAGTAAGTAATCCCTCCTCAAGTTATAGATTAGGGTTAATGATCTAAGAAAAGGTATGATGGCTAAAGGTGATTAGTGATGCTCTTGTTAGTTAATTAGTCCCTAACCATAGTTAATTGTGATATAGGAGGAAGAAAAGAGTATGTTAGCAAATCATGTAGAGAGCTAGTGGGTTTGAGGTAAGTATATGGTATAACTTGTTAAATGTTTGTTTATGATAATGCTTATGTTAGGTAAAGGTATCTTGTCATGGAGCTTGTAAATGTTATTTAGCTTGGATCCAATGATATAATAGTTAATGTTATGTCTCACTTGTTAAAAGGTAAGTAGTAATGTTATTATATGCTCCTGGTAAAGTTATGATTAGTGTGAATCACTAATCTTGTAAATGTTAATGTTGTTATACCTTATATACTTGCTAAGCGTTTTCGCTTACGTTTATAGTTGATGATGATTTTGTAGGTACAAGTGGAGAAAACAAAGGTAATGATAAGGTCTAGCTTGTAGACTTAGAAGGAGGGTAGAGTAGTAGTAGAAGGTAAGTGGAAGCTATCTTTTGGACCGAAGCAAGTAAAGTTGGAAGCCCCGTGTGTCTCCTCTTGTTTTGATATAATCTCGTTTTCATGGTTGTAGTTTTTTGTGGTCTTTCTTCATGTCTTGTCATGGTCTAAGCTGTGTAATTATTGGGAAGTGAAACATGAGCATGGCATATGGTTTGAGTCAACATTAAATGGGCATTTGACATAAGCCCGTTCTTACCCATTTTTGTAGCGCCATGGGTTAAGTAACTTTATACATGTTCTTGACCTAATATAATGAATGTGTAAGTTGATGGATAAGAGTTTTGCATGAGTACTTAGTGGATTTCACATAATGGGCTGAATGGGTCAATGTGGACTTTTTCCTCAATTTTGAAAGTCGTTTCTAGTGAATTCTGTAAAGTTTGATGTAAAACGGAAGTAGTATGAGTTATATGTAAGAAAAATGGGTCAAAACGCAAAGAAAGGGCCTACAGCCCTTCCAACCGGCGGCTGGAACACCAACCGGGGCGGTTGGAACTTTCTGTGGAGGTCAGAAGCCTCCAACCGGTGGTTGGGGTGTATTTTCAGATTTTGCCGATTTTCTAAATTTCATATCTTTTGTTGGGATATGAAAGTGCTGAAGATATCAAAGTACTGAAGATATCAAAGTACTGTAAGTTGCAAAGTACTGGAAGAAGTTAAAGACTCAAAGTACTGTTAAAGACAAAGTCAAAGTACTGCAATATGAAGTCAAAGTACTGCAAGAACAAAAGAACTGTTATATTCGTTTATGGAAAGAATTGTATTCTATGTTTAGATTACTTGTCATACAAGGTTATCAATTGTAAACCGACTAGGATATCCTTGAGCCTATAAAAGGACTTCTAGATTGGCATTAGAGATATGACTTACGATTTTAGAATTAGAGTTTTAGAGAAGTTCGATTATCTTAGAGTTGTATTAGAGTATCTGCATAATAAGCCGATTTAGAGTTTATAATAAAAGGTTATTCTTCTTAGCTTTGTTAAGTAAATTCGCGTACTTAATAAAGATTGCTCACTGTTTCTTTGTTAATAACTTAGGATTTATCCGAGGTTATTAAACCTTAACAAGCTAGTTAAGATAGTTTGATTAAAGTATATCGATCCAACAAGTGGTATCAGAGCTTGTGTGGAAACTCTGACTAGGAAGAAATCCTACTTCAACAATATTCAAGATGTCGATGAAGTCTGTTCCACCACCCTCAATCACCTCACTCAGAATTCCAATAATCAAGAAGGGAGAATATGACCTCTGGTGTATGAAGATGAGGCAGTACATTGCCATTACAGATCATGCACTTTGGAATGTTATTGTGAATGGGAATGAAGTTGTAGCAGACCCCATTGATATTCCTGGACAACCAAAAGCACCTAAACCAGTATTACCAGCAGCAACCTTAAGGAATCAAGAGAAGGCACTCAATATTCTCTTATCTGCCATTCCAGATGGTCATCTTCTCAAGTTTCATGATGCTAAAGATGCTAAGCAGCTCTGGGCTGCTCTCAAGACCAGATTTGGAGGGAATGAAGCCTCTAAAAAGATGCACAGAAATTTGCTAAAACAACAGTTTGAAACTTTCACAGTTGGTGAAAGAGAGAGTCTTGATGCTGCATATGATAGGTTTCAGAATCTTCTCAACATGTTGGAGCTATACAAGGCAGAAGTATCAGTTGAAGATGCTAACTTGAAGTTTCTAAGGAGTTTGCCATCATCATGGCATGTGATTGCTACAATGATCAGAGGACAACAAGGTTTGGATGTCATGGACTTTGATGATCTATATCATCAACTTAAGGTGTATGAGCATGAGATGAGTGGTCAAACAAGTTCTAAGTCTCACAGTATTGCTTTTCTATCATCTGAGAAGAAGGCCAGTACTTCCAAAAGTACTGCTTCTCCTCAAAGTACTGTTTCTCAAAGTACTGCTGTCTATACACCCCCTCATATGTTCAACAGGTCCCACCAACTACCACTATGGCCTCAGATGAAGTTATGTGCTCCTTCTTTGCACAACAAGCTAGTTTACCTGTCACTTATGAAGAAGATCTAGCACAGATTGAAGAAGATGCACTTGAAGAAATTGATATCAGGTGGCAAGTTGCTATGATCACTGCAAGAATCAAAAAGTACATGAAGAAGACAGGCAAAAGCATTGATTTCAAACCCAAACAGGGCATAACTTTTGACAAATCTAAAATTGAATGCTTCAATTGTCAAAAGACTGGTCACTTTGCAAGAGAGTGCAGGTTTGCTAAGTATCACGCAAACAGGACATCCGAGAAGCCAAAACTTGAGCTTAAGGAAATTCCCATTACTGAAACAAAGGCTTTGGTTGCTCAAGAGAAGTTATCTGAAGTTGACTGGAGTGAAGAGTTTGATGATGAACCGGTGACTTACTGTATGGTAGCAGTGGAAGATGCAGTTGAAGACACAATGGAAGCATTGGACTGAGTATGCTTTTGATGAAGTATCTGAACATGCTGCTTTGGAATCCGATGATGGCTTTGGAGGATTTGACTGGAGCAAGGAAAGTGAAGATGATCCTGTTCAACTCGCATTGGTGGCTACTTCACCAAATCAATCTCCTATCTCCGAGGTATGCTCAAATTGCTATGATTTTTATCATAAATTGCTTAGCAGTTATGTGATTGAGAGAGATAACTGTGTTAAGGCTAGGGTGAGGTAGCAGGTATCAAATAACCTTAGAATCTATGGAAGCCAAAATTTTAGCACATGAAACTAATGAAGTAGCTTGGGCTGAAAAATATGCACAACAGGATTACCAGTTAAAGCTTAGTGAATGGAAATTAAACTGTAAACTTGCTGAAATTGAAAAATTAACTAAGGAAAGAGATGATTTGTTAGCTAAGTTTGCTGCTTGGGGTGAAGCTGGTTTGTCACATGTTTCTTATGTTCAAAAACAGCAAAGAGCTTATCTTAAAACTGGATTAGGTTTTGGTATGGATTTTAGTAAGATAGAAGAAAACCAATCTAGTAATCAGGATGAAGGTGAGTATGAGGATATAACCACTAGTGATGAAGAACTCATTAATTATGTAGATACATCTAGTAATGATGGTTCATTAAGTGACTCACCTCCTGCATATAAGAAAGCTAATGATTATCATGTTGTTCCACATCCTACTGGCATTCATCAACCCCTTAGCCCTGATGTTTCTCGTTTTGGAGTAGACAGTCTAGAGTTTAGGAAAAAGCTAGTTGCTAAATCTAGGTCTGAAAAACCCAAAGAATCTGTTGAAAACGGTGTTCAAAATCAAGCAATACCTTTAAATCAAAGTCTTGCTCCACAAGCGATACCTTCTTCAAAACCTTTTCAAAACAATACTGCTAAACCTTTTTGGGATAATTTTGGTCAAAACAGGTTTAATCACTCACCAAGAAGGCAAAATAATTTTGGGCATAGACATAGAAGATGTCACTTTGACAGTATGGGTCAGAAACGTGTTTTGTGTGTTTCAGTCCTACTCATCTAATTAAGGATTGTGAACATCACTCGAAATACCTTAGACAATTTCCAAAGAACAGGATGCCAACAGAAACCTAGAGAGTACAAACCAGTTTGGACTAATTCAAATAGGGTCAATCACAGAAACTTCACATCAGATCTTAGATACCCACAACAGAGAAGACCTTCAGTATCTCATAGTACTTTCCAAAGTATGTTACCTCTGGCCCAGATACTTTCACAAAGTCTGCTCAGAGACAAGGTACTGATAAAACTGCTTGGAATAGGTATTCTAGGAGATCTCACTATCAACCTAGAATGTATCACAATTCATATAGGGGATCTAGATCACAGGAACCATCTGTTAAAACTGAATGGGTAAAAAGGGGAAGTACTGGTAAGGGACACACAATACGTTCAACAAAAAGTGAATCAGATGTTTGTGTGACACAAGAAAATGCTAATCAACCGGTGAAAGAGATTTATGTTGAAAAACCAGAAAGTTTTGAAAATCCACATGCTAAAACTCAAAAGATAATTTTGGATCATCACTTGAAAGATAGTGGGAATTACATACTCAAGGAATTTGAGTTTGTAACTCCACAAGGGGAACACAAGTCAGTGATGGCTTGGGTTCCTAAGAGTTTATAACTCTTTTCTTTGTGTGCTTGGCAACCCGGAAGAGGAGCTTAAAGATCATCTTATTGTGGATAGTGGTTGCTCCGGAAGTATGACAGGAGACAAAGAGATCCTGTCTGATTTTAGGAAGATTAGTGGAGGAAAAGTTGCATTTGCGAATGATCCCAATGGAGGAAGGATTACTGGGAAAGGAACAATTAAAGCTGGAAGAATCGATTTTGAAAATGTCAGATATGTGAAGGAGCTTAAGTTTAACTTGTTGTCAGTCTCTCAAATTTGTGATAAAAAGCATCCTGTGTTATTCACTGACACAGAATGTCTCATTCTTTCCTCTGACTTTAAACCTGTTGATGATGACTTGGTAGTACTTAGAGTACCAAGGACAAATGATGTGTATAGTTTAGACATGAAGAGTCTCCATTCATATGGTACAGCCACATGTTTGGTGGCTAAAGCAACATCTGGAGAGGCACATCAATGGCATAGAAGATTGGGCCATGTTAATTTCAAGAATATCAACAAACTGGTCAAAGGCAATTTAGTTAGAGGTCTACCTTCAAAGACTTACAAGAATGATCAATCATGTTTGGCATGCAAGAAGGGTAAACAACACAAAGCTTCCTGCAAGAAGCTTGAGGAAAGAACTATTAGAGAACCATTACATATGGATTTATTTGGACCTGTCTCTGTGGCAAGTTTAAATAAGAAAAAGTACCGTTTGGTTGTTACTGATGATTGTAGTAGATTCAGTTGGGTTTTCTTTTTGGGTTTTAAAGATGATACTTTTGATGCTATCCGGACACTGATTATTGCTCTTGAAAACCAATTGAGACTCAAGGTTAGAGGTATTAGATGTGACAATGGGACTGAATTCAAGAACAAACTTATGGATGAATTTTGTGCAAACAAAGGCATAAAAAGGGAGTTTAGTATTGCAAGAACACCACAACAGAATGGTGTTGCAGAAAGGAAGAATAGGACTTTGATTGAAGCAGCAAGAACAATGTTAGCAGATTCTCACCTACCTATTCAGTTCTGGGCAGAAGCTGTAAGTACTGCTTGTTATGTACTTAACAGAGTCTCAGTCACTAAACCACAGATGAAGACACCCTATGAATTGCTGATGGGCACTAAACCGAACATTCGTTTTATGAAACCCTTTGGATGCCCTCTTACTATTTTAAACACTATTGACAATCTAGGGAAGTTTGATGGCAAGTCAGAAGAAGGATACTTATTGGGTTATTGCACTAACAGTAAAGGCTTTAGAGTATACAACAAAGTTACTAAGAAGGTTCAAGATTGTCTTCATGTTGAGTTTTTAGAAGATCAAGACAATGAAAAAGGTAAAGGTCCTGATTGGATGTTTGATTTTGAAATTTTATCTCCTTCAATGAATTATGTTCCTGTGAGAGAAGAAAATCAACCTATGCACAATGAAGAAGATATCCAATATGTTGTTCATAATGTTCATATTAGACCGATGCTTTGTTCCTGCTAAAGATTCTGTAAGTTCAAACCAAAGTACTGCTGTTCCTAAGCAAAGTACTGTTTCTTCAAAACAAAGTATTGTTGCACCACAATCCTCATTATCTGCTGAGGATCAATCTATTCAAGAGGAACTTAATCAGATGCTTCTTCAAGATGTTTTAGCACATTCTTACACTGATGAACAAAGGAGAGCTTATGAAGAGGCAAAGAAAAAGAACAAGACTGCAGAGTTCTCTTACAGTACTTTGGACAGTACTTTTGAACAAAGTACTGCTGCACCAGTTGACAGTACTTTAGATGAACTAGATGATCATACCATGCCTGGATTAGAAGATACTGATGATGAATTTGAAGATGAAGGTATTTTCCAAAATTCCAATGAAGGTGCTGATGTTACTAATTTAGATGATAATTATGAAGTTCCACAGTCTCCAAACTTAAGAACTCATAAGGATCATCCTTCAGATCAAATCATTGGTCCTTCTACTACTGAGTGCTGACTAGACACAAAGCTAAGGGTTTCACAAAACCTCACAATGCTTTACTTAGTTTTGTGTATAAACAAACAATTTGAATCATAAGGACCATCAAACCTGTTTATTTACTTGTTTCATCTCTCAAGAGGAACCCAAGAATATTGCTCAAGCTTTGACTAAAGAAAGCTGGGTTGAAGCTATGCAGGAAGAACTTCTTCAATTTAAACTTCAAGAAGTTTGGGTTTTATGTGATCTTCCAGATGGGAAGAAAGTTATTGGAACCAGTGGGTTTTAGAGTTAAAAGAGATGAAAGAGGCAATGTTATCAAAAACAAGGCAAGGTTAGTTGCTCAGGGTTATAGACAGGAGGAAGGGGTAGATTATGATGAGGTATTTGCTCCTGTAGCAAGAATAGAAGCTATTAGAATATTTCTTGCCTTTGCTTCTTATATGGGCTTTCAAGTTTACCAGATGGATGTTAAAAGTGCCTTTTTATATGGCAAGATTACAGAGGAAGTTTATGTCAAACAACCTCCTGGTTTTGAAGATCCTAAACATCCAAACAAAGTCTACAAGGTTGTTAAGGCTCTTTATGGCCTTCATCAGGCACCTAGAGCTTGGTATGAGAGACTCTCCACTTTCTTATTGCAACATGGATATAGAAGGGGAGCTATTGACAAGACTTTGTTTATCAAGAGAGACAAGAAAGATATCATGTTAGTTCAAGTTTATGTTGATGATATCATCTTTGGGGCTACCAAACAGTCCATGGTTAAGGAGTTTGAGCAGCTGATGCAAAAAGAATTTCAAATGAGTTCAATGGGAGAGTTGACTTTCTTTTTAGGACTTCATGTTAAGCAGTCAAAGGAAGGTATTTTTATCAGTCAAGACAAGTATGTTACTGACATACTTAAGAAATTCAATTTTGATGATATGAAGGCTTTTACTACACCTATTAAATCTATCAATTCATTGGGTAAAGATGAAGATGGACACCCTGTTGAAGTCAAGCTTTATAGATCAATGATTGGCTATCTTATGTATCTTACGCATCAGGCCGATATCATGTTTGCAGTTTGTCTATGTGCAAGATATCAAGTCTCACCAAAGATCTCTCACATGAATGCAGTTAAAAGAGTTTTCTGTTATTTGAAACAACAACCTAAGTTGGGGTTGTGGTATCCTAAAGAGTCACCTTTTCACTTGGAAGCTTTTTCAGATAGTGACTATGCTGGTGATAATTATGATAGAAGATCCACAACTGGTGGATGCCAATATCTTGGAAGAAGGCTAGTCTCTTGGCAATGCAAAAAGCAGACAATTGAAGCAACATCATCTACTGAAGCTGAATATGTAGCTGCTGCAAGTTGTTGTGGTCAAGTTTTGTGGATGCAGAATCAACTTTTGGACTATGGGTTCAATTTCAAAAAATACTCCTATCAATATTGATAATGAGAGTACAATTTGTATTGTTAAGAATCCTGTGTATCATTCCAAGACAAAGCATATTCAGATTAGGCATCACTTTATCAGAGATTGTTATGAGCATAGGCTCATCAATGTAGTTAAGGTTCACACGGATGACAATGTAGCTGATCTACTCACAAAAGGTTTTGATGTGTCACGATTCAATCACTTGGTCGTGAGCATTGGAATGATTAACTACTAAGCTTTGTTTAAGGGGAGGACTATAAGGTGTTAGTATAGTCCTGTGTATTGCTTGAGGGGAGGATGTTTGTTGATACTTAGTTTATATGAAGAAATTTTGGCAAAGTACTGTTTTTCCTGAAAGTACTGCTTGGAAAGTACTGCTTGGGAAAGTACCGCTTATGTGGAAAGTACTGTTTGTCGTATTAAAGTACTGTTCCAACGGTAATATTGATGGGTAATTGATAATAACGATAACTTTGTTATTATAGGCTGTGATTTTTCAAATCCTACCTATAAATAACTACTTTCCAATTTTCCCTCTCATATTATTACTTTACATCTTTTCCATACTTATCTCTCGATCACCATCTCTTTATTCTTCAATAAAATCTTTATTGTGCTCACTCATTCAACAATGGCGAATCGTTTAACTGTTTCTAAGCACAATATGGTGGCTAATTTGAACAAGACTGAGGCGAATATAGCTTTTATGATATTGTTGATTATCTTACTGGGTCGCCTATTAGTTATGCTCTTTTAGTTGAACCGGATGTTATTGAACCATGGATTCAAGAATTTTGGGCTAATGCTAGAGATAACATGGAGGAGGATGAATTTTATATTAGATCTACATTGCTTTGGACGGACTATCAAGATTACAGAAGCCTCTATTCGAGAAGATTTATTATTTGGAGATGAAGATGGGGCTATTCGATTTGACAAGCAACTGATTTGGGATACTTTTAGGAATCTTGGTTATGAAGGATCTTTAACAGAACAAACATTCAAGAAAGCATTATTCTGTTCTCAATGGAAGTTTTTGATTCATGTCTGCTTCATTGCATAAGTTCTAAAAGTACTTCTTGGGAGCAGTTTGGGTCTAATATAGCATCTGCAGTGGTTGGACTAGCTACTGACAGAGTGTTTGATTTTTCAAAGCTTATTTTGGATGGGATGCTATCACATATATCCTCCGGTCAAAATGGTGATGTACCCAAGGTTTGTATAGGTTTTCTTAAACAAGCAATTGGCTGATGTTCCAAAACCTACTGCTTTGTTACCTGTTATTGTGCAACAAGCCAAAATCTTTACATTTATGGCTAGGAGAAGTGCTTTGTTCAGAGGTGGAGATATTCCATTAACTTCTACAATGATGGAAGTTGTTCAAGCTGTACGTAATGAAGCTGGAGAGGATGAAGAAAGTGAAGGTCCTGATTCTGTTTCTACAAGATCTGCTTCACAAAGTGCTGACTCACAAGGTACTGCATCTGAAAGTACTGCTTCTATTGAAGGTACTGCATCTTTACAGGGTACTGTTTCTCCAAGCCCTGAGGTTCAAGCAGAGATTGAAAGAACACCTACTCCATCTCCACAACATTCTGTTCCTGTTTCAGAAGAACATTCACATCTTCAAGGTGATGATCATACTATTCCTCGTGAAGGTTTGACTTTAGATAATTATGCTTTGACAAGGGAGCTAGTTAGGTTGAATAAGACTGTTGAGTCTCAAGCTAAAGCGCTTAGGAAGTTGAGACGTAGGTATATCTGGTTAAGGAATTTTATTAAACCCTATATTCAAGGTTTCAATTTATGGGTTAAAGAGGAAAACAAACGTCGTAAACAACTTCGAAAGGAATTCAAACGAAAGAAGGTTCCTAAATCATCTTCTGTCAACTTGGGGAGGAATTTAGCAAAGGAAAATTTGAAAGAAGATGTTACAAAGAAGAAAGAATCTGTAAGTACTGAAGACAAGATTATTTCAGATTCTGAGGAACAAGAAAAAGAAGTGCAAGTTCAAATCTGAACATCAAGGTAATGATGTTCAAGGTACTGATGTTCAAGGTACTGAACATCAAAGTACTGATTTTCATGATACATCTAGGCAAGAAGTGATAACTCCAAGGGTATTGAATTTTGAAGAAGAAGCTGGTCCTTCTACATTTGTTATAGAAGAAGAGGAGGAATCCACATTCATACCTATTCATTCTGCTAGTGATGATGAAGTAATTGCTACAATATTAGATTTATCACAACCAAGAGGAGGGGTTACTATTAGAGATGTACAAGAAGAAGAACAATCAAGAGCTTCTCAACCAGCATTGATCCTAAAGACAAAGGGAAAGGTATTCTGGTTGAAACAAAGAAAAAGAAACTCACTTTGGCAGAACTTAGAGCAATTGAAGTTGCTAGGAATGAAGCTGCAGCCAGAAAAGTTCAAGAAGAGTTAGATGCTCAAGATAGAAAAGAACAAGAAGCTCAAGAGGCTCAATAGAAAAGCAGCTCAAGAGGTGCAAGATGAATTAGATCTTGAAACTCTTGAACCTTTACATCCCCTACACCTGTTAGATTTATGCCAAGAAGACCTAATTTAGCTAAGGACAGGAATGCTATGATGGCTTATCTGAAAAGTCAAGGGTATAAAGGATTACAGAAGTTTAATTATCTTGAGATGAAAAGATTATATGATTCTGCTAGGGAGGATTATAAGAAGAATGTTGCAGGCATCAAAGATTTTAGAAAAGAAGCTACCTGGACCTGAAACCTGAAAGGAAGAAAAGTTTAAAGAGAAAAAGAAAAACTGAAGTTACAGATGTTCAGTTTTCAAAGAAAGAAAAAGTAGAATTAAGATCTGAGACTAGTGATGAATTGAAGAATTATCTCAGAGTGGTAGATTTTGATTATACAAAGGAAGATGATAACATGAAGATGAACAGATCAAAGATCAATGTTTTTAAAGTTGTGAAATCCAAGAATGAAGAATACATGATTTTTCATAAAGAAGATGAAAGCTTCAAAGATTTCAAAAGGATATGGGATTTACTGCATATTATAGATAGAGTAGACCTATTCTACTTATATCATGTTGTGAAGGCTTACTTTGAAAATAATCCATTGGAAGGGATTGGTTTGATTTTACATGGTGATCTTATAACTTTATGGGAAACTGATGAAGAGAGCACTGATGATATCTGGAAGAATCAAGAGAGCTGGGAAATAGTTTCTTTGGAGATTCTTTGAAGAATCTGGAGTTCATGTTTTGGAGCTGGAAAATGGAACAATGATACACATGTTTGCAGAAAGAAGATATCCTCTCACAGTTGAGCTCATGAGAAGAATGCTAGAGCATGGATTGGAAGTGGAAGAGGATAATGAAACTGCTTGCATGGTTATCAACTTGTTTATAAACTGGACTACCATTGCTGAGGATGATCAATAACTGGTATGAATTTTATTTGAATAAATACTTTTTGATATATCAGTACTTTTATTCAAAGTACTGCTGATCAGACAGTACTTTCATCAAAGTACTGTTTGCTAAACTAAACCAGTTAAATAAATTTTAGAAGAAATCTTTTTGCTAAGTAATAAATATTTTGAACTAAAGGTTGAATAAATGGTTTTTGTGATGATAACATCAATAGGTTATCAATCCACCATGGTTACAAAAGGATTGACTAATCCATGAGCAAACGGCTCTGGTAAAGATATATCAAATCCGTTTTTAGTTGACAACTTGCTAATAAGTTGGATGGTATTCAACTCACCATATCAGTAATGTGAAGAGTTGGCTAGCCCACAAGAAAATGGCTTGTGGTAAAGGCTGTGGAAAAACCATTCTTGGTAATTAGTTCACTATTAGATAGAAGAACTAACTAGTCCGAAGGGTACACTTTTGGTAAAGACAAAACAAATCTGTTGATAGCTGGTGGTTTGCTAAAAATCATATGGTTATCAATGTACCATGGTCTTACACACCAAAACATTTGGCTACTCCAGAGATAATGGCTTTGGTAAAGAGTTCTAAATCCATTAATTTTCAATGATTCACTTGAAAGTGATGAGAATAGTATGCAACTTAAACTGAATGTACAAATTGTCATATGTTGCTGTGTTGCTGAAAAGATGGAGCTTGCTGGATGCAGCTGTAAAGAGAACAATTCTAAGAGATACTTTGACAAGAACAGATGTTACAGAGATAAAATCTTAAAGACTAAGAAACAATCCGTCTTTAAAAGATGAAGTTGTTAAAGATATATTCACAAAGGAACTTGAAGTCAAGCAAGTAGAATTCAAGTTAGGGGAGGATTGTTGGGATATGAAAGTGCTGAAGATATCAAATTACTGAAGATATCAAAGTCTTGTAAGTTGCAAAGTATCTGGAAGAAGTTAAAGACTCAAAGTCTTTACTTAAAGACAAAGTCAAAGTACTGCAATATGAAGTCAAAGTACTGCAAGAACAAAAGAACTGTTATATTCGTTTATGGAAAGAATTGTATTCTATGTTTAGATTACTTGTCATACAAGGTTATCAATTGTAAACCGACTAGGATATCCTTGAGCCTATAAAAGGACTTCTAGATTGGCATTAGAGATATGACTTACGATTTTAGAATTAGAGTTTTAGAGAAAAGTTCGATTATCTTAGAGTTGTATTAGAGTATCTGCATAATAAGCAGATTTAGAGTTTATAATAAAAGGTTATTCTTCTTAGCTTTGTTAAGTAAATTCCGCGTACTTAATAAAGATTGCTCAGTGTTTCTTTGTTAATAACTTAGGATTTATCCGAGGTTATTAAACCTTAACAAGCTAGTTAAGATAGTTTGATTAAAGTATATCGATCCAACATCTTTTAAACCGTAAGTTATCACGGGTCGTGACACTCGTCGTTTCGAAGGTAATTTAGTCTATTTTCATTTAAAAATACTTTCAAGGGCTAAATGTTCATAGATTTTTGTCAATGGTGAAAAGAGTAACAGGGTGTCCTTTAAAGTCAAGTCGTTTCTGCGTAAAAGTTAAAAATTTTTGGTCAACAGGTCACGGGGTTTAACATATATATATATCTAATCTAAAACTAAAAATTATCATATATGTCAAATTACCCAATTTATATATAATTAAAACCTTAAAATACAAATAAATATCATTTGACTTTAAAATAACCATTATACTATTATTTCTCTTTTCATTATAATCACACATAGGGATGGTAGTCGGGTCAGGTTGGTATAGGTTCGGGTCAGGTCAATTCGGGGTCAAGCTAAAAAAAATACCCGAACCCGACTAACCCGACCCCACTAACACCCCTATATGTGATTATAATGAAAAGAGAAACAATGGTATAGTGGTCATTTAAAAATCAATTGATATTTAATATGTATTTTATGGTTTTAATTATATATAAATTGGGTATTTAGACATATATGATAATTTTAAGTTTTAGATTGAATATATATGTAATTTTTAAGTTAGGTTGGATATATATAGAATTTTAAATTTTAGATTGGATATATTTGTAATTTTTAAGTTAGGTTGGATATATATGTAATTTTGAAGCAAAAGAGGAATATATATGAAATTCTCCCTAAAATTATAAAGATGTTTAAGAATTAGGACATCTTCATGTCACATAGATATAAAATAAATGTCCACTATGTGACAATTCGTATTTTCAGGTCATATTTCAAAACATTACTCATGCTTCATTATTTATCATTTATCGTAAATTAGGTTTACGAGCATCAAATTCACGTAACCGTAATGGTTTAGCTGTGAATTCATGAATAATCATTAAGGACATTTCATATGGACTAAGTTTAGTCTACATATCATTACCATCATTATCATCATATTAGTTCATTCATGGTTTTGCATTTTACATTAACCGTATAATTTCATATTAAATAAACGTTATCGCGTAATTAATTATTTTGAACAATTGATCCGTTACTTTCAAAAATTATTCCAAAATATTTTTATACACATTTTAAGTTTATAAAAATAATATTATGAGTTTACCCAGTGTTTTAAATTTATTTTATATCTAAATTGTTATGTTTATATAATTACGACGGTTTTCTTAAAAAACTACACGATAATTATTATTTCACTCAAATTTTGCAAGAAATGTATTTTTATAATTTTTATGACCTTAATATATTTTATCTTGACCCGTTAAAAGTTATTTTTATCTAACGCTACCTTAAATATTCAAATATGTATTTAATTCACCACAAGTCCTCAAGTTACTTACACAAACTTACTCTTATACATAATTAAAAAAAAAAAAAACATAACAAAGGATGGCTAGCACCCCTTGTCGACATAAGGGGTGAGTCACAAGGAATTTGCAAAATATCTCTAATAAAAGTATTACACTTAATCAAACACATTCATTCAACATAATATCAAAGATCAAAAACCCATTTGCTTCCTCTCTTTTCTCTCCAAAACCGGCAACCACAAGAGACCAAGAAGGAGATCAAATATTTTTCTCTAATCAAGTTTTATATACTCTAGTATCACTCTTGTTTAAGGTTTTGCAATATAAACCTTGGGTGATTAGGAAAAATCCATTGTCCATAAACCTCATCAAGTTACTAGTAAGCATCCATATTCATGTGTTTATTTCATATTCATTGTTTTAATCATTTCATTTTACTTGAGAAAGCATGCAAGTCTCATGAGGTTTATACCACTTTTTACATTGATTTTAAGAGTTATATATATTAGACATCCTATAATTACTCCTTGTTATAAATCACTCTTGGTGATATCTAGGAACCCATGACACCCTAAGAAGGTGTATGGTAGGATTAGAATAGCTTCGGAGTTGTTTTGAATGGGTTAGAATAGGTTTGGCGCGAGAAAAACTCATTTCGACAAGTTTGCAAAAGGGTCTGTCCTTATTTTTAAAATCTGGAAAATCCGACAGTAGATAAAAAATTTTGGCCTAGATAATTAGAAAATACACTTTAAAACGAAAACGTGGCCGCTTGGACGGATTAAAACGGAGCTATAACGAAGAAGTTATGAATTTTTCAAGTTGGCGACGAAAACTATAATTTTCTGGAAATTTCAGCATGTTATATTTATTTTGTACGAGTCAAAAATGAAACTTAGGCGTTATAAATTATGCCGACTTATCAAAAATATATTAGTATACTTTGATACAAAGCTAAGGACCTTTAAAGCGTAGAAAACGGATTTGTAATGATTAATTTATGCACGTTTACAAAAGTTGTCGTAACTTTAATATATAAGAAAAACTAGTCAATTTTCTAATAGACAAGTTTTACGGCAAAACAAGTGACCATGTTGAAGAGCATTTTTAACATTGATGTAGAACATTTTATAAAGTAATGTCTTCTAGTAAAAGTGAGTTTGCCAAGTATATTTTCCAAAATGTCCGACCGTTTGACTAGCGGAGTTGTAATGAATTAATTATTGCTACTCAAAAATTTGCCGAAAACCATCCTTAAACTATATTTTGGGACACAAGTACTATACTTAACCTCTATTTTTCTTTATGTTCGAGACCTCTAGGATGGAAACTCATGTACTAAAACTTTGAGATATTGATACAAGCTTCCCAAAACCATTGAGTACGTTTCCTAATACTCGATGTGTACCATTTTACGACTAGCTTTTAGAGGCCGTTTTGTCACTTTCATGAATATTTCAACGACATTATTTTACGACGAAAAGTTATAATTTCTTAATAAATCACTAAATAATTATCGTCGGATATCATTTCAACGTAATTACATGTGGAGTAATTTAAAAATGGTCAGGACGTTAAAAGATTAGATTTTTGACGAAAAGTATTATTTTCAAAAATTCATAAGTGGTATAGATATCATCCGAATTGCATGCATAACATTACATCATAACTTATTACGTATCATATCATTCATAATAGGTCTAGTTTTGAGATTCACGCTACATTTCGGTGTACACACTTTTGTCATCGCATCAATTCATCAAGTGAGTTTTCATAGCCCCGTTGTACACGTTTATACTTATTTTCAAACCTACGGGGGAGAATACATTGCACATCATTTTTATTACGATACCAATTATATCAAATTCATTTACATTGCTTAAGTTACCTCATGCCAATTTAATGTCCCCATTTTATAACATGAACCGTTAATTTCATAGAAGCGAGGGTGAGTGGATAGATCTATCGAGGGTGACTCCTCCATCCGGTTGGTGGATTCCAACTGGTTAAACGGATGCATTTCATTTAATATCATTATTTGAGTTGTTTGGCAAACACTCTGTTAGGGCGAACATCATAATCAGTCTAGTTTCGGTGTCATGGACTTATAGCAATTGTAACATTTTTATGTGGCATGTTTGTCATATATGGTCTATACTTGTGTGGTCGTATAAATTATTTTTCATAAACCTATGATTTCTCACCAACCTTTGTGTTGACCGTTTTAGCAATGTATTTTCAGGTAACTAGACATTCGCATCATGGCACGAATAAGGAACCCTCATAGTGTCGCGGCGTCGACACATATTATTGTATATTATGGTTTTCTTTTCAAAACATCGTTTGGACTTGTACTAAACTTATATTTCCGCAAACTTTATCAACTTTTGGGACCTATCTTGTAACTCTGTATGTTTTATATAAATATCAAACGATGTGTTTCTAAAACGGCACTTTTGGTCGTTCAATATAACTGTGATTGTGATGCTATGACAGTCAATCCCTCAGGAATTCCATTCATTTGCAAAACAGTAATTTGGGGTGTGACAGATTGGCAATCGAGCTTCAGTTATAGAGAACTAGGTTGCATCATTGACCCTAGACTATAACTACATCATCATAGCATCTCATCATTTCATCATAAGTGCATGTTCACTTTACATGCGGATTCATATACATTTTATTCAAGTTATTTACTTTTATTTTACATTGGTTGTCACAAAGATGTCTTCAGATTCCGACCCTATCCCTATATCATCTGACACGAACATGGAGGATGTCTCATCCGACACCAACATGAACGATGCCTTATCACACATTGTAGTTTTATCTTCTATTGGCTCTACTTCGGACTTTCCACTTATAGTGACTGACACTGAGACCGAACCCTTTGAGGAGGGCGAAGTTTCACCTACACCACCTGTTAGCCCTACACATGGCCCGATTCACCCACCATCACCACTTTTATCATCATCATCTTCATCATACTATCTTAGGGAGCCTATACCTACTTTGGACTTGCCGCTCAAAAAGCGTGCACGTTTTGACATCCTCTGCATCACCCTACAGAGCCCGAACCACCAGCTAGGTTCGAGAGAGGAGAGAGCTCAAAGGCTGCTGCTGCTAGACAGCCTTCCACTGAGACATTAGGGGCACGTATTGATAGCCAACAGGTTCAGATAGATAGGATGTTAGGACAGTTGGAGGAATTATCATTGGATCGAGTGGAGACCATTGAGGAGGAGGTTGAAGGCCTAGTGATAGGTAGAGTTTTGATTGATTTGGCACACCAGGGTTTAGAGTCTAGACAGTTAGAGAACCGGGGGCATATTGTTGAGTTGAGGCAGGAAATGCCTGAGTTATATGACAGAGCCGAGATGGCACAGGACGAACTTCAGCGTCAGGCTCAGGAGTTGGCATTAGCACGTGAGAGCATGGTTATCGCACAGGGTCAGATTAGCGAGTTGAGGGGTTTGATTGCTAGGTTGGTTGCACAGGTTCGAGATCTACAGGATCGAGCTGGCGGAGCACCAGGAGGTGCCTAGTGTAGACTTTTATCATGTATAGTTTTTATTTACTATTATCCTAGTCACAAGGTGTGTGACATAGTTTAAAGAACTTGTTGTCTTTTGGTTGTTGTACAAACAAAATATCAAGTGTTGACTCAACTATGTAGGAATGGTTTTACTATCTATGATATCGGTCCATGAAGGCCGAAATTTTCATGTATATTATCCACGTGTGTTGTGATTATATTTGTGATATTTCGTGGTTGTTCCGTTGTGATTTCATTTATATTATGCATGTTGTGGTTGTGGATATATATATGTGTAATGTTTGTTTCTACTTACGAGTTCTCATAATTGTTTCATCTTATGCTTTTGAAGAGCAATGGCACCAAAGAAAGCCACACCTGAATTGACACAAGCTGCTATGCAGAAGTATGTGAACGATAGCATAGCCGAGGAATTAAGGACTGAGAGAGCATCGGTGGCAGCTGCTGCTGAGGCTGCGGCTACTGCCGAGGCCGCTAGACATGCTGCTGCTGCAGGCATTGCAGGAGGTTCCGGAGTTAGAAGTTGTACGTATAAGGATTTCAAAAGTGGAGATCCTACTAAATTCAAGGGTACTGAAGGGGCAACTGCCATGGTTAGATGGTTCGAGAAAATGGAGTCCGTGTTTTTGCTATGTAATTGCCCGGAGGATAGCAAGGTTAAGTTTGCTACAAGTACACTACTTGATGGGGCAATGTCGTGGTGGAATTCGTATGCTCAGCCAATGGGAATGGAAAATGCGTACAAGCTCACCTGGGAGCAATTCAAAAGGTTGCTAACGAGGAAGTATTGTCCGCGTACGGAGGTGAAGAAGTTGGAGACCGAATTCTATGAATTGGTGACTATTGGGTATGATATTGATACTTACATTCGAAGGTTCCAAGAATTGGCCGCGTTATGCCCATCTATGGTTTCGGATAATGAAAAGCTACTGGAGGCTTTCATCGGGGGACTTCCCCAGGTTGTTCAAGGAGACGTGATTTCTTTTGATCCGCAAACGATTGAGGAATCTATTCGAGTGACTCAAAAGCTCATGGCGCAAGTAGTGAAGAGAAGCAACATCGCCAACACCAACCGAAACAACAATACCAACAACCGCTCCAATTTCAACAATAACCGAAACAATTACACCAACTATAACAACAATAACAACAAACGGAAGTGGGACAACAACAGAGGTGGAAATGTTACTCAACAACCGCCTAAGAGACAAGAGGTGGCAAAGGCCTATGTTGCAGGTCCAAAGGAGAAGAAGGGGTACACTGGGATTTTGCCTAAGTGTGAGATGTGTTCTAGTCATCACAAGCCGGGACGTTGTCCTGAACCATGCGGGAATTGCAAGAAAGTGGGACATCAAACTAGGGAATGCAAGATGCAAGCTACTGGGGAAAATCAGAAACCACCTGTGACATGTTTTAGTTGTGGAGAAAGGGGACACTACAAGAGTGAGTGTCCAAAGGGAAGGAACCAAGGAAACAAGAATCAAGGAGGAATGGCACAAGGAAGAGCCTATGTCATGGGAGGTGGAGAAGCTAGGGAGGACCCGAATGTCGTTACGGGTACGTTCCTTATCAATAATCGTTATGCTTCAGTTTTATTTGATTCGGGAGCCGATAAGAGTTTTGTGTCCACTATATTTGCACCTTTACTCAATATCAAACCAACCACATTAGACACATCATACAACATTGAATTAGCTAATGGTAACTTGATTAGTACCGACACCATTGTCCGTGGTTGTACACTCAATTTTCTAAATCATCCCTTCAATATAGACCTTATGCCCGTAGAACTTGGTAGTTTCGACGTCATCATCGGTATGGATTGGTTATCCAAACATCGTGCAAGAATCATTTGTGATGAAAAAGTTGTTCATCTTCCTTACAACGGAGAAACTTTGATCATTCGTGGCGAACGAAGTGGAACTAGACTCAGTATTATATCATGCATCAAAACGGAGAAGTACATAAAGAAAGGTTGTTTTGCTTTCTTAGCACATATAACCGAGAAGAAGTCGGAGGAGAAGCGACTTGAGGATGTACCGATTGCTCGAGAATTTCCTGAAGTCTTTCCCGAAGACTTGCCAGGACTCCCACCGGCACGTCAAGTAGAATTTCATATTGACTTAGTGCCCGGAGCTGCACCAATTGCGCGAGCACCTTATCGATTAGCACCATCGGAAATTCAAGAGTTGTCTAATCAGTTGCAAGAACTTTTAGACAAAGGATTCATTAGGCCAAGTTCCTCGCCTTGGGGAGCACCGGTCTTGTTTGTGAAGAAGAAAGATGGAGAGCTGAACAAGTTAACGGTGAAGAATCGTTACCCACTCCCCAGAATCGACGACTTGTTCGATCAGTTGCAAGGCTCTAGTATCTATTCAAAGATTGACCCGAGGTCAGGTTATCATCAACTTAGAGTGCGGGAGGAGGATATTCCAAACAGCGTTTAGAACACGTTATGGACATTATGAGTTTCAAGTAATGCCGTTCGGATTAACTAATGCACCTGCAGTATTCATGGATCTCATGAATAGGGTATGCAAACCGTATTTGGACAAGTTTGTTATAGTATTCATCGACGACATATTGATTTACTCAAAGAGCAAGGAAGAGCATGAAGGGTATTTGAGAACGATTTTAGAACTACTCAAGAATGAGAAGTTGTATGCCAAATTTCCGAAGTGTGATTTTTGGAATCGCAAAGTACAATTTCTTGGTCATGTAATTGATAGACAAGGATTACAAGTAGACCCTGCAAAGATTGAAGCCGTAAAATATTGGGCTACTCCAACAAATCCTACGGAAATCCGACAATTTCTAGGACTTGCCGGGTATTACCGAAGATTCATCGAAGGTTTTTCAAAGATAGCAAAAGCTTTGACTAAGTTGACACAGAAAAACAAGAGGTACGAATGGGGAAAGAAACAAGAAGCTGCTTTTCAGTTGTTGAAGCAAAAGCTTTGCAGTGCGCCAATTTTGGCACTACCCGAAGGAATCGAGAACTTCGTTGTATACTGCGATGCTTCACATAAAGGGCTTGGAGCTGTTTTAATGCAAAACGAGAAGGTGATAGCTTATGCTTCTCGAAAACTTAAGGTTCATGAGAAGAATTGCACCACACATGATCTTGAGTTGGGGGCCGTAGTTTTTGCACTTAAGATTTGGAGACACTACCTTTACGGTACAAAGTGCACAGTGTTTACGGACCACAAGAGTTTGCAATATGTTCTTGATCAGAAGGAACTTAACATGAGGCAACGTCGTTGGTTGGAATTACTCAGCGATTATGATTGTGAAATCAAGTATCATCCGGGAAAAGCCAATGTTGTGGCTGATGCTCTTAGCCGGAAAGAAAGACCCAAACCTTTAAGAGTTCGATCATTAGGAATGACGATCAGTTCACCTTTACCAACAAAAATACTCGAGGCACAAATCGAGGCACTTAAGGAGGAAAATCGACCAAGTGAAAATCTTTATGGTATGCCTGAAAATGCAAATGGCTTTGTAAAGAGAGCAGATGGAGTATTATGCTTCAAGGAAAGAATGTGGGTACCATTATATGGCGGGATACGAGAATTGATTATGCATGAGTCGCATAAGTCAAAGTATTCTATTCACCCAGGATCTGATAAGATGTATCAGGATCTCAAGAAACTTTATTGGTGGCCGAACATGAAAGCGGAGATTGCTACGTACGTGAGCAGATGTCTTACTTGTTCTAAAGTAAAAGTCGAATATCAGAAACCTTCAGGATTACTCCAACAACCAGAAATTCCCCAATGGAAATGGGAACGCATTACAATGGACTTTGTCACGAAACTTCCAAAGACATCGGGAGGTTACGATGCTATATGGGTAATCGTCGATCGTCTTACCAAATCAGCTCATTTCATACCAATTAGAGAGACTTACTCCATGGAACAACTTACTAGACTATATGTCAAGGAAATAGTCTCAAGGCATGGAGCACCAATTTCCATCATTTCCGACAGAGATAGTCGATTCACTTCAAACTTCTGGAAATCATTACAAGATGCATTTGGAACCAAATTAGAGATGAGCACAGCATATCATCCACAAACCGATGGTCAAAGTGAAAGGACAATTCAAACGTTAGAAGATATGCTGAGGGCATGTGTGATTGATTTTGGAAATGGTTGGGCTAATCATTTGCCATTGATTGAATTCTCGTACAACAATAGTTATCACACCAGTATAAAAGCGGCACCATTCGAGGCACTTTATGGTCGAAAATGCCGATCACCTGTTTGTTGGGCCGAGGTTGGAGATGCACAACTCACTGGTCCAGAAATGGTACGGGAAACAACAGAAAAGATAGTCCAAATCCGAGATAGACTCAGAACTGCCAGGAGTCGACAGAAAAGTTACGCAGATGTTAGACGCAAACCGTTGGAATTTCAAGTTAGCGACAAAGTGATGTTGAAAGTATCGCCTTGGAAAGGCGTGGTACGATTTGGAAAACGCGGGAAGTTGAACCCGAGGTACATTGGGCCATTCAAAATTTTGAGCAGAGTCGGACCTGTAGCTTATCGACTTGATCTTCCGACAGAACTTAGTCACGTACACAACACGTTTCACGTTTCAAACCTGAAGAAATGTCTTTCGGACGAATCACTCGTTATTCCATTGGAAGAAATTCAACTCGACGATAAACTCAATTTCGTGGAGAAACCTGTAGAAATCATGGACCGCGAGGTCAAGCAGTTGAAACAGAGTCGTATTCCTATTGTGAAGGTTCGCTGGGATTCTCGAAGAGGTCCTGAGTTTACTTGGGAACGGGAAGACCAGATGCGCCTCAAATATCCTCATCTTTTCACCGACAACACTGTAGGACCCAACAAGGACTGAATTCAGGGACTGAATTCCTTTTTGGATGGGCGAATGTGACAATTCGTATTTTCAGGTCATATTTCAAAACATTACTCATGCTTCATTATTTATCATTTATCGTAAATTAGGTTTACGAGCATCAAATTCACGTAACCGTAATGGTTTAGCTGTGAATTCATGAATAATCATTAAGGACATTTCATATGGACTAAGTTTAGTCTACATATCATTACCATCATTATCATCATATTAGTTCATTCATGGTTTTGCATTTTACATTAACCGTATAATTTCATATTAAATAAACGTTATCGCGTAATTAATTATTTTGAACAATTGATCCGTTACTTTCAAAAATTATTCCAATATATTTTTATACTCATTTAAGTTTATAAAAATAATATTATGAGTTTACCCAGTGTTTTAAATTTATTTTGTATCTAAATTGTTATGTTTATATAATTACGACGGTTTTCTTAAAAACTACACGATAATTATTATTTCACTCAAATTTTGCAAGAAATGTATTTTTATAATTTTTATGACCTTAATATATTTTATCTTGACCCGTTAAAAGTTATTTTTATCTAACGCTACCTTAAATATTCAAATATGTATTTAATTCACCACAAGTCCTCAAGTTACTTACACAAACTTACTCTTATACATAATTAAAAAAAAAAACATAACAAAGGATGACTAGCACCCCTTGTCGACACAAGGGGTGAGTCACAAGGAATTTGCAAAATATCTCTAATAAAAGTATTACACTTAATCAAACACATTCATTCAACATAATATCAAAGATCAAAAACCCATTTGCTTCCTCTCTTTTCTCTCCAAAACCGGCAACCACAAGAGACCAAGAAGGAGATCAAATATTTTTCTCTAATCAAGTTTTATATACTCTAGTATCACTCTTGTTTAAGGTTTTGCAATATAAACCTTGGGTGATTAGGAAAAATCCATTGTCCATAAACCTCATCAAGTTACTAGTAAGCATCCATATTCATGTGTTTATTTCATATTCATTGTTTTGATCATTTCATTTTACTTGAGAAAGCATGCAAGTCTCATGAGGTTTATACCACTTTTTACATTGATTTTAAGAGTTATATATATTAGACATCCTATAATTACTCCTTGTTATAAATCACTCTTGGTGATGTCTAGGAACCCATGACACCCTAAGAAGGTGTATGGTAGGATTAGAATAGCTTCGGAGTTGTTTTGAATGGGTTAGAATAGATTTGGCGCGAGAAAAACTCATTTCGACAAGTTTGCAAAAGGGTCTGTCCTTATTTTTAAAATCTGGAAAATCCGACAGTAGATAAAATTTTTTGGCCTAGATAATTAGAAAATACACTTTAAAATGAAAACGTGGCCGCTTGAACGGATTAAAACGGAGCTATAACGAAGAAGTTATGAATTTTTCAAGTTGGCGACGAAAACTATAATTTTCTGGAAATTTCAGCATGTTATATTTATTTTGTACGAGTCAAAAATGAAACTTAGGCGTTATAAATTATGCCGACTTATCAAAAATATATTAGTATACTTTGATACAAAGCTAAGGACCTTTAAAACGTAGAAAACGGATTTGTAATGATTAATTTATGCACGTTTACAAAAGTTGTCGTAACTTTAATATATAAGAAAAACTAGTCAATTTTCTAATAGACAAGTTTTACGGCAAAACAAGTGACCATGTTGAAGAGCATTTTTAACATTGATGTAGAACATTTTATAAAGTAATGTCTTCTAGTAAAAGTGAGTTTGCCAAGTATATTTTCCAAAATGTCCGACCGTTTGACTAGCGGAGTTGTAATGAATTAATTATGGCTACTCAAAATTTGCCGAAAACCATCCTTAAACTATATTTTGGGACACAAGTACTATACTTAACCTCTATTTTTCTTTATGTTCGAGACCTCTAGGATGGAAACTCATGTACTAAAACTTTGAGATAATGATACAAGCTTCCCAAAACCATTGAGTACGTTTCCTAATACTCGATGTGCACCATTTTACGACTAGCTTTTAGAGGCCGTTTTGTCACTTTCATGAATATTTCAACGACATTATTTTACGACGAAAAGTTATAATTTCTTAATAAATCACTAAATGATTATCGTCGGATATCATTTCAACGTAATTACATGTGGAGTAATTTAAAAATGGTCAAGACGTTAAAAGATTATATTTTTGACGAAAAGTATTATTTTCAAAAATTCATAAGTGGTATAGATATCATCCGAATTGCATGCATAACATTACATCATAACTTATTACGTATCATATCATTCATAATAGGTCGAGTTTTGAGATTCACGCTACATTTCGGTGTACACACTTTTGTCATCGCATCAATTCATCAAGTGAGTTTTCATAGCCCCGTTGTACACGTTTATACTTATTTTCAAACCTACGGGGGAGAATACATTGCACATCATTTTTATTACGATACCAAGTATATCAAATTCATTTACATTGCTTAAGTTACCTCATGCCAATTGAATGTCCCATTTTATAACATGAACCGTTAATTTCATAGAAGCGAGGGTGAGTGGATAGATCTATCGAGGGTGACTCCTCCATCCGGGTTGGTGGATTCCAACTGGTTAAACGGATGCATTTCATTTAATATCATTATTTGAGTTGTTTGGTAAACACTCTGTTGGGGCGAACATCATAATCAGTCTAGTTTCGGTGTCATGGACTTATAGCAATTGTAACATTTTTATGTGGCATGTTTGTCATATATGGTCTATACTTGTGTGGTCGTATAAATTATTTTTCATAAACCTATGATTTCTCACCAACCTTTGTGTTGACCGTTTTAGCAATGTATTTTCAGGTAACTAGACATTCGCATCATGGCACGAATAAGGAACCCTCATAGTGTCGCGGCGTCGACACATATTATTGTATATTATGGTTTTCTTTTCAAAACATCGTTTGGACTTGTACTAAACTTATATTTCCGCAAACTTTATCAACTTTTGGGACCTATCTTGTAACTCTGTATGTTTTATATAAATATCAAACGATGTGTTTCTAAAACGGCACTTTTGGTCGTTCAATATAACTGTGATTGTGATGCTATGACAGTCAATCCCCAGGAATTCCATTCCGCTGCAAAACAGGTAATTTGGGGGTGTGACAGATTGGCATCAGAGCTTCAGTTATAGAGAACTAGGTTGCATCATTGACCCTAGACTATAACTACATCATCATAGCATCTCATCATTTCATCATAAGTGCATGTTCACTTTACATGTGGATTCATATACATTTTATTCGAGTTATTTACTTTTATTTTACATTGGTTGTCACAGAGATGTCTTCAAATTCCGACCCTATCCTATATCATCTGACACGAACATGGAGGATGTCTCATCCGACACCAACATGAATGATGCCTTATCACACATTGTAGTTTTATCTTCTATTGGCTCTACTTCGGACTTTCCACTTATAGTAGTGACAGCGAGACCGAACCCTTTGAGGAGGGCGAAGTTTCACCTACACCACCTGTTAGCCCTACACATGGCCCGATTCACCCACCATCACCACTGTTATCATCATCATCTTCATCATACTATCTTAGGAATCCTATACCTACATTGGACTTGCCGCTCAAAAGCGTGCGTTTTGACATCCCCTGCATCACCCTCTACAGAGCCCGAACCACCAGCTAGGTTCGAGATGGGAGAGAGCTCAAAGGCTGCTGCTGCTAGACAGCCTTCCACTAAGACATTAGGGGCACGTATTGATAGCCAACAGGTTCAGATAGATAGGATGTTAGGACAGTTGGAGGAATTATCATTGGATCGAGTGGAGACCATTGAGGAGGAGGTTGAAGGCCTAGTGATAGGTAGAGTTTTGATTGATTTGGCACACCAGGGTTTAGAGTCTAGACAGTTAGAGAACCGGGGGCATATTGTTGAGTTGAGGCAGGAAATGCCTGAGTTATATGACAGAGCCGAGATGGCACAGGACGAACTTCAGCGTCAGGCTTAGGAGTTGGCATTAGCACGTGAGAGAATGGTTATCGCACAGGGTCAGATTAGCGAGTTGAGGGGTTTGATTGCTAGTTTGGTTGCACAGGTTCGAGATCTACAGGATCGAGCTGGCGGAACACCAGGAGGTGCCTAGTGTAGACTTTTATCATGTATAGTTTTTATTTACTATTATCTTAGTCACAAGGTGTGTGACATAGTTTAAAGAACTTGTTGTCTTTTGGTTGTTGTACAAACAAAATATCAAGTGTTGACTCAACTATGTAGGAATGGTTTTACTATCTATGATATCGGTCCATGAAGGCCGAAATTTTCATGTATATTATCCACGTGTGTTGTGATTATATTTGTGATATTTCGTGGTTGTTCCGTTGTGATTTCATTTATATTATGCATGTTGTGGTTGTGGATATATATATGTGTAATGTTTGTTTCTACTTACGAGTTCTCATAATTGTTTCATCTTATGGTTTTGAAGAGCAATGGCACCAAAGAAAGCCACACCTGAATTGACACAAGCTGCTATGCAGAAGTATGTGAACGATAGCATAGCCGAGGCATTAAGGACTGAGTGAGCATCGGTGGCAGCTGCTGCTGAGGCTGCGGCTACTGCCGAGGCCGCTAGACATGCTGCCGCAGGCATTGCAGAGGTTCCGAGTTAGAAGTTGTACGTATAAGGATTTCAAAAGTGGAGATCCTACTAAATTCAAAGGTCTTGAAGGGGCAACTGCCATGGTTAGATGGTTCGTGAAAATGGAGTCAGTGTTTTTGCTATGTAATTGCCCGGAGGATAGCAAGGTTAAGTTTGCTACAAGTACACTACTTGATGGGGCAATGTCATGGTGGAATTCGTATGCTCAGCCAATGGGAATGGAAAATGCGTACAAGCTCACCTGGGAGCAATTCAAAAGGTTACTAACGAGGAAGTATTGTCCGCGCACGGAGGTGAAGAAGTTGGAGACCGAATTCTATGAATTGGTGACTATTGGGTATGATATTGATACTTACATTCGAAGGTTCCAAGAATTGGCCGCGTTATGCCCATCTATGGTTTCGGATAATGAAAAGCTACTAGAGGCTTTCATCGGGGACTTCCCGGTTGTTCAAGGAGACGTGATTTCTTTTGATCCGCAAACGATTGAGGAATCTATTCGAGTGACTCAAAAGCTCATGGCGCAAGTAGTGAAGAGAAGCAACATCGCTAACACCAACCGAAACAACAATACCAACAACCGCTCCAATTTCAACAATAACCGAAACAATTACACCAACTATAACAACAATAACAACAAACGGAAGTGGGACAACAACAGAGGTGGAAATGTTACTCAACAACCGCCTAAGAGACAAGAGGTGGCAAAGGCCTATGTTGCAGGTCCAAAGGAGAAGAAGGGGTACACTGGAATTTTGCCTAAGTGTGAGATGTGTTCTAGTCATCACAAGCCGGGACGTTGTCCTGAACCATGCGGGAATTGCAAGAAAGTGGGACATCAAACTAGGGAATGCAAGATGCAAGCTACTGGGGAAAATCAGAAACCACCAGTGACATGTTTTAGTTGTGGAGAAAGGGGACACTACAAGAGTGAGTGTCCAAAGGGAATGAACCAAGGAAACAAGAATCAAGGAGGAATGGCACAAGGAAGAGCCTATGTCATGGGAGGTGGAGAAGCTAGGGAGGATCCGAATGTCGTTACGGGTACGTTCCTTATCAATAATCGTTATGCTTCAGTTTTATTTGATTCGGGAGCCGATAAGAGTTTTGTGTCCACTATATTTGCACCTTTACTCAATATCAAACCAACCACATTAGACACATCATACAACATTGAATTAGCTAATGGTAACTTGATTAGTACCGACACCATTGTCCGTGGTTGTACACTCAATTTTCTAAATCATCCCTTCAATATAGACCTTATGGCCGTAGAACTTGGTAGTTTCGACGTCATCATCGGTATGGATTGGTTATCCAAACATCGTGCAAGAATCATTTGTGATGAAAAAGTTGTTCATCTTCCTTACAACGGAGAAACTTTGATCATTCGTGGGGAACGAAGTGGAACTAGACTCAGTATTATATCATGCATCAAAACGGAGAAGTACATAAAGAAAGGTTGTTTTGCTTTCTTAGCACATATAAACGAGAAGAAGTCGGAGGAGAAGCGACTTGAGGATGTACCGATTGCTCGAGAATTTCCTGAAGTCTTTACCGAAGACTTGCCAGACTCCCACCGCACGTCAAGTAGAATTTCATATTGACTTAGTGCCTGGAGCTGCACCAATTGCGCGAGCACCTTATCGATTAGCACCGGATGCAAGAGTTGTCTAATCAGTTGCAAGAACTTTTAGACAAAGGATTCATTAGGCCAAGTTCCTCGCCTTGGGGAGCACCGGTCTTGTTTGTGAAGAAGAAAGATGGATCTTTCAGAATGTGTATAGATTATAGAGAGCTGAACAAGTTAACGGTGAAGAATCGTTACCCACTCCCCAGAATCGACGACTTGTTCGATCAGTTGCAAGGCTCTAGTATCTATTCAAAGATTGACCTGAGGTCAGGTTATCATCAACTTAGAGTGCGGGAGGAGGATATTCCGAAAACAGCGTTTAGAACACGTTATGGACATTATGAGTTTCAAGTAATGCCGTTCGGATTAACTAATGCACCTGCAGTATTCATGGATCTCATGAATAGGGTATGCAAACCGTATTTGGACAAGTTTGTTATAGTATTCATCGACGACATATTGATTTACTCAAAGAGCAAGGAAGAGCATGAAGGGTATTTGAGAACGATTTTAGAACTACTCAAGAATGAGAAGTTGTATGCCAAATTTCCGAAGTGTGATTTTTGGAATCGCAAAGTACAATTTCTTGGTCATGTCATTGATAGACAAGGATTACAAGTAGACCCTGCAAAGATTGAAGCCGTAAAAGATTGGGCTACTCCGACAAATCCTACGGAAATCCGACAATTTCTAGGACTTGCAGGGTATTACCGAAGATTCATCGAAGGTTTTTCAAAGATAGCAAAAGCTTTGACTAAGTTGACACAGAAAAACAAGAGGTACGAATGGGGAAAGAAACAAGAAGCTGCTTTTCAGTTGTTGAAGCAAAAGCTTTGCAGTGCGCCAATTTTGGCACTACCGAAGGAATCGAGAACTTCGTTGTATAATGCGATGCTTCACATAAAGGGCTTGGAGCTGTTTTAATGCAAAACGAGAAGGTGATAGCTTATGCTTCTCGACAACTTAAGGTTCATGAGAAGAATTGCACCACACATGATCTTGAGTTGGGGGCGTAGTTTTGCACTTAAGATTTGGAGACACTACCTTTACGGTACAAAGTGCACAGTGTTTACGGACCACAAGAGTTTACAATATGTTCTTGATCGGAAGGAACTTAACATGAGGCAACGTCGTTGGTTGGAATTACTCAGCGATTATGATTGTGAAATCAAGTATCATCCGGGAAAAGCCAATGTTGTGGCCGATGCTCTTAGCCGGAAAGAAAGACCCAAACCTTTAAGAGTTCGATCATTAGGAATGACGATCAGTTCACCTTTACCAACAAAAATACTCGAGGCACAAATCGAGGCACTTAAGGAGGAATATCGACCAAGTGAAAATCTTTATGGTATGCCCGAAAATGCAAATGGCTTTGTAAAGAGAGCAGATGGAGTATTATGCTTCAAGGAAAGAATGTGGGTACCATTATATGGCGGGATACGAGAATTGATTATGCATGAGTCGCATAAGTCAAAGTATTCTATTCACCCGGATCGATAAGATGTATCGGGATCTCAAGAAACTTTATTGGTGGGCGAACATGAAAGCGGAGATTGCTACGTACGTGAGCAAATGTCTTACTTGTTCTAAGGTAAAAGTCGAATATCGAAACCTTCGGATTACTCCAACAACAGAAATTCCCCAATGGAAATGGGAACGCATTACAATGGACTTTGTCACGAAACTTCCAAAGACATCGGGAGGTTACGATGCTATATGGGTAATTGTCGATCGTCTTACCAAATCAGCTCATTTCATACCAATTAGAGAGACTTACTCCATGGAACAACTTACTAGACTATATGTCAAGGAAATAGTCTCAAGGCATGGAGCACCAATTTCCATCATTTCCGACAGAGATAGTCGATTCACTTCAAACTTCTGGAAATCATTACAAGATGCATTTGGAACCAAATTAGAGATGAGCACAGCATATCATCCACAAACCGATGGTCAAAGTGAAAGGACAATTTAAACATTAGAAGATATCTTTGAGGGCATGTGTGATTGATTTTGGAAATGGTTGGGCTAATCATTTGCCATTGATTGAATTCTCGTACAACAATAGTTATCACACCAGTATAAAAGCGGCACCATTTGAGGCACTTTATGGTCGAAAATGCCGATCACCTGTTTGTTGGGCCGAGGTTGGAGATGCGCAACTCACTGGTCCAGAAATGGTACGGGAAACAACGAAAAGATAGTCAAATCGAGATAGACTCAGAACGCGCCGGAGTCGACGAAAAGTTACGCAGATGTTAGACGCAAACCGTTGGAATTTCAAGTTAGCGACAAAGTGATGTTGAAAGTATCGCCTTGGAAAGGCGTGGTACGATTGGAAAACGCGGGAAGTTGAACCCGAGGTACATTGGGCCATTCAAAATTTTGAGCAGAGTCGGACCTGTAGCTTATCGACTTGATCTTCCGACGAACTTAGTCATGCATACACAACACGTTTCACGTTTCAAAACTGAAGAAATGTCTTTCGGACGAATCACTCGTTATTCCATTGGAAGAAATTCAACTCGACGATAAACTCAATTTCGTGGAGGAACCTGTAGAAATCATGGATCGCGAGGTCAAGCAGTTGAAACAGAGTCGTATTCCTATTGTGAAGGTTCATTTGGGATTCTCGAAGAGGTCTGAGTTTACTGGGAACGGGAAGACCAGAATCGCCTCAAATATCCTCATCCTTTCACCGACAACACTGTAGGACCCAACAAGGACTGAATTCAGGGACTGAATTCCTTTTGAATGGCGAATGTGACAATCGTATTTTCGGTCATATTTCAAAACATTACTCATGCTTCATTATTTATCATTTATCGTAAATTAGGTTTACGAGCATCAAATTCACGTAACCGTAATGGTTTAGCTGTGAATTCATGAATAATCATTAAGGACATTTCATATGGACTAAGTTTAGTCTACATATCATTACCATCATATCATATATTAGTTCATTCATGGTTTTGCATTTTACATTAACCGTATAATTTCATATTAAATAAAGCGTTATCGTAATTAATTATTTTGAACAATTGATCCGTTACTTTCAAAAATTATTCCAAAATATTTTTATACTCATTTTAAGTTTATAAAAATAATATTATGAGTTTACCCAGTGTTTTAAATTTATTTTGTATCTAAATTGTTATGTTTATATAATTACGACGTTTTTCTTAAATACTACGATAATTATTATTTCACTCAAATTTTGCAAGAAATGTATTTTTATAATTTTTATGACCTTAATATATTTTATCTTGACCCGTTAAAAGTTATTTTTATCTAACACTACCTTAAATATTCAAATATGTATTTAATTCACCACAAGTCCTCAAGTTACTTACACAAACTTACTCTTATACATAATTAAAAAAAAAACATAACAAAGGATGACTAGCACCCCTTATCGACACAAGGGGTGAGTCACTAATGAATTTTGCAAAATATCTCTAATAAAAGTATTACACTTAATCAAACACATTCATTCAACATAATATCAAAGATCAAAAACCCATTTGCTTCCTCTTTTCCTCTCCAAAACCGGCAACCACAAGGGACCAAGAAGGAGATCAAATATTTTTCTCTAATCAAGTTTTATATACTCTAGTATCACTCTTGTTTAAGGTTTTGCAATATAAACCTTGGGTGATTAGGAAAAATCCATTGTCCATAAACCTCATCAAGTTACTAGTAAGCATCCATATTCATGTGTTTATTTCATATTCATTGTTTTGATCATTTCATTTTACTTGAGAAAGCATGCAAGTCTCATGAGGTTTATACCACTTTTACATTGATTTTAAGAGTTATATATATTTGACATCCTATAATTACTCCTTGTTATAAATCACTCTGGTGATGTCTAGGAACCCATGACACCCTAAGAAGGTGTATGGTAGGATTAGAATAGCTTCTGAGTTGTTTTGAATGGGTTAGAATAGGTTTGGCGCGAGAAAAACTCATTTCGACAAGTTTGCAAAAGGGTCTGTCCTTATTTTAGAAATCTGGAAAATCCGACAGTAGATAAAATTTTTGGCCTAGATATTTAGAAAATACACTTTAAAACGAAAACGTGGCGGCTTGAACGGCATTAAAAGCGGAGCTATAACGAAGAAGTTATGAAATTTTCAAGTTGGCTTACGAAAACTATAATTTTCTGGAAATTTCAGCATGTTATATTTATTTTGTACGAGTCAAAAATGAAACTTAGGCGTTATAAATTATGCCGACTTATCAAAAATATATTAGTATACTTTGATACAAAGCTAAGGACCTTTAAAACGTAGAAAACGGATTTGTAATGATTAATTTATGCACGTTTACAAAAGTTGTCGTAACTTTAATATATAAGAAAAACTAGTCAATTTTCTAATAGACAAGTTTTACGGCAAAACAAGTGACCATGTTGAAGAGCATTTTTAACATTGATGTAGAACATTTTATAAAGTAATGTCTTCTAGTAAAAGTGAGTTTGCCAAGTATATTTTCCAAAATGTCCGACTGTTTGACTAGCGGAGTTGTAATGAATTAATTATGGCTACTCAAAAATTTGCCAAAAACCATCCTTAAACTATATTTTGGGACACAAGTACTCTACTTAACCTCTATTTTTCTTTATGTTCGAGACCTCTAGGATGGAAACTCATGTACTAAAACTTTGAGATATTGATACAAGCTTCCCAAAACCATTGAGTACGTTTCCTAATACTCGATGTGCACCATTTTACGACTAGCTTTTAGATGCCGTTTTGTCACTTTCATGAATATTTCAACGACATTATTTTACGACGAAAAGTTATAATTTCTTAATAAATCACTAAATAATTATCGTCGGATATCATTTCAACGTAATTACATGTGGAGTAATTTAAAAATGGTCAGGACGTTAAAAGATTATATTTTTTGACGAAAAAGTATTATTTTCAAAAATTCATAAGTGGTATAGATATCATCCGAATTGCATGCATAACATTACATCATAACTTATTACGTATCATATCATTCATAATAGGTCGAGTTTTGAGATTCACGCTACATTTCGGTGTACACACTTTTGTCATCGCATCAGTTCATCAAGTGAGTTTCATAGCCCGTTGTACCGCGTTTATACTTATTTTCAAACCCTGGGAGAATACATTGCACATCATTTTATTACGATACCAAGTATATCAAATTCATTTACATTGCTTAAGTTACCTCATGCCAATTGAATGTCCCATTTTATAACATGAACCGTTAATTTCATAGAAGCGAGGGTGAGTGGATAGATCTATCGAGGGTGACTCCTCCATTCGGGTTGGTGGATTCCAACTGGTTAAACGGATGCATTTCATTTAATATCATTATTTGAGTTGTTTAGCAAACACTCTGTTAGGGCGAACATCATAATCAGTCTAGTTTCGATGTCATGGACTTATAGCAATTGTAACATTTTTATGTGGCATGTTTGTCATATATGGTCTATACTTGTGTGGTCGTATAAATTATTTTTCATAAACCTATGATTTCTCACCAACCTTTGTGTTGACCGTTTTAGCAATGTATTTTCAGGTAACTAGACATTTGCATCATGGCACGATAAGGAACCCTCATAGTGTCATCGACACATATTATTGTATATTATGGTTTTCTTTTCAAAACATCGTTTGGACTTGTACTAAACTTATATTTCCATAAACTTTATCAACTTTTGGGACCTATCTTGTAACTCAGTATGTTTTATATAAATATCAAGCGATGTGTTTCTAAAAGCGGCACTTTGGTCGTTCAATATAACTGTGATTGTGATGCTATGACAGTCAATCCCCAGGAATTCCATTCCGCTGCAAAACAGGTAATTTGGGGGTGTGACACACTATGATTGAAATAAAATATATATGTTTTCATCAATTTTAAATCTTTTCAATAAAACCATGATATTGGATGTCCTAAAAACTTTGCAGTTAAGTTACGCGTGCTCAAGTGTGAGTATACCATGTTGCTTGACCTTATGATAAGTTTTAACATCGCCGCCTATGACAGAGGAATTTTTTCCTCCCGCAAGGTAGTTTTTGTTAGTCGTGTATGTCATAAGCCAAAGAGGTTTTTGTATGGGCTAGAGCCCAAATAGTATTTGATAGGGTTTATGTATTATATATATGGATGTTCGGTATTTAATGAAAGATATGAAACATTAAAAACCTTCATGGTATCAAGAGCAAAAACCCTAAAACTCTTTCCGCTGCTATCTTCAGTATTCTAGGTCGATCGTTGGTTCTCTATAACCAGTTGACATTTTTTTTTTTTTTTTTCTGGTTTCAAGTCGATCGTTAGTGGTATATCACCAATCGACAGTTCAGTGTTTTTATGGTTAACAGTCGATTGTTGGTTTAACTTATAACCAATCGACTTGTTGGTGTTTATTTAAGTCGATCGTTGGTTTGATTTATAGCCAATCGACTTGTTGGTTTTTTTTCCTTTGTTTACGTTAGATTGCATGTCTGATTTCTAACAACTTATTAGACCTAAACTCGCATACACTCTTACCACCACAACCCTAAATTCATAAACAATGGCCGGTGATCCTCCACCTCCTCAACCGATCATCATAGTCTTTGAGAAACTAATGACCATCAAAAATCTCACCAACCATTATTGATGTGACATTTTATAATTTTTTTTAAATATAATAATGTATATTTTAATAAACATCCCAAGCTTCATACTCCTTTGTCTTCTACTACGCTTATCTACTGTGACAATGTCAGTGTTTTCTGTTTTTCTTCTAATCCGGTTCAGCATCAACGTACAAAGCACATATAGATTGATATTCATTTTGTTCGGGATTTGATTGATGCAGGTCAAGTTAGAGTTCTTCACATTCCATCACATTATCAGTACATGTATATTTTCACTAAAGGCTTACCTTCCGCTTTATTTGAAGAATTTCGTACCAGTTTGAGTGTCCGGTGTCCTCCCGCTCAAATTGCGGGGGACTGTTAGTTCTATATGTCACATATCCAAGAGGTTTTTGTATGGGCCATATCCCAAGTAGTATTTGATAGGGTTTATGTATTATATATATGGATGTTCAGTATTGAATGAAAGATACGAACATTACAAACCTTCAGTTTTTACTTTCTTACTTGAACTAGTAAGGGCAATATCCTTAACGCATCCGTTGTTCAATCATATGCTGTTGATGGTCTTGTTGTCGCAGATATGGTTACCATTCTCCGATGTGTATATACAAAAGTGCACACCCAAAGGTTAATGGTGAGGATGAGGAGTTGGTGCCCACGCTTCATGATGGGTAAAGAAAAAATACATTTACACACACACACAAAAAAAAGCAAGAACCAATCTAAGCCATCTATTTTTTTTGATAAACGGTTGTAACAGGTTAAGGCATAATGGTAATTAAATGAAAGATGATGGGATATACTATAAAATAAGAAAGGGTAATAAAGTAGTTTTAAATTTATTATTTCCTAAACCATTTGCATATTACACGTCATTTTGAATGCAGCTTTCATACCTCTTTCTTCCTATCTCATCTCCCAAATAACCTAGCCATCACCCCAAATCCACCATTGATTTATTGATTACAACAATACTAATCAACATCGAATCATAAAAACATCACCGGGTTCTTTTTTGTATGCCACCTCCATATAAATATAGGGTAGGGTTATTTTCATAACCAAAACAATGCGAGAAATGCGATAACCAACATCAACCAATCAGACAAGATTGACCATCAGTACAAGCAAAGCTTACAAATGCAACCTAAATTCTTCACATATTCACAAGCAACAACTACATTTCCCTTAACAATACCCCCTATAAAGCCATTCCATTGAGGAATCACAATATAGCGAAATAAAGGGCATCATTAGTTGCTTAAATCCACTACATCAACTACAATTTCCCTCATGAAGGTGAGCTATAGATGACACTGTAGCTTCATCCTCACCATTACTCCATAAGAACCTTTTGAATAGTTTTTAAATGTCATTAATGAAAACTTTTAGAAGTAAGAACACTAAGCCCCAATAAACCTGCATTGATGCTAACACATAAGAAATAAGTTGAGCTTTCCCTGCATAAGAAAGACTCTTGTTCTTCCAGTCATTGAGCTTTGTTGGACTCTCTCAATTAGTGGCTTGCAGTTAGAAATACCAATTTTCTTATACCAATGGGAATCCTAGGTACTTAACTATCATTTTTCCAATTTTGAAAGGTAAAATACTTTGCACTTCACCTCTAGTTTCCTCATCTAAAATTCCACAAAACATAGTGCTTTTCCCATGATTTGGGTAAAATCCTGAGAATGAACTAAACTTCTCTAAAGCCTTCTTTATGGTTTGAACAGATCTAGCATCTCCTTGGCATAACATACCAAGATCATTAGCAAAGCACAAGTGAGTAATTTTTAGCTTCTTGCATCCAAAATGATATTTAAACATCTTGTCTTTTCTAACTTCGTTTTTAGTGATCAGGTTCAGCCTTTCCATAACAATAGTGAAAATATCAGATGATATGGGATCACCTTGCCTTAGTCCTCTGCCACCTATGAAATAGCCATATCTCTTTCCATTGACACATAAAGCAAACTTAGGAGTTTCTATACAGACCATGATCCACCTTACCATTTTTCAGGAAAGCCAAATGTTTTCATAATCTCTTCAATAAAAATCCAACTCACTGTGTCATAAGCTTTTTGTATATCAATCGTGAAAGCACACCTTTTAGGACCATTTGAACAAATATAGCCTTTAAGAAATTCCTGTGTAAGTTGAATGTTGTTTGTAATGGCCCTACCAGGAATGAATGCACTTTGGTTCTCATCAACTATATAACTCAGTGCCTTTTTTATTCTACTTGTAAGGATCTTGGATATGAATTTGTATAACGTTTTACAACATGCTGTTGGCAAGACTTATAATTAAAAGTAAGACATTATAACTGTTATGTCTTTTGACTTGGTCAAACAAACTTATGTTATAAAATCAAATACCTTATGAGGAGTTTCCATTTTTGGGACAAGGGTGATTAAGGTAGCATTGATCTCACCCATAAGCTTACCAGACTAAAAGAATTCTTTGACAGCACCACACAAATCATCTTTAATAGTATCCCACACTTTTTTGTAAAATTTTGATGTATAACCATGTTGGAATCACTCCTAAACTATATTTCAAGTGTTTGTAATTAACATGTAATAGGTTGCTTAATTAGGCTTTTATGTTTGTATTTATGGAAAGGCTTATGTAGAAAGCCCATAAGCCTTGACCCAAGCCTAATAAGGAAAGGAAGGGAACTTGTGTGTTGCCCTAGTTCCTTTCCCTATAAATAGTCTTGTAAACCTTCCTTAGAAGGTTGGTTGTTCACTTCATTCAATATTTACGCATAACACTTCTCTTATTCATACGTGTATTGTTTGTGTGTGTTCATCCGCTCTACATCTTATCTTATTTCTAACATATTGATGCTTGTGTTACAATATGGTGACCTAACAGTGGTATCATTCGCCATCTAGTTGGGTGAAACATATTTGTTTTTTTGAAGATTGTTTTCATACGCTTGGGTTTCTCGTTTAGAAACTTTCATACGCAAAAAGCTTTCATTTTTTCACTTTAAAACTCAAGATTTTTGTGGTTTAAGGTTCATTTAGTGTTAAAGTTTAAGTTTTTAGCATCAAGTTTGAAACTTTACGTGTGTAGAATCGTTTTTGAGCTTGGTTTTGAACGTATACTTCTGCAGTAAGGTGAAAAAGTGTGTTAGATCATCAAGTTTCCAACTTTTGTGTTATTCCGATATTGAAGCTTTTTCATCATAAAAATCAGGTTTCTAAACACTTTTGGGCATAAAATCAGTTTTTGGTGAAAGTTGGTATTTTCTACTCGTAAGAAAACCTAGTTTATCGTATAGCTTCAAATTCACGCCTAAGCATCCCCGATGCAGCATAAGCTTCTCATCATTTGAACTTCATTGCTATTGGTTTTTCAGTGTTTCTTGCTTGGATAAGCCTGAAAACACTTCGACTTTGGATATCTTTTACACTGGTATAAGTGTAAAGGGTTTTTGGGCAAAACCCTAGTTTTACGCCTAAGCTAAAATCTGTTGGAATCACTCCTAAACCTTATTCAAGTGTTAGTTACACATATGTAATAGTTAGCTTATTATGGCCTTTATGTTTGTTATTAGCCTTAAGCTTATGTAGAAGGCCCATGGGCTTAGGCCCAAGCCCATAGGAGAAAGGGAAGGAGTAGGAGTGTTGCTACTCGCGCCTATAAATACCTTATGTAAACCTTCATTTGAAGGTTGGTTGTTCAAGTTATTCACTCTCTTTCACTCTATTCTTAACCAGCCTATTGCTAACGTGTGTGTGGGTGTTTATCTTGTTCAACCGCCTCTCTTATCCTCTCTATTTCTTTCTTCTAAGCTTGTGTTGTAAAACTAGTGACCTAACGATGGTATCGATAAGCCATCTGGTTGGGTGAAGCGGTTTGTTTTTTGTCTACTTTCTAAGTAAGGTTCGTTTTTAACCTTTCTCACTTAAAAACTCACATTTTTTACACTTTCAATCCAAGATTCTTGTACTTTTAAAGGTTATTGGGTGTTAAAGTTTAGTTTTGGCAAAAAGTTTGAAACTTTAA
>OU343220.1:79476007-79585387 GCA_910596185.1 Chrysanthemum makinoi
GGAGCTTGGAAGACATCCTACGGAGCGATTGATGATGATGATGATGAGTTGGAGGTTTGCTCTCTTTGCCTTGTTTCTAGAAACTAGGATCACTCAAAAGTACAAAGATGTGAGGGATGAGCTCATAGTGTGATGCATCCTTTGGACTTGGTTGAATTGCGTGCAAAGTTTCTAAGAGACGGGTGAGCGAGCATTCCGTATGGAAGAGCAACCGATCCTTGAGTGGATAGCAATCAGTTCTAGCGATGTAGTAAGCTAAAAGAATGGTGACGGGGTGGACAAGTTGTAGAGCATTATGACAAAGGCAAGCGTTAAGGTGATCCTATTTCCATGGTGCTAATGACGTTGGCTCTAAGTAGCTCTCCAATTTCTTAAATGCGGGTAGTTCTTTAGCTCCATTCCATATGGATCTCGGTTTACTTCTTTCCCTTTAGGAACGGTTTGTGATCACTTTTTGGGTTAAAAGGTGTTCCGGATGACATCTTATCGGCCAAAAGGCGTTTTGGTAGGGATAGAGAGGGTCATGGTTGCATCAAAGCGTGAGTGACCATTATCCGTGTAGACAAGTTCCTCGGTTGGGAATACTAAACACTTGAGCAAAGTTGCCAGGTGATGGTTGATGGTGCAAAACCGTCAAGTATTTCACGCAAGCTAGCCACTTGTGAATGAACAACCGTAAGAAAACTCAAAACAGCTCAGAACCCAATGCATTTAGATCAGAGGAAGATAGTGTATTCTGGGGTCGTTAAGTCCCGGAGGATGATTGTGTATAAAACAACTTCAGATGATAGAATGATCACTAAGGATAGTGATCAGTAAGGTTTGGATGGATAATTACCTAAAGAAAAGATTTATAAATTACAGCGACTTAAATGCAAATTAAAGAAATTAAAAAGTTAAAATATATTAAATAAACGCTATCACTATTTTTACAATGATGTTTTTATGATTTTATAAAACAAATGTCTTAACTAAACTATTTAAACTAAAACGACCTTAATTACCTAAAAAACGTGGTTTAAAAGGAAAACGAGCGTTACGTTTAAAAATTACGCTGGAGCGCAAGCAAAAACGTAAATTTATGAAATAAAAGGCCTACGAATGTAAAACTAATTTTATTACGTACTATATGACAAAAGAAAATTTTAGAAAAAAAGTTTATATTTTTGAGACTTTTATATTTTTTATTATGAATTAATTACTAAAAAACACTAATTAAATGTTTAAAATACAAAACTAATGAGAAAAATCTGAAACTTTTTTATAAAATACTTATTACTAATACAAATTTATGAAAATGCAAAAGGTGAAAAAGCTATTAAAAATAAGCTGGAAATAAGCTATTGCTACGTTTAAGCTTATTGTGGAAACGTGGTTATATATTAAGTTGTGTAAGGTTTTAACGAGAAAGACCCAAGGGCGCAATGGCATACAGGTACACCACTATCATCCTCTTGAGGGAGAGGTCTCAGGTTCGACCCCTGCCTCTCCCTTTTTGTGAAACATTTTATTTTTTCGATTTTTCTTTTGCAAACTTATTAAGCACAAGAAATTAAACACTTTTTATAACTATAAGTTTTTATGAAAAACACCAATAAGCTCAGAAACAGCTTAATTATCCCAACAGTTAAGTAAGAAAGAAAATAAGCACAATATTAAGCAAAGAGGTAATAAGCTAGTTAATAAGTTAAGGATGACTGAAAATAAGCTAAGTAACTAATAATAAGCTAATAGAGACTGAGAAAGCATGTTGACTAAAAAAAAAATAAGCACTAATCAACTCAAAATAAGCACAAGCTAACTGTGTTGCACAGGACACTGTTTAGTTTACTAGGCACCTTTAAGTTGCTTTTAAAGTACTAAGATAAGCTAGGAATTAAAAATGAATACTTGGACTAATAAGTTGACTTAATAAGCTTTCCAAAAAGCTAAAGTTCCACTGTATTGTTCACTGGTGAGCTTATAAGGAACTTATGAAAAATGGCTAAACACTGATTAAACTATGTACTAGTTTAATATGGAAAACCATAAGCCAAAGCAGGCTTATCAAATAAGATGGAAAATGAAAACTAAGCTTTGTAATATTGAAATGGCTAGGTGATCTATCCTAAAAGCTAAAGTGCTCAGGTTAAAGCTCACTAATCAGCTCTGTGGGAGCTTGGGAAATGAACTAGTAACACTATGAACAGGGGAGCTTTTCAGTTAAGGGGGTCAAAAGAAGCTAAAAAATAAGCTATTTATAAGCTAAATGGAAGTGAGCTACTATTTTTCTAATTTTATTTAGCAGCTAAATTTTAATATCCTAAAAGGGCATAAGCTAAATCTTAATAATGAAATACCAGTAAAATTCTAATTTTAATCAAAAAGACTCTTTAAGAAAATTTGACTTTTCAGTAACACATAAGTTTGACTTATTTGAACTTTTGATGATCCTAGATGACTGTATATGTTATATTAAGCTATACTAAGATTATCTAAAGCTAAACCAACAACTTTTAAGCTTGTAAAATGAATTTTGCAACTCAAAATCCCAACAGTGGACTGTTAAGGGCAATTACATGAGGATTTTGACTTTATCTTATGAGTACTGTATTTATGGTTAAACTACCCTTTTAGACAGATGTAACATATACCAACTAGAAAGTTCAACCAAAAAAACCTCTGAGTTATCAAACTCAGCAAATCCAAACACCATTTTAATAGACTGTTAAGAAGCTTAATGACCTAGAACAATTTGTTAAACAAAGTAACTTATTAATGAACTGATATTAACTCAATTTAGACAGATTAAAGCTAGAACTAACAAGATTATAGTACTTAATTTAGGAAATGCAAATTTAAGGAAATGGCTTACAAAATGGAATTCAAGCATAAACAGAGAACTGAGGACAAAGGACACTCCTATAGCTTTCCAAAAAGCTCTAAACCAAGATACAATCCATAATCATCCTTGCTTCAGACTTGATCATTTCTTCAATGGAATTTTTATTTTCTCACTATTTTTTCTTGATTTTCTGTTTTCTGTTTTTAATACTAAACAAAGTATTTAAGATTTCTAAAAGCTTATAAGAGATTCCTAAGAGCTTTTATGAGCTTTCTTAGTCTAAAACATCAGATACAAACAACTTTAGATCAATTTGAGAAATTAAGGTAGAAATTGCAAAATCATAAAAATGTGGTAATTTACTGAAATTGAAACTGACAATAGATTTGAAATTCACTGAAATATTATTACAAGATATTAAAGCTTGAACATGTCACTGGAAAACTTAGGATAATTAAAACGAGACAAGTAATTAAAATTACACTACTGCTACTCTACGATCTTTCCATACTGCTCCTTTCTTCTTCTTTATAGCCTTTTTGAACTCCCCACATGCCTCTGAGTAAATCCCACCACCATTGGATCTCTGAAACAAATCCTAGCCATCAATTTTACTTTTGGCGCCAAAAAAGTCTTGGGGTAGTTTTTGTTCATTAATGATTCTGGGAGGATATGGAGGTGGAGGGGGACATGTATACAGCTGGGGATAAGTTGGTGAGGTGGAGGTGAAGAAGGTGGAAAGCAAGTGGTTAAAAACCATGGTATTGGGTATACGGGGTGGGAGAGACAAGCTACAGTGGGCGGTTTTATTTGAATTTAAAAGTTGGGCGGGGGCATGTATTTGACTGGATGGGCTGGTTTAATATATAAGGTCCGGTTAGGTTTGTAGCTTTAATAATCACAAGGACCATAATTGTAAATCTGCCAAAGTTGAAGGCTGAACCTGCCAATCATCCAAAGGTTATTACAAGGACCAAAACTGCCATAAATGAATAGTACAAGGACCAAGGTTGATTATTTTTCATTTTTAAAATGTCCAGTGACTAAAATTGCCAATTTTGTAACTCTAGGGACCAAACTTGTAATTTTCCAAAAGTTCATTATAAGGACCAATTTTGTCAATTATAAATAGTACAAGGTTTATTTTGATAAATTTCACTTTTTAAATTAACCAAGGACTATATTTGACATTTTTCAAAGTTTAAGGACCAAAGTTGTAATTTTGCAAATTTACATTTCAAAGATGTTTTGACAACTTTGAATCCATGGACCTTAAATGACATTTTTTATTATTTTTGAATTACCAGGGACTAATTTGACAATTTGTAACTTGGGGACTAAAACTGCCTATTATGCAAAATTGATACGTTTTTCATCAGATTTTGATGTTTTTGCATTTAAAACATATAAAACACTTGTTGATGATTTTTTTCATTTTGAAGCATTTTTGAGTGTTTTCAGATGTTTTTGCAGTTTAGATAATACAAAAATGATGAGTATTTAGACACTCATCAATCCCCCACACTAAGATATGGCTAGTCCCTAGCAATGATTTATGAAAAGTTAATGGATTTTATCTCTTTACCAAAAGCCATTACTTCTGGAGTAGCCAATTGTTTTAGTTCAAGTAAGAACCATGGTACAAGATAACCATCTGATTTTGTGGCAAATCATAAGCTTATAACGGATTGATTTGTCTTTACAGAAGCCGTACTTCTGGACTAGCCAAATCTTAGATAAATTATCAGAATTATCTTTGGTGAGCTGATTACCAATTATGGTTTTTCCACTGCCTTTACCACAAGCCATAAACTTGCGGGCTAGCCAACTCTTCACTTTTTAGGATATGGTGAGCTGAATACCATACATTTTTGGGCAAATTGCAAGCCGTCAACGGATTTGAGATATCTTTACCAAGAGCCGTTTGCTCTGGATTAGCCAACTTTTGTTATTAGACATGGCGGACTGATACCAAATGAGTAAGTGCAAAAAACTTACTCCAAAAAAAATTTTTGGCCAAAAACGGGGGATTGGGTAGATCATACATGATAAAAATTCGCGGAAATTCCCCCCACACTTAGAAATGAATAATGCCCTCAATATTCAAAGTACCGGCGGTTATGCCGAAACTAAGAACGTAAAAGGGAAATACTACGGCCATTATTTAGAAAGATTTTTTTTTTTTTTTTTTTTTTTTTTTTTTTTTAAACATGTGGGCAACCCCCCCACACTAGGGTGGTAGAAAATAGAAAGAAGTCAGAAATATGGGTGAAAACCATTGGTATGCTACTGTTTTGATTACCGAGTCGCTAGCTTGACTCGACCCGATTAATTGTTCATGGGGAAGAAAAGTGGAAGAAACAATCTCCATCGGACTTTCATTCAAGATGTTTGTATAAACATTGAAGTATGCGAAAGTTCCACACCGATGAGATATACATAACAGACCGCTCACAAATGATAAATGAAAATGCCAGGGTCAAAGATAATGTCTTCATTCCCGAAGGAGTGAAGAACAGGAGAAGCCACGGGATAGTGAAAAAGAAGAGAAAGAAAGTCATGATAATAATCATGACTAACTCATCATCATCAGAAGAGGTATTCATGATAGCATGAATTTCATCTTTTAAGCTCAATGGTCTAGACATATCCGAGTGTGTCTAGATCAAAGTAGAAGTTATCATACTCCGGGTTAGATATGATATGAGTGAGTTCACAGGAGAACTCCTCAAGGAGAAGATTCATATTCGGATTGATTTGACTGAGTTCACTGGAGAACTCCTCAAAAGTGAATGATTCATAATCGGGGAGAGAATTATGAGAATGAGAAGTGGTAATACCACTAATCTTCTCTCCCATATGATCAAAATGGAACGTTTGCAATTCTGGAATAGAATCATCGAACAAAAGTTCACTATCCTCAAAGGGGATAGAATATGAAGTAGGCTTTTCATTAAAAGCCTCGATTTTAGAAATGAGAAGATTAACATTCAATAATGTAAGACGAAGAGCTTCGTCGTGGATTATTTCTTCATCATTCTCTTCTCCTAAGCTGACAAGCTCAGAAGGTAATTCCCACATAACTTATGTTTCCACAAGATAAAGAATAGTCCTCATAGAATCAGAGAACATCTCAATATGATCATTTTGGAAGACAAGAGGATGAGGGATATCACACACATGATCAAGAATTCCCTGTGACTCTCTCGGGATTGGGACAAGGTCCTCAACACTAGACTTTATGAATTCGTCCGATTCCTTTTCAGGAACAGTGTCAAGATGCTATCCCCCATGTTAAGAGAGTGAGTGTGAATCTCGGGTGTGATAACAGCAGACTGAGGGAGTTGAGAAGGACTAGCAGTTATGGATTCTACAAGTTCCATTATTTCTAATGCTAGTGATTCAGTCATATTCTTTTCTCCCTGCATTCCACGGATGGAATTCAACTGATGAACTTGATGAATAAATTGTAGAATATCAAGGGATCTTCATCATCATCGTCATCAGGAATGAAATGAAATTGAGAGCTAGATTTGAATGCTTTTTGTAGTTTAATTGATTCCCTAACAGTGTTTTCAATGGCGATTCTGGGAATCTAATTTAGCAGCCCGTTCCTCAGCTAACAATTCTTCCATGGATTTCTCATGTAACATAGCCGACTCCTCCTTAAGTTTTTTAATAACCAAGACTCTTCAGTAGAAGGTGTCGTAGGTTTCATGAGGAGTTGCTTGAATCATTTGGTATGTGGAAGTTGGTCTTGATATCTAAGAGTCGTAATTGTTACGGAATTGGATTCCCCGCTTGACAATCCGAAAGCTAGATGTAGGACCTCCACAATACTCACGCAACAAAGAAACTGATGTGGCCGGAGTCATATGTATTGTAGTCATAATTGTTATCGTGAACCGCCATAGACAAGCGTTTCCCATTGACAATCGAATCGGAGTGTGAACCATCACAGCATTCTCTACAAATAAGATAATCAGCTGAACAAAGGTGGTAGCCGATGGAATAAATCAGCTGTGTTATGGTAGGAATAGGATCTTGGTTATAGACAGTATTCGCCTGATTCCACCACGCTACAATGGGGCAATTGCCACTATTAAGTTGACCACCACACCATTGCCAACCAAGAGGGTGAGGATAAGACATAGAAAGAATCAAATGGTTTTAGAGGGTAAGAAATGAAGAATCAAAAGGTAAAGAGGGTAAAGAGAAATATTTTGGTATTTTTGAAAAACATGTCATAAAAACAAAGAATGAAAATATTTTTGGTGTTGTTAACACTTTTGGAAAAGTGTTAATGAACTTTTTGATTTTTAAAAAAAATTGTTTACAAAAAGGTGGTATATGTGCAAGAATGGATTCTGAAATGCTTAAAACACGCTTACAGCCCCGCTAGCCAAAATTTGATTGGTGCAAAAACCGTAAGTTATTTCTACCTAAGCTAGCCACTTGTGAATGACCAACCGTAGAAACTCAAAACATTTCGTAAACCAAATGCAATTTAAGATCGTGAGGTATAGTGATTCCTGGTCGTTAAGTCCCACGGAGGATGAATTGCGTATAAACAACTTCAGATGATAGAATAATCACTAAGGATAGTGATCAGTAAGGTTTTGGATGGATAATTACCTAAAGAAAAGATTAATAAATTACGTAACTTAAATGCAAATTAACGGAAATTAAAAAGTTAAAATATATTAAATAAACGCTATCACTATTTTTACAATGATGTTTTTATGATTTTATAAAACAAAATGTCTTAAATAAACTATTTAAACTAAAACGTAACCTTAAATTACCTAAAAACGTGGTTTAAAATGAAAAAACGAGCTACGCTTAAAAATTACTTGAGCGCAAGCAAAAAACGTAAAATTTATGAAATAAAAGGCCTACGAATGTAAAACTAATTTTATTACGCACTATATGACAAAAGAAAATTTTAGAAAAAAGATTTATATTTTTAGACTTTTATATTTTTTATTATGAATTAATTACTATAAAACACTAATTAAATGTTTAAAAATACTAAAACTAATGAGAAAAATCTGAAACTTTTTATAAAATACTTAATACTAATACAAATTTATGAAAATTGCAAAAGTTGAAAAAGCTATTAAAAATAAGCTGGAAATAAGCTATTTGCACGCTAGTTTATATTGGAAAACGTGGTTATATATTAAGTTGTGTAAGGTTTTAACGAGAAAGACCCAAGGGCGCAATGGCATACAGGTACACCACTATCATCCTCTTGAGGGAGAGGTCTCAGTTCGACCCTCCTCCCTTTTTTGTGAAACATTTTATTTTTTCGATTTTTCTTTTGCAAACTTATTAAGCACAAGAAATTAAACACTTTTTATAACTACAAGCTTTTATGAAAAACACCAATAAGCTCAGAAACAGCTTAATTATCCCAACAGTTAAGTAAGAAAGAAAATAAGCACAATATTAAGCAAAGATGGTTAATAAGCTAGTTAATAAGTTAAGGATGACTGAAAATAAGCTAAGTAACTAATAATAAGCTAATAAGAGAACTGAGAAAGCATTTTGACTAAAAAAAATAAGCACTAATCAACTCAAAATAAGCACAAGCTAATCAATGTACGTGATTAATCGCTTAGTTTACTAGGCACCTTTAAGCCGCTTAAAGTACTCAAGATAAGCTAGGAATTAAAATGAATACTTGACTAATAAGTTGACTTAATAAGCTTTCCAAAAGCTAAGTTTCTCACCGTATTGTTCAATGGGTGAGCTTAGGAACTTATGAAAAATGGTTAAACACCGATTAAACTATGTACTAGTTTAATATGGACAAACCTATAGCCATAAGCGTGCTTATCAAATAAGATGGAAAATGAAAACTAAGCTTTGTAATATTGAAATGGCTAGGTGATCTATCCTAAAAGCTAAAGTGCCTGTGTTAAAGCTCACTAATCAGCTCTGTGGGAGCTTGGGAAATGAACTAGTAACACTATGAACAGGGGAGCTTTTCAGTTAAGGGGGTCAAAAGAAGCTAAAAAATAAGCTATTTATAAGCTAAATGGAAGTGAGCTACTATTTTTCTAATTTTATTTAGCAGCTAAATTTTAATATCCTAAAAGGGCATAAGCTAAATCTTAATAATGAATAATAATAAAGAAATTCTAAATTTTAATCAAAAACTGACTTTAAGAAAAATTTGACTTTTCAAGAATACATACTTGACTTATTTGAACTTTTGATGATCCTAGATGATCTGATATGTTATATTAGCTATACTAAGATTATCTAAAGCTAAACCAACAACTTTTAAGCTTGTAAAATGAATTTTGCAACTCAAAATCCCAACAAAGGACCTGTTATGCAAATACATGAGATTTTGACTTTTATCTTATGAGACTGTATTTTATGGTTAAACTACCCTTTAGACATGATGTAACATATACCAAAGAAAGTTCAACCAAAAAAAAACAACCTCTGAGTTATCAAACTCAAAGAAATCCAAACACCATTTTAATAAGTCATGGAAGCTTAATGAACTAGAACTAATATTTAAACAAAGTAACTTATTAATGAACTGATATTAACTCAATTTAGACAGATTAAAGCTAGAACTAACAAGATTATAGTACTTAATTTAGGAAATGCAAATTTAAGGAAATGGCTTACAAAATGGAATTCAAGCATAAACAGAGAACTGAGGACAAAGGACACTCCTATAGCTTTCCAAAAAGCTCTAAACCAAGATACAATCCATAATCATCCTTGCTTTGACTTGATCATTTCTTCAATGGAATTTTTATTTTCTCACTATTTTTTCTTGATTTTTCTTGTTTTTCTGTTTTTAATACTAAACAAAGTATTTAAGATTTCTAAAAGCTTATAAGAGATTCCTAAGAGCTTTTATGAGCTTTCTTAGTCTAAAACATCAGATACAAACAACTTTAGATCAATTTGAGAAATTAAGGTAGAAATTGCAAAATCATAAAAACGTGGTAATTTACTGAATTGAAACCATGACAATAGATTTGAAATTCACGAAATATTATTACAAGATATTAAAAAGCTTGAACATGTAATGGAAAACTTAGGATAATTAAAACGAGACAAGTAATTAAAATTACACTACTGCTACTCTACTAGTCTTTCCATACTGCTCCTTTCTTCTTCTTTATAGCCTTTTTGAACTCCCCACATGCCTCTGAGTAAATCCCACCACCATTGGATCTCTGAAACAAATCCTAGCCATCAATTTTACTTTTGGCCAAAAAGTCTTGAAATGGCAGTTTTGTTCATTAATGATTCTTGGAGGATATGGAGGTGGAGGACATGGTATATGTGGGGGATAAGTTTGGTGAGGTGGAGGTGAAGAGGTGGAAAGCAAGTGGTTAAAACCACTGGTATTGGTGTATACAAAGGGGTTGGGAGAGACAAGCTACGATGGGCGGTTTATTTGAATTTAAAAGTTGGGTCGGGTCATGTATTTGGACTGGATTGGGCTTGGTTTAATATATAAGGTCCGGTTTGGTTTGTAGCTTTAATAATCACAAGGACCATAATTGTAAATCTGCCAAAGTTGAAGGTGAACTTACTTGCAATCATCCAAAGGTTATTACAAGGACCAAAACTGCCATAAATGAATAGTACAAGGACCAAGGTTGATTATTTTTCATTTTTAAAATGTCCAGGGACTAAAATTGCCAATTTTGTAACTCTAGGGACCAAACTTGTAATTTTCCAAAAGTTCATTATAAGGACCAATTTTGTCAATTATAAATAGTACAAGGTTTATTTTTGATAAATTTCACTTTTTAAATTAACCAAGGACTATATTTGACATTTTTCAAAGTTTAAGGACCAAAGTTGTAATTTTGCAAATTTTACATTTCAAAGATTTGTTTTGACAACTTTTGAATCCCATGGACCTTAAATGACATTTTTCTTTATTTTTTGAATTACCAGGGACTAATTTTGACAACTTTTGTAACTTGGGGGACTAAAACTGCCAATTATGCAAACTTGATACGTTTTTCATCAGATTTTGATGTTTTTGCATTTAAAACATATAAAACACTTGTTTATGATATTTTTATCATTTTGAAGCATTTCTGAGTGTTTTCAGATGTTTTTGCAGTCTAGATAATACAAAAATGATGAGTATTTAGACACTCATCAATCCCCCACACTAAGATATTGCTAGTCCCTAGCAATGATTTATGAAAAGTTAATGGATTTCATCTCTTTACCAAAAGCCATTACTTCTGGAGTAGCCAATTGTTTTAGTTCAAGTAAGAACCATGGTACACCGATAACCATCTGATTTATTGGCAAATCATAAACCATATAACGGATTTGATTTTGTCTTTACCGAAGCTTACGTACCCATACACGGTTCACTAGCCAACTCTTAGATAAATTATTATCTTTGGTGAGCTGATTACCAATTATGGATTTTCCACTTGCCTTTACCACAAGCCATAAACTTGCGGGCTAGCCAACTCTTCACTTTTTAGGATATGGTGAGTGGAATACCATACAATTTTGGGCAAATTGCAAGCCGTCAACGGATTTGAGATATCTTTACCAAGAGCCGTTTGCTCCTGGATTAGCCAATCCTTTTGTTTATTAGACATGGCGGACTGATAACCAAATGAGTAAGTGCAAAACACTTACTCCAAAAAAAAATTTTGGCCAAAAACGGGGGAATTGGGTAGATCATACATGATAAAATTCGCGAGAATTCCCCCCACACTTAGAAATGAATATTGCCCTCAATATTCAAAGTACCGGTTATGCGAAACTAAGAACGTGAAAAGGGAAATACTACGCCATTATTTAGAAAGATTTTTTTTTTTTTTTTGAAAACATGTGGGGCAACCCCCCCCCCCCACACTAGGGTGGTAGAAAATAGAAAGAAGTCGAAATATATATGGGTGAAAACCCATATAGTATGCTACTGTTTTTGATTACCGAGTCGCTAGCTTGACTCGACCCCGCATTAATTGGTTCATGGGGAAGCAAAGTGGAAGAGACAATCTCCATCGGACTTTCATTCAAGATGTTTGTATAAACATTGAAGTATGCGAAAGTTCCACACCGATGAGATATACATAGACAGACCCGGCTCACAAATGATAAATGAAAATGCCGGGGTCAAAGATAATGTCTTCATTCCCGAAGGAGTGAAGAACAGGAGAAGCCACGGGATAAGCGAAGAAGAGAAAGAAAGTCATGATAATAATCTTGACTAACTCATCATCATCAGAAGGGGAATTCATGATAGCATGAATTTCATCTTTTAAGCTCAATTGGTCTAGACATATCCCGAGTGTGTCTAGATCAAAGTAGAAGTTATCATACTCTGGTAGAGATATGATATGAGTGAGTTCACAGGAGAACTCCTCAAAGGAGAATGATTCATATTCGGGATTGATTTGACTGAGTTCACTGGGGAACTCCTCAAAGTGAATGATTCATAATCGGGGAGAGAATTATGAGAATGAGAAGTGGTAATACCACTGATCTTCTCTCCCATATGATCAAAATGGAACGTTTGCAATTCCGGAATAGAATCATCGAACAAAAGTTCACTATCCTCAAAGGGGATAGAATATGAAGTAGGCTTTTCATTAAAAGCCTCGATTTTAGAAATGAGAAGATTAACATTCAATAATGTAAGACGAAGAGCTTCGTCTTGGATTATTTCTTCATCATTCTCTTCTCCTAAGCTGACAAGCTCGAAGGTAATTCCCCATACATAACTTATGTTTCTACAAGATAAAGAATAGTCCTCATCAGAATCAGAGAACATCTCAATATGATCATTTTGGAAGAAAGAGGATGAGGGATATCACACACATGATCAAGAATTCCCTGTGACTCTCTCGGGATTGGGACAAGGTCCTCAACACTAGACTTTATGAATTCGTCCGATTCCTTTTCAGGAATAGTGTCAAGATGCTCGTCCCCCATAATAAGAGAGTGAGTGTGAATCTCGGGTGTGATAACAACAGACTGAGGGAGTTGAGAAGGACTAGCAGTTATGGATTCTACAAGTTCCATTATTTCTACTGCTAGTGATTCAGTCATATTCTTTTCTCCCTGCATTTCCACGGATGGAATCTCAACTGATGAACTTGATGAATAAAATTGTAGAATATCAAGGGTATCTTCATCATCATCGTCATCGGGAATGAAATGGAATTGAGAGCTAGATTTGAATGCTTTTTGTAGTCTAATTGATTCCCTAACAGTGTTTTCAATGGCGATCTGGGAATCTAATTTAGCATACCCGTTCCTCACTAACAATTCTTCCATGGATTTCTCATGTAACATAGCCGACTCCTCCTTAAGTTCTTTTAATAACTCAAGACTCTTCGTTGAGAAGGTCTGTCGTAGTTTCATGAGGAGTTGCTTGAATCATTTGGTATTGTGGAAGTTGGTCTTGATACGAAGAGTCGTAATTGTTACAAGGAATTGGATTCCCTGTTTGACAATCCGAGCTAGAGTGAGGACCTCCACAATACTCACAAATGAAAAGCTGATGTGGCTGTGAGTCATATGTATTGTAGTCATAATTGTTATCAGGAACTCGCTCATAGACAAGCGTGTTTCCGATTGACAATCGAGCTGGAGTGTGAACCATCACAAGGTACTACAACAGTATAACTGCCGAGTCTCACAGTGTGGTAGCTGATGGAATAAATCAGTTGTGTTATGGTAGGAATAGGGATCTTGGTTATAGACAGACCCGTTTCCTGATTCCACCACGCTACAACTGGGGCAATTGCCACCATTATAAGGACCACCACACCATTGACAACCAAGAGGGTGAGGATAAGACATAGAAAGAATCAAATGGTTTTAGAGGGTAAGAAATGAAGAATCAAAAGGGTAAGAGGGTAAAGAGAAATATTTTTGGTATTTTTGAAAAACATGTTATAAAAACAAAGAATGAAAATATTTTTGGTGTTGTTAACACTTTAGGAAAAGTGTTAATGAACTTTTGATTTTTAAAATTGTTTACAAAAAGGTGGTATATGTGCAAGAATGGATCTGGAAATGCTTAAAACAACACAGCCTCCCGGCGTGGGCGCCAAAATTTGATTGGTGCAAAACCGTCAAGTTATTTCACGCAAGCTAGCCACTTGTGAATGACCAACCGTAAGAAACTCAAAACAGCTCAGAAACCAAATGCAATTTAAGATCAGAGGAATATAGGGGATTCCCGGGTCGTTAAGTCCCACGGAGGATGAATTGGTGTATAAACAACTTCAGATGATAGAATAATCACTAAGGATAGTGATCAGTAAGGTTTTGGATGGATAATTACCTAAAGAAAAGATTAATAAATTACAGCGACTTAAATGCAAATTAAAAGAAATTAAAAAGTTAAAATATATTAAATAAACGCTATCACTATTTTTACAATGATGTTTTTATGATTTTATAAAACAAAATGTCTTAAATAAACTATTTAAACTAAAACGTAACCTTAAATTACCTAAAAACGTGGTTTAAAATGAAAACGAGCGTTACGTTTAAAAATTACGCTGGAGCGCAAGCAAAAACGTAAAATTTATGAAATAAAAGGCCTATGAATGTAAAACTAATTTTATTACGTACTATATGACAAAAGAAAATTTTAGAAAAAAGATTTATATTTTTTAGACTTTTATATTTTTTATTATGAATTAATTACTAAAAAACACTAATTAAATGTTTAAAAATACTAAAACTAATGAGAAAAATCTGAAACTTTTTTATAAAATACTTAATACTAATACAAATTTATGAAAATTGCAAAAGTTGAAAAAGCTATTAAAAATAAGCTGGAAATAAGCTATTTGCTACGTTTAAGCTTATTGTGGAAAACGTGGTTATATATTAAGTTGTGTAAGGTTTTAACGAGAAAGACCCAAGGGCGCAATGGCATACAGGTACACCACTATCATCCTCTTGAGGGAGAGGTCTCAGGTTCGACCCCTGCCTCTCCCTTTTTGTGAAACATTTTATTTTTTCGATTTTTCTTTTGCAAACTTATTAAGCACAAGAAATTAAACACTTTTTATAACTATAAGTTTTTATGAAAAACACCAATAAGCTCAGAAACAGCTTAATTATCCCAACAGTTAAGTAAGAAAGAAAATAAGCACAATATTAAGCAAAGATGGTTAATAAGCTAGTTAATAAGTTAAGGATGACTGAAAATAAGCTAAGTAACTAATAATAAGCTAATAAGAGAACTGAGAAAGCATTTTGACTAAAAAAATAAGCACTAATCAACTCAAAATAAGCACAAGCTAACTGTGTTGCACAGGACCTTGTTTAGTTTACTAGGCACCTTTAAGTTGCTTTTAAAGTACTAAGATAAGCTAGGAATTAAAAATGAATACTTGGACTAATAAGTTGACTTAATAAGCTTTCCAAAAAGCTAAGTTTCTCACTGTATTGTTCACTGGTGAGCTTATAAGGAACTTATGAAAAATGGCTAAACATTGATTAAACTATGTACTAGTTTAATATGGACAAACCTATAAGCCATAACTGGCTTATCAAATAAGATGGAAAATGAAAACTAAGCTTTGTAATATTGAAATGGCTAGGTGATCTATCCTAAAAGCTAAAGTGCTCAGGTTAAAGCTCACTAATCAGCTCTGTGGGAGCTTGGGAAATGAACTAGTAACACTATGAACAGGGGAGCTTTTCAGTTAAGGGGGTCAAAAGAAGCTAAAAAATAAGCTATTTATAAGCTAAATGGAAGTGAGCTACTATTTTTCTAATTTTATTTAGCAGCTAAATTTTAATATCTAAAGGGCATAAGCTAAATCTTAATAATGAATACAGTAAAATTCTAAATTTTAATCAAAAGCGACTTTAAGAAAAATTTGACTTTTCAGTAACACATACAGTTTGACTTATTTGAACTTTTGATGATCCTAGATGATTGTATATGTTATATTAAGCTATACTAAGATTATCTAAAGCTAAACCAACAACTTTTAAGCTTGTAAAATGAATTTTGCAACTCAAAATCCCAACGAAAGGACTGTTAAGGGCAAACACATGAGATTTTGACTTTTTATCTTATGAGTACTGTATTTTATGGTTAAACTACCCTCTTTAGACATGATGTAACATATACCAACTAGAAAGTTCAACCAAAACAACCTCTGAGTTATCAAACTCAGCAAATCCAAACACCATTTTAATAAGTTTGTTAAGAAGCTTAATGAACTAGAACTAATTTTTAAACAAAGTAACTTATTAATGAACTGATATTAACTCAATTTAGACAGATTAAAGCTAGAACTAACAAGATTATAGTACTTAATTTAGGAAATGCAAATTTAAGGAAATTGCTTACAATATGGAATTCAAGGGTAAAACAGAGAACTGAGGACAAAGGACACTCCTATAGCTTTCCACAAAGATCTAAACCAAGATACAATCCATAATCATCCTTGCTTCAGACTTGATCATTTCTTCAATGGAATTTTTATTTTCTCACTATTTTTCTTGATTTTCTTGTTTTTCATTTTTAATACTAAACAAAGTATTTAAGATTTCTAAAAGCTTATAAGAGATTCCTAAGAGCTTTTATGAGCTTTCTTAGTCTAAAACATCAGATACAAACAACTTTAGATCAATTTGAGAAATTAAGGTAGAAATTGCAAAATCATAAAACATTGGTAATTTACTGAAATTGAAATTGAAACTGACAATAGATTTGAAATTCACTGAAATATTATTACAAGATATTAAAAAGCTTGAACATGTACTGGAAAACTTAGGATAATTAAAACGAGACAAGTAATTAAAATTACACTTTGCTACTCTACTACTCTTTCCATCTTTGCTCCTTTCTTCTTCTTTATAGCCTTTTTGAACTCCCCACATGCCTCTGAGTAAATCCCACCACCATTGGATCTCTGAAACAAATCCTAGCCATCAATTTTACTTTTGGCGCCAAAAATTCTTGGGTAGTTATTGTTCATTAATGATTCTTGGGAGGATATGGAGGTGGAGGGGACATGGTATACAGCTGGGGGGATAAGTTTGGTGAGGTGGAGGTGAAGAGGTGGAAAGCAAGTGGTTAAAAACCACTGGTATTGGTGTATCAGGGTGGGAGGAGAGACAAGCTACAGGGGCGGTTTTATTTTGAATTTAAAAGTTGGGCGGGTCATGTATTTGAATTTGGATTGGGCTTGGTTTAATATATAAGGTCCGGTTTGGTTTGTAGCTTTAATAATCACAAGGACCATAATTGTAAATCGCGCCAAAGTTGAAGGCTGAACGCCAATCATCAAAGGTTATTACAAGGACCAAAACTGCCATAAATGAATAGTACAAGGACCAAGGTTGATTATTTTTCATTTTTAAAATGTCGGGGACTAAAATTGCCAATTTTGTAACTCTAGGGACCAAACTTGTAATTTTCCAAAAGTTCATTATAAGGACCAATTTTGTCAATTATAAATAGTACAAGGTTTATTTTTGATAAATTTCACTTTTTAAATTAACCAAGGACTATATTTGACATTTTTCAAAGTTTAAGGACCAAAGTTGTAATTTTGCAAATTTTACATTTCAAAGGTTTGTTTTGACAACTTTTGAATCCCATGGACCTTAAATGACATTTTCTTTATTTTTTGAATTACCAGGGACTAATTTTGACAACTTTTGTAACTTGGGGGACTAAAGCTGCCAATTATGCAAACTTGATACGTTTTTCATCAGATTTTGATGTTTTTGCATTTAAAACATATAAAACACTTGTTTATGATATTTTTATCATTTTGAAGCATTTCTGAGTGTTTTCAGATGTTTTTGCAGTCTAGATAATACAAAAATGATGAGTATTTAGACACTCATCAATGGTGTAGTCGTTTTGATTGATTCTAAACCTAAGAAAAAATTCATCATCGTCTTCATCACTAAAGCCGGTCACACTAGCATAGAATTCTAACACAAACCTAGGACAAATTGGTTCATCGATGTCAAGAAGACAGTCGAATTGAATGGCGACTAGTTCTTCATGAAGGTTGGTATTTTCAAGGAAGGATGAGTGAATGGTTCTACCCTCATGGAAATACCTTGATTCTAGACCCTAAATATTTCTACTTGTTCCTTGGTAAGTCCTTTGGTTTTGTGGTGTTTGGGAATGTAGTTAAGGGTGTCTTTGTGATCATAGAATCTTGCGGCTACCATGGTTATTCCTAAGGACAAGAGTTAATATGTTAAAAGTGAGAATGAATTTTAACGTATTTGGTTCTAGTGTGTGTCTATATGAAAACAATTTGGAGTTGCGGTTATCTCGACTCATTTTATGCACAAAATGGTTTTAGTGGGGTGTTTGGCAAATACCATGAGATAACCCAAATGCTCCTAATTCAATGTGGCTTCATTTGAATATACCCGGAATGCATATTAGTTATGCAATACCTTTAGTATTCAAGAGCATGCAAGTGATGAAAATTTAACGTTTCTATTTGTATTAGCAATGAAAAAAAATTGTTTTCCTACAAGTGAGAAGCTTTTCAAAACTTTTGACATGGGGTGTTTGGTTGTTTGAATAAGGCCTTATATTCATTATCTATCAATTAGTGGGAAGCATGATTTGTTTATGCAATATGATAATGTAGTACCTAATTTCAATGACTAGTTATGCATTTTGCCAATTGAATTCATATTTGGTATAAAAGCATACATAAAACCCCATGTAATGATTTGTCATAGTTTTGTGCATAAATAAGAATCCTAGACTTAGAATTAAGAGATGAAATGTAGTTAGGATACTTACAATGATGTTATCTTCAGTGATTAGTGAGTGGGAAGGTGACAATAATGAGCTTGGTTTAAGTTTTACACGTTTTGGTAAAGTGGGTTTGGAGGAAGAGGATGATTTGTATATAGCGGTTTTGCTTCTGAGACACCACGGACCGACGGCACCAAATATTTGGTTCGTCTGTTGTCGTTTGGTGCCGTGGCTACAGATGCTTGGTACAAGACAAATTTATTTTGTTTTGACTATTCTAATGTTTTGGGCTATGTTTATCCTACATGTTTGGTTCCATTAACCCTAAACCAAGTCTAAGAAGATTAAAAGGTTCTCGTTTAAGAGGCTTAGTTAAGATGTCGGCAATGTTGTCTTCGGAGGATACTTTCGCGATTGAAATGTTTCCTTTTTGAACATTGTCGCGAAGAAAGTGATGGCGGATTTCAATATGCTTTATGAGCATGTTGAGCGGGATTCTTCTGAGATCGATGGCTCCTTTGTTGTCGAAAAGTATCACAATGTTGTTGAGATGAATTCCGTAATCTACGAGAGCTTGCTTCATCCAAAGAGCTTGTTGACATGCTTTTCGGTGAGGCGTACTTTCGGCCAGTAGTTGAGATGGCCAAGGCCGTTTGCTTCTTTGCAAACCATGAGGTGAGACAATGTCCACCAAAAGTGCAAATACCACTTGTACTTTTCTATCGACATAGTCACCGGCATGATCCGAGTCGGCATACACTATGGTTTCTACACCCGTTCCTTTGGGATACCATAATCCTAAACACGTTGTTCCCTTAATGTATCTAAAATCCTTTTTAAGGCTTCTAAGTGTGATGCCTTTGGGTTTTCTTGAAAGCGAGCACATAGACAAACACTAAACATAATGTCGGGTCTACTAGCCGTAAGATAGAGTAGGCTACCAATCATTCCTCTATATTTAGTGTTATCTACGGATTCACCTTCCTCATCCTTGGTGAAGTTTAGTGTCGAGGACATGGGTGTTTTTAGTTGGTTTGGAATCTTCAAGACCAAATTTCTTAAGCATGTCTTTTATATATTTAGATTGGTTAAAAAATATGCCATCTTCTAGTTGTTTTATTTGAAGTCCTAGAAAGAAATTTAACTCACCCATCATACTCATTTCAAACTCGTCGTGCATGATTTTAGAGAAATCATCACATAATTCTTGACAAGTTGATCCGAATATAATGTCATCAACGTATATTTGAACAATGATAATATGTGATTCCTTTTTCTTGGTAAAGAGAGTATTATCTACTAATCCCATAGTATATTTGTTATCAATAAGGAAAGTCTTAAGTCGGTCGTACCAAGCTTTTGGTGCTTGCTTAAGACCATACAATGCTTTCTTGAGTTTGAAGACATGATGTGGTTTCTCAAAGTCGGTGAAACCGGGAGGTTGCGCAACATACACTTCTTCGTTAATAAACCCATTAAGAAAAGCACTTTTAACATCCATTTGAAATAATTTAAAATCATAGGCACATGCATAAGCAAGTAATATTCTAATAGACTCAAGCCTAGCTACCGGTGCATAAGTTTCATCATAATCAATCCCTCTTGTTGATTATAACCTTGCGCTACAAGCCTAGCTTTGTTTCTAGATACTATCCCATTTTCATCCATTTTATTTTGAAAAACCCATTTTGTTCCAATTATAGTTTGATCTTTAGGTTTTGGAACTAATTTCCAAACATCATTTCTAACGAATTGGTTTAATTCTTCTTGCATGGCAATTACCCATGATTCATCTTTTATTGCTTCATTTATGTTTTTGGTTCAATGGTGGATACAAAACAAAAATAATTACTTTGATTTTGGGCTTGTGACCTTAAGGTTCTTTGATTTAGTTGTCCTATGACCTTTTCTAAAGGATGACTTTTAGATTCTTTGATGTTTACAATTTCTTTATTTAATGGTTCATCTTCCTTGTTATTATTAATTATTTCTTGACCTTCTATCATTTGACTTTCAACTAAGTCATCATCTACCAAAGGTGATGTCTTAGAGGAGGTGGACTTTCGTCGAATGTTATGTTCAACGATTCCTCGACTATCATTGTTTCTTTGTTTAGGACAATGTAAGCTTTACTAGTTTGAGAGTAACCAAGAAATACACCTTCATAAGACTTTGGGTCAAACTTGGTGAGATAATCCTTAGTATTAAGAATAAAGCATTTACAACCAAAGACTCTAAAATATCCTAACGTTGGCTTTTTACCTTTATAGAGTTCATATGGTGTTTTGTTTAAGAAAGGACGTATTAAGACTCTATTCAAAATATATGTAGAAGTGTCGACGGCGTTACACCAAAACTTTTGAGGAATTTTTTGTTCATTAAGCATTGTTCTACTCATTTCTTGAATTGTTCTATTTTTACGTTCTACTACTCCATTTGATTGAGGTGTTCATGGAGAGGAAAAGTTATGTGTTATACCATTTGTATCACAAAAGTTTCCAAATTGAGTTTCGTTGTCAAATTCACGACCATGATCCGTTCGGATCGACACAATTTTGACACCTAGAAGATTTTGAATTTTCTTGCTAAGAATTTCAAATTTATCAAAAGCTTCATTTTTGGTTTTCAAAAACAATGTCCAAGTAAACCTTGAGTAATCATCTACTATGACCAAAGTGTATAAGTTGCCTCCATAGCTTCTTATAGCGGATGGTCCAAACAAGTCCATATGTAATAATTCTAGACACTTAGATGTGGACACCATATTTTTAGATTTGTGACTACTATGGGTTTGTTTACCAATTTTGCAAGCGTCGCAAAAGTGTTGGTCATATTTTAGTTTTGGTAAATTTCTAACTAACTCTTTTGAAGATAGGTTTTGTATAAGTCTCATATTCGCGTGACCTAAGCGTCTATGCCAAAGAGATGAGCTATCGTCTAATGTTGTTAGGCAAAGTTTGTCATTATATGTTTTATCTATTTTCATGACGTATATGTTATTTTTCCTAACTCCTTTAGCTATGCTGATACCATCTTTTAGTATTTTACTACCATTTTCATCAAATAGTACTTTATACTTTTTATCACATAATTGGCTAATACTAAGTAGATTAAATCCTAACCTATCCACATGAGCAACATTTTCAATAGTTAGGGAGTTATGAGCAATCGTACATTTTCCAATAATTTTGCTTTTGAGATTGCTACCAAAGGTGACATTACCTCCGTCATACTCTTGGTATGATGAGAAGAGACTTTTGTTGCCCGTCATGTGTCGTGAGCATCCACTATCTTTTATCCATTCATCAGGTTCCAATCCAACTTTCAAGCATACCTAAGAAGCAAATAACTCAAGCATTTGGTCCCCAATATCTCATGGGTCCGTTTGGGTTAAACATACCATTTATTTGATTCATGTATGGAAACGATGGGTAAGAGTTCCATGGCATGTAATCTGGAGTTTGATATGGTCTAGGAAAGTTTTGATTCCAACCGTTGTGTTGGTAGTTGGGTTGTGCGTTGTGGTTGCTCTTAGGAAAGGGCGTTTGGCAAAAGGAGTTTTATATCGTTGTTGAGTAGTTTTTGATCTAAATTCATTTTTGACAAGTCCTACTCCTGATGTAATAGCTGGTTTTAGTTTAACACTATCATTGGTTTTCTTTGTTACTTTAACAAATTCAGATGCCGGTCGTAAGTGCGAACATTACGTTCTGCTGAAGTACCCACGGCACCATTTTTGCACAACGGACGGAACCCTTATTTTGGTTCCGTCGGTCCGTCTTTATACTGATAGATTTGACAGATTGTTCGCCCTTTTCGGTCGTTTTGTTTTGACTCTTTGGAATTAATACTTCATTAAAACCTAGCCCATTCATGTCTCATGGTGTTTTATGAATTTTAACTATTTCATCGGCAAGAGCGATGTTCTTGTTAAACCTTTTAAATTTAGAATTGTTTTCTATTAAAACATCTTGTGTGAGCTTTAGTTTTTCTATTTCAAGTTTAAGCTCTTGACATGATTTACAATCATCGTCATTTGCTTTTCCTTTTCTAGTTGTTTTGCTTTTCTTTTAACTCATAAACTTCATTTTCCAAAATTCCTTTTTGGTTTTTAAAAATTTATTTTTAGTTATGATTTTTAGACTTAGCTCACACAATTGATTATATTGTTTTTGCAAAGTGTCATCATCAATAGAAGAATAAGAAGAGTCGGAAAGTACCTCATTTGACTCATGTGCCATTAGAGCGATCTCTTCCTTGCTTGATTCTTCATCGTCTTCACTATCACTCCAAGCACCACTTACAAAAGCTCGTTGAGTTTTGCTTTTAGGTGGCTTGGGACATTCTCTTATGAGGTGACTTGCATCACCACATCTAAAACATTTTCTTTCACCTTTACCCTTCTTGTCATCCCGATCTTTTGGGAATGGCTTCTTTTCTTCTCGAGGTTGTCTTACAAACTTTCCTCTTCTTCTAAAGAACTTCTTAAAATCTCTAACGGCCATGGCATATTCCTCATCTTCACTACCGGAGCAAGATTCGTCATCATCACTTGATTCCGCTTTTGCTTTTAGAGCAGCGGATTTGATCTTCTCCCTTTTTCCTTTGATGATCTCCGAATCTTTCTCCATCACCATTTCGTGTACTTTGAGGTTACCGATCAACTCGTCTAGTGACATTATTGAGAGATCTTTTGATTCCTCAATGGCGGTCACTTTAGCTCTCCATTTGGGATGGAGTGCTCTAAGAAATTTCCTGACAAAGTTCTTACTATGAAAAGATTCATCAAGTGTTTTAAGTGATGTAATAATAGTATTATTCATATTGTTGAACAAGAAGATCAATTTTGTTATCCTTGACTTGTGAATTACCTTGATGTGTAACAATTAAAGATTCCCAAATATCTTTGGTGGTTTCACACATAAAAATTCTTTCATATTCTTTTCTAGGTAAAGCATTATAAAGCATCATTTTAGCTTCGTTATTTTTAGCAACTAATTTCTTTTGTTCATCAACAGAAATATCCTTTGTTGTAGAACTAAAATGCCCTTTAACAATAATAAACCAAAGATCTATATCTTTTGATTTTACATATGTTTCAAAACGGTTTTTCCAATAGATAAATCCATTGGTTTCAAAGAGTGGTGGTCTTTGCATAGATTGCCCTTCTTTAAAGTTTTAGAATCCATGGATCGTTTCAAGTTTATAAAATACAAGTTATTTTAGAAATTCTTGAGCAACGAGGCTCTGATACCAATTGTAGAAAACTAGAAGGGGGGGTTGAATAGTTTACCAATTAAAACTTTGTTTTGAAACTTATTGTAAAGATCAATTGATATTGATCTTAGATATGTTAATGAAATATGCAAGCAATATGTAAAGAGTAAATAAGGAAAGAAATGATCAAACCACAACAAGTTGTTTATAGTGGTTCGGTCTACAAGGACTCTTTTCCTTGCCCTACTCCACTCCTCGAGTCTCACACTCGAGAGTTTAACTTCACTAGTCAACAAGCTCCTTTCACCGGCGGAGAAACCTTTACACTTCACACTATGATGAGTGTGTAAATACTCATCATTTTAGTCCAATCTGAACAAAAGTCCTAAAAATGAAAGTGCATCAAAAATACTGAAAATATTCCAAAATTGCATTTTATATGTTTCAGATGCAAAATGTTTAAAATCAGATGAAAATGAGCAAAGTTTGCATAATTGGCAGTTTGATCCCCAACTTTCAAAATGGCAAAACAAGTCCCGGGATTTTCAAAATGAAAATATTATTTTTGGCCCTTATAATAATTTTTGGAAATTCACAGCATTAGTCCCTGATGATTCAGAGTTGACAGTTTTGGTCCCTATGTTTGCCTTGAATTACACTACTAATCCTAAGTCCATTACTAGTATAAACCCAAAGTTATCTTAAGACCCAAGTCCAAAATCCCAAGGCCTAAGCCAGTCAAACCTAGTCCAACCCATGTTAAACCCTAACCGTTCCCAACCCTACCCAATTGTTAACCATTTTCTTCTTCCTTTTTCTTCCCGCCCAATCACACAAACCCACACACAAGCATAAAAATTACCCACTTTCCCGACATACTCTCAACCCACTCCCTGCAAAACCCTTCCCCATCATTGTTCCCCACGCCTGGTTTTTGTTTCCAAGAAAGCATGAAGACAAAAAGAGGAGGAATCCAAGAAGCACTAGTGGCACAAGAGAGAGGCCAAGAAGAGATGGATGACCCATTCTAGTATAAATAGATGCTCATTGTAGCCTTTGAGAGGCACCTAGGAATTTTAGTAGTTTTAATTTAGTTTACTGTATTGTACTTTTTTTTTAATGAAAAAGTTTTATTTCTTTCAAAGTTCTCTTTTCAGCTTATTTTACTAATAAGCTCTTAAGTGCTTATTAGCTTTTACTTCTTATTTTCAGTATTAAGCCCCATTTTCAAGTTAGTAAGAGGTTTATACTACAAGTTCTATTAAAAAAGAATCAGTCTTTTTAAAACAATTTCCACCCATTCAGGGGTGTTTGGTTTATACCTTAACTTGGGTCAAAACAAGTCCTACCCACTTTGACTTTACAAGTCAAAGTGGTTTTGAGTTTTCAAAATAGTTTGAGTAAGATGTAAGTTGATTCAAGTCCTTTTGGTAAGTTTTGAAAAGAAAAAAAATTATTGTCTTAAATTACGCCTGAAAGAACGCAGCCATTCTTTATGCTGCTGTTCCTGAGCCTCGTTAATAGCTTATTTGATGTCCAAAATTTGCAAAGTCTACTTTTCTTGCATCCTTACATATCCATTTCAATGTACCTTAAGTTTATTTGCACTTGGAAAGCCTTTACTTTAGCTTAAATTGCATTTAAAATCTGTCCCAAGCCCATGTTCTTTTCTTTTCAGCTAAATAGCCCAAGTGGCTCCACTCTCGATTTTCATTTGCTTTTTACTAGGTCTTATAAGCTGAAAATTTGCATGCTTAATCTAGGCCAGGTTGTGGATTGATAAGTGATTTTTATTAAATTTTTAGTGCTCCCTTGGTAGCTTATTTATAAGCTTAACAGGCCCTTAAACTGCCCGTTAACATCTTTTTTTGTCCTGAGCAAGCTTTGTCCAACACTCGCTCATTTTCCAAAGCTTATTTATAAGTATAAAGTACTCATTAAGGTGATCTCATGGGGCAAATGTTAGCCTGGCCCGGAGAGCTTTAAATCCCCTGAAGCTCAAGGTCTTGCTCACCCTGTAGTTTATTGATTAAGCTCAAAAGTGAGCCCATTAGCCTGTTCCTGGGTACACGATATAGCATGCAGACATCGGTCCTAACGACATCCTGATAACGGCTTATTTATAAGCTGTCTGTCTCACACCTGACCCCAATTAGTTTTTTTTAGATATTCTTGTGCTAACTTTGTTGTTGACTGAGCTTGTTTACGCCCGGAAGCTCATATCGATCTTATAATCAAGCTTCAAAGTAGCCTCATTTGTTTTAGACCAAATGTCGGTCCTTTGTTCTTTTTTCTTTTTAGCTTATCATTAGAAAACTTAGCTTATTTAGTTTAGCTTGCCTCATATTAGATACTTAGGATTTAGCTTGTTAGATTTCTCTTAATGCTTATTAGGATCAACTTAGTGCTATTACTTTAGCTTAGGATCTCCTTAGAATAGATTGTAGCCTAACTGCGTATTCCCTTCAATAAGTAGTTTTGTATTATTACTCTAGCTCATTCCAGATAGTGTGCTTATTCCCTTTACCAAAGTGCTCAATTGATTCTAAATATGCTTCAGCAACTGACTTGAGGGGAGTTTGGTTCGGCTTATTCTGCTTTTAAGGTTGTTTGTTTAGGTTCTTCCCAAACTGAGTTGGAATCAGCAGTTGAAACAGCTTATTGGTCAGGTTTTGTAAAAAAGATTTTCACAAAAGTAGCTTATTTTATTGCTTCTCCAAGTTTGCAAAAGAAAAATTAAAAAAAAAAAATAAGGTGAAAATGGGAAGGAAGTGGGATTCGAACCCAGTACCTTCTGCTTAGCACATGACCACAACACCACACTCTAGACCAACTGCCCTTGGGACTTTCTTGTGTTTTAACTTGCAAAATTTATTACTTAACCCATTTAACAGTTTTAAGCTCAAGATCTTATTAGCTTATTTCGTGGCTTATTTCAGTAACAAGTCATTGTTTTCTCAATTTTATTAAATTCCCCATTACTTAAGGTACTTTTAGGAAAATTTTCAGAATTTTTACAAATGTTTTAGTATTTTTTATCATTTAATTAGTGTTTATTAGTTTTTAATTCGTAATAAATAAATAAAAAGTCAAAAAATTATTCCGCTTTTTCCTAAAATTATTTTTAGTCATTTAGAATGTAGGAAAATTGTTTTTACATTCGTAGGACTTTTATTTCACAAATTTTACGTTTTATCTTAGCGCTAGTAATTTTCGTTACATACGTGCGTTTTCATTCTAGATCACGTTTTTAGATAATTTAAGTTTACGTTTTAGTTAAAATAGTTTATTTAAGATATTTTGTTTTATAAAATCACTAAAACATCATTTTGCAAATAGTGATAGCGTTTATTTAATAGTTTTTATCTTTTTAATTTCCTTTAATTTGCATTTAAGCCATTGTAATTTGTTGGCTTTTCCTGTAGTTATAATAATTCACAAATCCTTTCCCGTTCAAATCTCTCGATCACTATACGTTTGATAATCCATTGCACAGCTCGGGGACATAACGACCGGGGAGACCCTATACTCCCCAGATCTTCATTGAGTTCGTTCCTGAGCCGTTTTAAGCTTGTTACGGTCCGTCATTCACAAGTGGCAGGCTTGTGTGATAAAGCTTGACTGTTCCGAGCGCATCAAATTTTTTATACCATTTGGCGCCTTGCGTGTGTGTGTCTGATTATCTTCCGTTTAGCAGATTAGTGATTTGGATATTCACTCCTTGTTTATACCATCTGTATACGTTTATATTTTCTTTTAAAAATCAAAACCCAAAAAGATTTTCATTCTTTGTTTTTACAAAATGTTTTTCAAAAATACAAAAATATCCATCTTTACCCTCTCACATCTTTGATTCTTCATCCCTACCCCTCTGTTAACCTTTGATTCTTTCTATGTCTTATCCTCACCCTCTTGATTGTCAATGGTGTGGTAGTCCTTATAATGGTGGCAATTGCCCCAGTTGTGGCATGGTGGAGTCAGGAAACGGGTCTGTCTATAACCAGGATCCCTATTCCTACCATAACACGGTGATTTATTCCATCGCTACCACACTATGAGACTTCAGCAGTTTTCTTGTTGTGAGTACTGTGGTGGTTCACACTACAGTTCTGATTGTCAATCGGGAAACACGCTTGTCTATGAGCAGGTTCCCGATAACAATTATGACTACAACACATATGACTCACGGCCACATCAGTTTCTTGTTGTGAGTATTGTGGAGGTCCTCACTCTAGCTCGGATTGTCAAACAAGGAACCCATTTCCTTGTAACAATTACGACTCTTCGTATCATGACCAACCTCTACAGTACCAGCCTGACCCACTTCCTCAAAATCTTCTCCTTGATCTTTTGGATTTAGTGAAAGATTTGAAGGAATGTAAACACTCCCAAGATAATCCAAAATCCATGGAAGAATTGTTAGTGAAGAAAAGTACGCTAAATTAGATTCCCAAATTGCCAGTGAAAACTCTATTAGGGAATTAATTAGAATACAGCGAACCAAATCTAGCTCTCGATTCCGTTTTATTCCTGATGACAGTGATGATGAGGACACACTTGATATCCTCCAATTCTATAAATATTCATCAAGTTCATCAGATGATATCCCAGCAATTGAGATTTCATCTCAAACAACTGCTATCACACCCGAAGCTCCCACTCACTCTCTGAACATGGGGGCCGAGCATCTCGACACTGTTCGAAAGGAATCGGACGAACACATAAAGTCTAGTGTTGAGAACCTTGTCCCAATCCCGAGAGAGTCACAGGAATTTCGATCATATGTGTGATTCTTCTTCCCCTCTTGAGTGTTCAAATGATCATTTGGAAACTTTCTTCGATTTTAGCGATGATTGTGCTTCCCATGGAGACATTGAGTACGTTGAGGCATCACTTCCACATTCGATCTGATCATCTTCTTGATGAGTTCTCCGGTGAACTCACTCACATCAATCCACTCTTTGATTTGAAGCGATCTAGGAGAAACTGAAAGTCTCCTTGATAATGATCGTTCACTCACTTCTTATCCCAACAGTCCAATCGAGAATGTTGATCACTTTGTTCCCGAAACATTCAAAGCTACTTTCACTAATCCTCTGTTTGAATTCGACTCTGAATTCACTTCAATTTCTGAGAATCCACTCTTTGATGCTCAGATTGAGGATAGTGATGAGCCCACAATGGAACAAGAGCTCACAATTTCACTTCATGTGAATGATTCTCTTCATAAAGAGTTCTCCGGTGAACTCTCTCATGACATATCTCCTCCGGAACATGATCATTTCTACTTTGATCTTGAGGATGATATTAGCTCGGAGGAAGGTGTACTCTATCGTATGAGTTTGCTTATTGATGATACTACCTTCACCCTTCCTCCAATCGTCTACATTTGAGGATGAAGAATGGATCTTGATTGTTATCAGAACCTTTCTTCCTTTCCTCAAATATCTTGTCATTTCTCTTCATCTTCACTCCTTCGGGAATGAAGACACTATCTTTGACCCCGGCATTTTCAATTATCATTTTTGAGCCGGTTCTATGTATATCTCATCGTGTGGAACTTTCCGCGTGCTTCAAATGTTTGCCCAAACATCTTGAATGAAAGTCCGATGGAGATTGTTTCTTCCACTTTGCTTCCCCATGAACAAATTAATTTGGGGTCGAGTCAAGCTAGCGACTTCGGTAATCAAAACATAGAGCATGCCATATGGGTTATCACCCATATTTCTGACTTCTTTCTACTTTCTACCACCCTAGTGTGGGGGTTGCCCCACATGTTGTGTATATATATAAGTTTCAAAAAAAAAAAAAAAAAATCTTCTTTCTAAATAATGGCCGTAGTATTTCCTTTTACGTTCTTTGTTTCGGCATAACCGCCGGTACTTTGAATATTGAGGGCAATATTCATTTCTAAGTGTGGGGGGGATTCTCACGAATTTTATCATATAATTATACCAATTCCCCCGTTTTTGGCCAAAATTTTTTTTGGAGTAAGTGTTCTACACTTACTCAATTGGTTATCAGTCCGCCTTGTCTAATAAACAAAAGGATTGGCTAATCCAGAGCAAGCGGCTCTTGGTAAAGATTTCTCAAATCCGTTTATATGGCTTGCAATTTGCCCAAAATTGTATGGTATTCAGCTCACCATATCCTAAAAAGTGAAGAGTTGGCTAGCCCGCAAGGTTATGGCTTGTGGTAAAGGCAGTGGAAAATCCATAATTGGTAATCAGCTCACCAAAGATAATTCGGATAATTTATCTAAGAGTTGGCTAGTCCAGAAGGGTACGGCTTCTAGTAAAGACAAAATCAAATCCGTTGAAAGCTGGTGGTTTGCTCAAAATCACATGGTTATCGGTGTACCATGGTTCTTACTTGAACTAAAACATTTGGCTACTCGAGAAGTAATGGCTTTTGGTAAAGAGATGCAAATCCATTAAGTTTTTCTCAAAAGATTGCTAGGGACTAGCAATAGTTTAGTGTGGGGATTGATGAGTGTGTAAATACTCATCATTTTAGTCAAATCTGAACTGCAAAACGTCTAAAAATGCTCAGAAATGCATCAAAATATTGAAAATATTCCAAAATTGCATTTTATATGTTTTAGATGCAAAATGTTTAAAATCAGATGAAAAATGAGCAAAGTTTGCATAATTGGCGTTTCAGTCCCCAACTTTCAAAAATGGCAAAACAAGTCCCCGGGATTTTCAAAATATGGAAAAATATTATTTTTGGCCCTTATAATAATTTTGGAAATTCACAAGCATTAGTCCCGATGATTGAGTTGGCAGTTTTGGTCCCTATGTTTGCCTTGAATTACACTACTAATCCTAAGTCCATTACTAGTATAAACCCAAAGTTATCTTAAGACCCAAGTCCAAAAATCCCAAGGCCCAAGCCAGTCAAACCTAGTCCAACCCATGTTAAACCCTAACCCGTTCCCAACCCTACCCAATTGTTAACCATTTTCTTCTTCCTTTTCTTCCCCAATCACACAAACCCACACACAAGCATAAAAATTACCCACTTTCCCCGACATACTCAACCCACTCCCTAAAACCCTTCCCCATCATTGTTCCCCACGCTGGTTTTGTTTCCAAGAAAGCATGAAGACAAAAAGAGGAGGAATCCAAAGCACCAGTGGCACAAGAGAGAGGCCAAGAAGAGATGGATGACCCATTCTAGTATAAATAGATGCTCATTGTAGCCTTTGAGAGGCACCTAGGAATTTTAGTAGTTTTAATTTAGTTCTTTGTATTGTACTTTTTTAATGAAAAAGTTTTATTTCTTTCAAAGTTCTCTTTTCAGCTTATTTTACTAATAAGCTCTTAAGTGCTTATTAGCTTTTACTTCTTATTTTCAGTATTAAGCCCCATTTTCAAGTTAGTAAGAGGTTTATACTACAAGTTCTATTAAAAAGAATCAGTCTTTTTAAAACAATTTCCACCCATTCAGGGGTGTTTGGTTTATACCTTAACTTGGGTCAAAACAAGTCCTACCCACTTTGACTTTACAAGTCAAAGTGGTTTTGAGTTTTCAAAATAGTTTGAGTAAGATGTAAGTTGATTCAAGTCCTTTTGGTAAGTTTTGAAAAGAAAAAAAAATTATTGTCTTAAAATTCTGCACAAGAACAGCAGCCACTGCTGCTGTTCACGAGCCTCGTTAATAGCTTATTTGATGTCCAAAATTTGCAAAGTCTACTTTTCTTGCATCCTTACATATCCATTTCAATGTACCTTAAGTTTATTTGCACTTGGAAAGCCTTTACTTTAGCTTAAATTGCATTTAAAATCTGTCCCAAGCCCATGTTCTTTTCTGTTTCAGCAGCTAAATAGCCCAAGTGGCTCCACTCTCAGATTTTTCATTTGCTTTTTACTAGGTCTTATAAGCTGAAAATTTGCATGCTTAATCTAGGCCAGGTTGTGGATTGATAAGTGATTTTTATTAAATTTTTAGTGCTCCCTTGGTAGCTTATTTATAAGCTTAAAGTGCCCTTGAAACTCGCCTGTTAACATCTTTTTGTCCCGAGCAAGCTGTCCAACACCAGCTCCCTCGCATCATTTTCCAAAGCTTATTTATAGTACTGTAAAGTACTCATTAAGGTGATCTCATGGGGGCAAATGTTAGCTGGCCAGGAGAGCTTTAAATCCCCAGAAGCTCAAGGTCTTGCTCACCCTGTAGCTTATTCAGATTAAGCTCAAAAGTGAGCCCATTAGCCTGTTCATTGCTGCATTAGTATAACAGAGACATCGAGTCCTAAACGACATCTGATAACGGCTTATTTATAAGGCTGTCTCACACGACCCCAATTAGTTTTTTTTTAGATATTCTACTGTGCTAACTTTGTTGTTACAGCTTGTTTCTGCCCTGGAAGCTCATATCTGATCTTATAATCAAGCTTCAAAGTAGCCTCATCAGGCTGTTTTTAGACTGCAAGTAATCAGGTCCTTTGTTCTTTTTTCTTTTTAGCTTATCATTAGAAAACTTAGCTTATTTAGTTTAGCTTGCCTCATATTAGATACTTAGGATTTAGCTTGTTAGATTTCTCTTAATGCTTATTAGGATCAACTTAGTGCTATTACTTTAGCTTAGGATCTCCTTAGAATAGATTGTAGCCTAACTGCGTATTCCCTTCAATAAGTAGTTTTGTATTATTACTCTAGCTCATTCCAGATAGTGTGCTTATTCCCTTTACCAAAGTGCTCAATTGATTCTAAATATGCTTTAGCAACTGACTTGAGGGGAGTTTGGTTCGGCTTATTCTGCTTTTAAGGTTGTTTGTTTAGGTTCTTCCCAAACTGAGTTGGAATCAGCAGTTGAAACAGCTTATTGGTCAGGTTTTGTAAAAAAGATTTTCACAAAAGTAGCTTATTTTATTGCTTCTTCAAGTTTGCAAAAGAAAAATTAAAAAAAAAAAATAAGGTGAAAATGGGAAGGAAGTGGGATTCGAACCCAGTACCTTCTGCTTAGCACATGACCACAACACCACACTCTAGACCAACTGCCCTTGGGACTTTCTTGTGTTTTAACTTGCAAAATTTATTACTTAACCCATTTAACAGTTTTAAGCTCAAGATCTTATTAGCTTATTTCGTGGCTTATTTCAGTAACAAGTCATTGTTTTCTCAATTTTATTAAATTCCCCATTACTTAAGGTACTTTTAGGAAAATTTTCAGAATTTTTACAAATGTTTTAGTATTTTTTATCATTTAATTAGTGTTTATTAGTTTTTAATTCGTAATAAATAAATAAAAAGTCAAAAAATTATTCCGCTTTTTCCTAAAATTATTTTTAGTCATTTAGAATGTAGGAAAATTGTTTTTACATTCGTAGGACTTTTATTTCACAAATTTTACGTTTTATCTTGCGCTCCAGCGTAATTTTCGTACATAACGTACGTTTTCATTTTAGGCCACGTTTTTAGATATTTTAAGTTTACGTTTTAGTTAAAATAGTTTATTTAAGATATTTTGTTTTATAAAATCACTAAAACATCATTTTGCAAATAGTGATAGCGTTTATTTAATAGTTTTTATCTTTTTAATTTCCTTTAATTTGCATTTAAGCCATTGTAATTTGTTGGCTTTTCCTGTAGTTATAATAATTCACAATATCCTTTTTCCGTTCAAATCTCCCGATCACTATACGTTTGATAATCCATTGCATAGCTCGCTGGGACATAACGACCCGGGGAGACCCTATACTCCTCAGATCTTCATTGAGTTCGTTCCTGAGCCGTTTTAAGCTTGTTACGGTCCGTCATTCACAAGTGGCAGGCTTGTGTGATAAAGCTTGACTGTTCTGGAGCGCATCAAATTTTTGGCGCCGCTGGGGTGTGTGTGGTGCTTGCGATTATCTTCCGTTTAGCAGATTAGTGATTTGGATATTCACTCTTTGTTTATACCATCTGTATATGTTTATATTTTCTTTTAAAAATCAAAAACCCAAAAAGATTTTCATTTTTTGTTTTTACAAAATGTTTTTCAAAAATACAAAAAATATCCATCTTTACCCTCTCACATCTTTGATTCTTCATCCCTACCCCTCTGTTAACCTTTGATTCTTTCTATGTCTTATCCTCACCCTCTTGATTGTCAATGGTGTGGTAGTCCTTATAATGGTGGCAATTGCCCCAGTTGTGGCATGGTGGAGTCAGGAAACGGGTCTGTCTATAACCAGGATCCCTATTCCTACCATAACACGACTGATTTATTCCATCAGCTACCACACTATGAGACTCAGCAGTTTTGTTGTGAGTACGTGGTGGTTTACATTCGGTTTCCTGATTGTCAATCAGAAAACACGCTTGTCTATGAGCAGGTTCCTGATAACAATTATGACTACAACACATATGACTCACAGCCACATCAGTTTTACTGTTGTGAGTATTGTGGAGGTCCTCACTCTAGCTCGGATTGTCAAACAAGGAATCCATTTCCTTGTAACAATTACGACTCTTCGTATCATGACCAACCTCTACATACCATCACTGACCCACTTCCTCAAACTCTTCTCCTTAATCTTTTGGATTTAGTGAAAGATTTGAAGGAATGTAAACACTCCCAAGATAATCCAAAATCCATGGAAGAATTGTTAGCTGAATTAGATTCCCAGATTGCCAGTGAAAACTCTATTAGGGAATTAATTAGAATACAAAAAGCACCAAATCTAGCTCGATTCCGTTTTATTCCTGATGACAGTGATGATGAGGATACACTTGACATCCTTCAATTCTATAAATATTCATCAAGTTCATCAGATGATATCCCAGCAGTTGAGATTTCATCTCAAACAACTGCTATCACACCCGAAGCTCCCACTCACTCTCTGAACATGGGGGACGAGCATCTCGACACTGTTCCTGAAAAGGAATCGGACGACTTCATAAAGTCTAGTGTTGAGAACCTTGTCCCAATCCCGAGAGAATCACAGGGAATTTCTGATCATATGTGTGATTCTTCTTCCCCTCTTGAGTGTTCAAATGATCATTTGGAAACTTTCTCCGATTTTAGCGATGATTGTGCTTCCCATGGAGACATTGAGTACGTTGAGGCATCACTTCCACATTCTGATGCTGATCATCTTCTTGATGAGTTCTCCGGTGAACTCACTCACATCAATCCACTCTTTGATTTCGAAGCCGATCTAGGAGAAACTGAAAGTCTCCTTGATAATGATCGTTCACTCACTTCTTATCCCAACAGTCCAATCGAGAATGTTGATCACTTTGTTCCCGAAACATTCAAAGCTACTTTCACTAATCCTCTGTTTGAATTCGACTCTGAATTCACTTCAATTTCTGAGAATCCACTCTTTGATGCTCAGATTGAGGATAGTGATGAGCCCACAATGGAACAAGAGCTCACAATTTCACTTCATGTGAATGATTCTCTTCATAAAGAGTTCTCCGGTGAACTCTCTCATGACATATCTCCTCCGGAACATGATCATTTCTACTTTGATCTTGAGGATGATATTAGCTCGGAGGAAGGTGTACTCTATCGTATGAGTTTGCTTATTGATGATACTACCTTCACCCTTCCTCCCAATACGTCTACATTTGAGGATGAAGAATGGATCTTGATTGTTATCAGAACCTTTCTTCCTTTCCTCAAATATCTTGTCATTTCTCTTCATCTTCACTCCTTCGGAAATGAAGACACTATCTTTGACCCCGGCATTTTCAATTATCATTTTTGAGCCGGTTCTATGTATATCTCATCGGTGGAACTTTCCACGTGCTTCAAATGTTAGTCCAAACATCTTGAATGAAAGTCCGATGGAGATTGTTTCTTCCACTTTGCTTCCCCATGAACAAATTAATTCGGGTCGAGTCAAGCTAGCGACTCGGTAATCAAAAACAGTAGCATGCCATATGGGTTTTCACCCATATTTCTGACTTCTTTCTACTTTCTACCACCCTAGTGTGGGGGGGTTGCCCCACATGTTGTGTATATATATAAGTTTCAAAAAAAAAAAAAAAAAAAAATCTTCTTTCTAAATAATGGCCGTAATATTTCCCTTTTACGTTCTCAGTTTCGGCATAACCGCCGGTACTTTGAATATTGAGGGCAATATTCATTTCTAAGTGTGGGGGGGATTCTCACGAATTTTATCATATAATTATACCAATTCCCCCGTTTTTGGCCAAAATTTTTTTTGGAGTAAGTGTTCTACACTTACTCAATTGGTTATCAGTCCGCCTTGTCTAATAAACAAAAGGATTGGCTAATCCAGGAGCAAACGGCTCTTGGTAAAGATTTCTCAAATCCGTTTATATGGCTTGCAATTTGCCCAAAATTGTATGGTATTCAGCTCACCATATCCTAAAAAGTGAAGAGTTGGCTAGCCCGCAAGGTTATGGCTTGTGGTAAAGGCAGTGGAAAATCCATAATTGGTAATCAGCTCACCAAAGATAATTCTGATAATTTATCTAAGAGTTGGCTAGTCCAGAAGGGTACGGCTTCTGGTAAAGACAAAATCAAATCCGTTGAAAGCTGGTGGTTTGCTCAAAATCACATGGTTATCGGTGTACCATGGTTCTTACTTGAACTAAAACATTTGGCTACTCCAGAAGTAATGGCTTTTGGTAAAGAGATGCAAATCCATTAAGTTTTTCTCAAAAGATTGCTAGGGACTAGCAATAGTTTAGTGTGGGGGATTGATGAGTGTGTAAATACTCATCATTTTTAGTCAATCTGAACTGCAAAACGTCTAAAAATGCTCAGAAATGCATCAAAATACTGAAAATATTCCAAAATTGCATTTTATATGTTTCAGATGCAAAATGTTTAAAATCAGATGAAAAATGAGCAAAGTTTGCATAATTGGCAGTTTCAGTCCCCCAACTTTCAAAAATGGCAAAACAAGTCCCCGGGATTTTCAAAATATGGAAAAATATTATTTTTGGCCCTTATAATAATTTTTGGAAATTCACAGCATTAGTCCCTGATGATTCAGAGTTGACAGTTTTGGTCCCTATGTTTGCCTTGAATTACACTACTAATCCTAAGTCCATTACTAGTATAAACCCAAAGTTATCTTAAGACCCAAGTCCAAAAATCCCAAGGCCCAAGCCAGTCAAACCTAGTCCAACCCATGTTAAACCCTAACCCGTTCCCAACCCTACCCAATTGTTAACCATTTTCTTCTTCCTTTTTCTTCCCGCCCAATCACACAAACCCACACACAAGCATAAAAAATTACCCACTTTCCCTGACATACTCTCAACCCACTCCCTGCAAAACCCTTCCCCATCATTGTTCCCCACGCCTGGTTTTTGTTTCCAAGAAAGCATGAAGACAAAAAGAGGAGGAATCCAAGAAGCACTAGTGGCACAAGAGAGAGGCCAAGAAGAGATGGATGACCCATTCTAGTATAAATAGATGCTCATTGTAGCCTTTGAGAGGCACCTAGGAATTTTAGTAGTTTTAATTTAGTTTACTGTATTGTACTTTTTTTTTAATGAAAAAGTTTTATTTCTTTCAAAGTTCTCTTTTCAGCTTATTTTACTAATAAGCTCTTAAGTGCTTATTAGCTTTTACTTCTTATTTTCAGTATTAAGCCCCATTTTCAAGTTAGTAAGAGGTTTATACTACAAGTTCTATTAAAAAGAATCAGTCTTTTTAAAACAATTTCCACCCATTCAGGGGTGTTTGGTTTATACCTTAACTTGGGTCAAAACAAGTCCTACCCACTTTGACTTTACAAGTCAAAGTGGTTTTGAGTTTTCAAAATAGTTTGAGTAAGATGTAAGTTGATTCAAGTCCTTTTGGTAAGTTTTGAAAAGAAAAAAAAATTATTGTCTTAAAATTCTGCACAAGAACAGCAGCCACTGCTGCTGTTCACGAGCCTCGTTAATAGCTTATTTGATGTCCAAAATTTGCAAAGTCTACTTTTCTTGCATCCTTACATATCCATTTCAATGTACCTTAAGTTTATTTGCACTTGGAAAGCCTTTACTTTAGCTTAAATTGCATTTAAAATCTGTCCCAAGCCCATGTTCTTTTCTGTTTCAGCAGCTAAATAGCCCAAGTGGCTCCACTCTCAGATTTTTCATTTGCTTTTTACTAGGTCTTATAAGCTGAAAATTTGCATGCTTAATCTAGGCCAGGTTGTGGATTGATAAGTGATTTTTATTAAATTTTTAGTGCTCCCTTGGTAGCTTATTTATAAGCTTAAACAGGCCCTTGAAACTGCCCCGTTAACATCTTTTTTTTGTCCTGAGCAAGCTGTCCAACACCAGCAGCTCCTGCATCATTTTCCAAAGCTTATTTATAAGCTGTAAAGTACTCATTAAGGTGATCTCATGGGGGCAAATGTTAGCTGGCCAGGAGAGCTTTAAATCCCCAGAAGCTCAAGGTCTTGCTCACCCTGTAGCTTATTCAGATTAAGCTCAAAAGTGAGCCCATTAGCCTGTTCAGCTGCACAGTATAACAGCAGACATCAGTCCTAAACGACATCTGATAACGGCTTATTTATAAGCTGTACAGTCTCACACCTGACCCCCAATTAGTTTTTTTTAGATATTCTACTGTGCTAACTTTGTTGTTACAGCTTGTTTCTGCCCTGGAAGCTCATATCTGATCTTATAATCAAGCTTCAAAGTAGCCTCATCAGGCTGTTTTTAGACTGCAAGTAATCAGGTCCTTTGTTCTTTTTTCTTTTTAGCTTATCATTAGAAAACTTAGCTTATTTAGTTTAGCTTGTAATTTGTTGGCTTTTCCTGTAGTTATAATAATTCACAATATCCTTTTTCCGTTCAAATCTCCCGATCACTATACGTTTGATAATCCATTGCATAGCTCGCTGGGACATAACGACCCGGGGAGACCCTATACTCCTCAGATCTTCATTGAGTTCGTTCCTGAGCCGTTTTAAGCTTGTTACGGTCCGTCATTCACAAGTGGCAGGCTTGTGTGATAAAGCTTGACTGTTCTGGAGCGCATCACACTATTTCCGACACTAAGCTAGATGTCGAGTTCTTTCCAAGGGTACAACCACTCCCACACACAATGTATTTTGAGGACTAAAATACTAACCACTCACACTCACAAGATTATGATGGTTTAATGCAACAATGAAGTATGAATCAACACAAGATCATACAACACTAAAAAAACAAGACTTCCAACTTCTCGTTTGAAGCTTGAATGTGACTTGATCTTCTTTGCTACAAAAGAGATCACTAATATGATATGAAACTGAGTTAGAAAGGTTAGAGAGAAGATATGTATAAGAGTATAGTGGAAAGGGATAAAAAACTACTTGGCTTGGCATTGCTATTTATAGCCAAAATGGACAGGAGCGTCCACGGACCGCGGAACCCTTAAAAGGGTTCCGCCCGTGTACCAATTTGGTACCGCCAGTCTGACAGCCAAGATATCAAATCTTTGCTAAAGTCAACTCTATCTAAGTGAGATTGTGCAAGATATGAAGAGTACAAATCCACACAAAATATCTAATGAAATCTTCCAATGATTTCCATGATGCATCACATGATGTCATATGTTGTATTTCTATTTTTAGAAATATGCAAGTACTTAAGTAGTGTTTGGTTTTAAGAACCTAACACATTCTAAAAACTACTATCATACATAATGATTAGAGTCATATCAAGATGTTACTAATCATAAATGTAAATGCTTGAATGATGAATATATTGTTTGAAAAAGCTTGTTTTAATATCTATTAAACTTGACAAGCTTTAAGCTTTTATACAAATTAAATTTACTTTTGTCGTTAACAAAACTTAGGTAAAGATCAAAAAATATAAATAACGTTTAATGACGATATTTGTATTAACATTGACCACATCTGACCCATTACACTTAAACATGAACCAATATCTAAAGTCAAAGTGCCCCAATATCTAAAGTCAAAGTGACCCATTACCATTACTAAAACTGAAACTGACCCATTACACTTAAACATGAACCATATACTAAAACTGAAACTGACCCATTACACGTAAATATAAACCATATACCAAAACTAAAACTGCCCATTACCATAAACATCCAAAAGAATTTAACATCCAAGTTTTGAAGGCATATATGCCATAAACATCCAAAAGAGCTTAACATACATCAGTTTCAAAGACATAAACCTAAGTTTTAAAGACATACACAAATAACCATAAACCTAATTTTCATAGGTATACATTAACCAAGATTGACAACTTTCTTCCTTGTTGGATTCTTCTTCTTCTTAGACCCTTCATCCACTACAATTCCCTTCCCTTTATCAGCAGCATTTCCTGCTATATCAAAAGTCAAACAACAAGAGTAAGTCAAACTGAGTTAACCAAACTCAAACAATAAACTTAAGTAATACAACCAAGAACAAATTAACCTTTTTGGGACTGTGATGGAGTTCCAGAGACATCATCTTCACCAGAAGTTCTTGCTTTCTTCTTCTTAGTACCAGTTTGGGACTGTGACTTTCTTGGACCAGTGCAACTCCTTTTGTTGTGTCCTTTTGTTCCACATGTGTCACATGTCACAGTCTTATGCTCCCTTGTCAGCTTCCCACTCTTGACCATATTGACCACATCTTTCTCTGTCTTAGACTTTCTCCTCTCTTTCCTTGGTCTTCCTACTTGTACTTGATGATTTGGTGGTAGCAGAGTAGTAGGTACATTACACTTTGGCCAAAATATTCTACCTCTAATAGGCTTGATTAGGTATGAGTATACTTTCTTCCAAGTTTCCAACCTATAACATGGGTGTACCCATTCCTCTGGTAAGCTAACTGTTTGACTGTTAAGTGCCATGTTCCAGTTTGTGGCCACAGCATGTTTGCAAGGGATCCCTGTCAATTCTCACTTCCTACAAGTACAAGACTTCTGCTCTACATTGACTACACACTGGTCATGAAATGGACCACTTACCTGGTAATAGACTCCTCCTCCCCAAGTTACTGTGTACTTAGTTGCCTCATCACAACTCATCTTCAAAAGCTTGGCAGCAGTGAGTGTGAGTGGACCATCACATCTATCAATCATCTTATTCACATTTACAATCCTCTTCATCAGATATGATCTAGTAAACTCCAATGTACCAATGATTGGCTTGTCTCTACCTCCAACCAGTTTTCCATTAAAAACTTCACACATATTATTGACCAACACATCTGACTTACATCTCCCTATTTAAAGTACAAGTTTTACTCAATTTAGGTATTTTAGTATAAAAAAATGTTCAACTAAAGTAGAAGTTTTACAAGTGTTACCTGAGAAATGTGATCTTGCCCAATGCTGAGGTGGAATCTTCAATAACCACTCATAAGCAGGAAGGCTAAATGATTTGAACTCCTGCATTGCCAAGTTAAACTCTTCCACTGTTGTTGCTGTGGCACATTTCCATAGCAAATCTTTATAAGCTGCACCACTCCACTGCAGCTTCATATTCTCATGAATATGTTTCACACAAAATCTGTGCTCAGCACAAGGAAATAGCTTTGCAAGTGCAGGAATAATACCCTGTGACCATTAAACATTAAACAAAAGCAGTTAATATTTGACCATGTAATAATAACATTGCAAGAACAGAATTGAAAAGAAGCATACCTTTTGCCTATCACTTATAAAAGTGAAATTAGAATTCCTGTACAAGTCCAGATCATCTCCAAGTTGTGATAGAAACCATGTCCAAGAATCAGTGTTCTCAGTCTCCACAATCCCATATGCTAATGGATAAATTCCATTATTTGGGTCAACACTCACAGCAGTTAATAGTTGACCAGGGAATGGACCCTTCAAGAATGCCCCATCTAGTCCAAGTACATCTCTCATTCCAGCCTTAAAACCTTCTTTCAATGGCCCTAAGCACACATAAATTCTTTTAAAAACCCTAGTTGGCACTGTATGATCTGCGTCAAGTCTTACTTGTATTTTCACAGTTGTGTTTGGGTTGGCTTGTTGCAACTCTAAGCAATAATCCCTTAATATCTTATACTGTTGAGTATAATCTCCTCTAACCTTCTTTTCAGCCTCTGCTTTTGCTCTAAATGCCTTAGCCTCTGAAACACTTAATTCATATGTCCTCTGTAACTGCTCTTGCAAAGCTCTAACTGGTATCTTAGGGTTTGATTCAATTTGTTGAACAAGTTCCTTAGCATACCATTTAGATGTGGCATATAAGTTGTTTCTGGACTGTAAGCATTTATGAGTTGACCTATGAGTTTTTACTTCCCAAGTTTCTGAGTCTTTATTCTTTGATACAAGCAACACCCATGGACATTTACTGCTATCATCTACCTTCCTACTTTTTGGCCGCCCCCCATTTATTAGTCTGTCCTTTTAAATCTTTCTCTTAGAAGGACTAGGGTTCCCTGTAATCTTTGAATTTGTCCACTTAACTTTTGACCCACCAGCATCAGGCCCATTTGCAGGCCCGTTTGTATCAGATCCATTGGGTTCACATGTTGGCAAAGTTGGAATAACATCCCTGCATATTACCCTCACTCTTTCTTTGTCATTTTTTTCCATTCTTAGTTCCCTCCTTGTTTCAATTGAATGTTCCTTTATTAAATCCTTCACTAACTCCCTGTTTGCAAATTTTTTACCCACATAAAAGTAAGTCTTGTACACTTGAGGAGAAGCATATGCCTGTTTCCTAATTTGTTTCAACTTCCTCTTTCTTAACCTATCTAATTCATTCTCCTCATCTGAAGCACTCTCAAAGTAGTCATTATTAATGACTTCTATATCCTCTTCTAATTCTTCATCATCAGCTATCTCACTTTGGTTATTACAACCCATGAACTCAACATTATCATCAATATTCAAATGGAAGTCTTCCATGTCAACTTCCACCTCCTCAACATAATTTTCCTCATCCATAATGTAATCACTATCCTGGCTATCATCCTCACTATCTTCACTACCCTCAGTATCACCCCCTTGAATCTGTTCACTAACTAAGTCATCCCCATTCCCTTCACTATGTTCATTAACTAAATCATCTTTATTAGCACCACTGTTCTCCTTCTCACTCACATTATCATTTACTTTTTCAGTGTCATTAGTTGGTAATATGAAATCTAAATCAGCAAATGGATCAAAGGTTGGGTCTTGGGAATCTACATAAGGGTAATATGAAGAGTAAAATTCATTAACAAATGCACTATTGCCCTGACTAGGCTCTACATGGTTAGCAACACCACTGCTTTGACCTTCATCTACCCTAACAACATGTGGTTCTACATTCTTATCAACACAACTACTTTGGCATTTTCCTAGCAACTGGTGTGATCCCTGCTCTAGACTCTGGTTCTCCATCATCAAGCTGTTCTATAACTACTCTTTTGTTTTTTAGTGGTGAGGTAAAATAGAGGTCAGGGTTGGTTTTTTCATGTTCAACATATACATCTATTAGTTTCTGAACTTCTTCTACATATTTGGCCATAAAAAGAACATCTTGGTCACTTCCTAAAGGTTGTAGACCATAATCCAAATCAAAACCAGGTTTCAAGAAATGGTAAAACATTATCTTATGGCCATCATTACCTAGCTCTTCTACAATTGAGTCTATCTCATGAACTGAGAACTCATCACTGTCTAACTCATCTACAATATCCATCCTACCATTAATGTATAACCTACCAGGTGAGGAAGTGAAAGTACCTCCATGATCAACCCTAATTGAAAACAGAGTACGCACACTAGCTGAAAAAAAAAAGAAAAAAATTAGGGTTTATACAATTAACAATAAGCAAAACTATTTTTCATCAACATAAAACGGGGTTTACAACATAATTATCACGTCAACACATGCAAAACAGTTACCATTATCAGAAAAAGGGCTTACCATAAACCACATTTGGATCAAAATCAACACCATGCCATTCTCGTATCCTATATAATGGTGCCACCATTTCGTAAGTCTTACGTGCAAATTTTTACCAGATTTACTCTAAAAATTGATTGGAAATTTTAGAATTATCAAATGTTTTGGTGTGAGAAATGTTACGGGGGATTGTGAGTGAAGTGACAGTGGTAGATAGAGGATTAAATGCTTAGCGGGGTTCGGAAATGACAGAAATACCCTCAAGATTTAGGAGACTAACGCCAGTTAGTGTAGCCGTTTGTATGGAGGACTAACGGTGTATAAGGTTTGGGAATTAAGGATGGACAGTAAACCTTTTTTGGTCAAAGGACTCAACTTGTAGGTCAACGTATACCATAAGGACGAACGGTGTAATTTACTCGTTAATAAAACCTATAATTTAAACATGTAAAAAATAACATTATATTGCAAACATATACGGAGTATGATTTCCATTAGGACAATAAAATTAAAACATTATATCCATTGAAAATTACATATATTTATCAAATCAAATCAAACATACTCATTAAAATACCGGCATTGACAAGAACAAAACATCGAGTGGCTGTAGTTTAGTGGTAAGAATTCCACGTTGTGGCCGTGGAGACCTGGGCTCGAATCCCAGAAGCCACACAGTTCTTTTTTTTTTTTTTTTTTTACAACTTATATTGTATCTAATTTTTTAAATGACATGTTTAAATCCTTAAACAATGAAATGATGACAGCTTTTATTTTGGTTATCTGATTCAATCGGTGCTTGTAACGTTCTTAACAATAATCCCAATATACTATACTTAAGCTCTTTATATTAAACGGTCATATAATAAATATGTTCGTATTGCCATATTGGTCGGGTCAATGGGCATGCACGACAAATTTTATAGTACATTATCATAGAACAGATACATTATCAAGTTTGAAACTATTGATCAATAACAATTTGAGGCATTTATAAGCAACACTGAAGTTCAAAGCTTGTGACTTGCGGCTATCAACATTAAAATATAGAAGTCTCAGAGTTCTATTCAAATTCCGCTAGGTTCAAGTAACTTTAAAATAGACATGTCAACCTTCCCAGAAAAAGGAGGGCTTTACCCGTTTAAATGTATGCGGTGTTGGACTCAGACCCGTAAATTATTTGGCCAAAAGGTGAAAACCATGGTTTCCATAAAAGAAAAACTTTGTTCTTCCGTGTTCAAGTTCATGATGCAAACAAGCCGCACTAACACCCTAGTACATGTTCCTTGCTGAGAACATTCCCCAAGTGATTTGTTAATGTTTTCAGCTGTTGTCATGCATTTCTAGTAACATTGGTTTCTTCGGAAGATTACAAAACATATGGAGCACATGATCACTGATACAAGAGTATAACATCACTCGAAGCATAAACGTGTGATTATGAATGGCCTCTGCCAACACGGAAGCCGCTCCTCTTTACCGTCCTATTACTCTTCGACTAGAGGATTGGTTAGACCGATTGGACAGCTTTCCTGAGCGAGGAAGGGAAGAAGGAAAGACATAAAATAAAGCAAGTAACCCCGAAACCCTTTAAGCACGAGATTGGACACCTGTGATTGCGCTTTCTTCCATGATGGGAGTCTTTGGGCTAGGAAGCTAAAGAGATATCTATGAGACTCATTCGGCTCACAAGAAGTTTTCCTTTATCATATGTTCTTTTGTTATCAAAGCTTCGGAGTTCTATTCCTTCTTTCGCATTGTCTTTTTCAATGGAAAGTAAGCACTATTCTAAGATGCTACGAATGGAAAAAAAGTATCTTGAAATAGTAGATTTAGTAGCCTACTTTGACCCACTTCCTTAGCTACAAAAAATCCAGCAGTCTACCATACACGTACTTCGACACATTCAAACTCCAGTCTAACAATCTTCAATCATTATGTACATTGATCTCGATCTTAACTGATTACTAATAGTTGTAACTATATGCAGCAACTTATGAAGCCAGCCTATACATAATATTGGCAACGTCCATCAGCGGTTGTCTTTGCAAAGCAAGCACAACACATTTGTACATTCATCAGAGAAACTAAACTTCTCGAAACGTCCATCAGCGGTTGTCTTTAGCGGTATACAAAGAATCATAACAAGGACATAGATTATTACATGATAACCATGATTATCTAATAAAATGAGCACTATATATTAACACTTCAGTGTGGTAAAGTGGGACGACTTTCAGGATCAAGTATACCAGAAATAAGAGCAATCAATGCCCAGAACATGAGAATGCCGATCACGGCAGATCTCAATACTCTGTCACACCCTTCATTCACATCAGGGAACTCAAAATTTGACCCAAATGTCTGAAAGCCCCCGGTGCTTTCTGTATCTGCATTTAATTCTCTGTTGCTGATAAACTCATTCATTTGAGGAATCTGCGTATGCGAATTGCTAAGCTTAGAGCATCGTGAGCATGCACATTCTCCACCAAGATACGACGGGAATGTTTGGAGGTACTCCAAGAGGTCGTTTTTGTACATCCGCCCAACTATTTTAAGCTTTTGTCGAGTTGTGGGTTTCAGAACCTAATAAAGAGCAATTTAGTAAGCACATCTTTACTGAATGGCAGTTATATTAGATGTTATACTGGTTGAAAGCCCCGAAAATTTTCAAAACTCCAAGCTTTGCTGTGTTTCTTGGAACTTTTAAGGGTGGTTTTTTACGCTTATGTATGGGCTTGTGAGCTTATCTGTTTTCGGCTTATATTTCGTAAGCTCAATATTTTCGGTTTATTTTGAAACTTGTGGGCTCATATAAGTTTGTTATGACATAATAAACTTATATAAGCCCATAAGTCCATAAATAAGCCAAAACAATGAGGCTTATGAAACATAAGCCGAAAACTTATAAAGCCCATAAATAAGCTTAAACAAACACACCCTAACTTTTTATTAGCAAATGTAAACAAGTTCATCAACTTTGATAATTTTGACAATTTTATTGATACATAATGTTTTGTTTTATTGCTGTTCATTTCAGCATAGAAACCCCTATTTTGTCAAATTGGAAATTAGATGCTATATATGTTTATTATTCGAACAAAATAAACATTTATTAGTTTATCATGCAGACTGAGCATGAATATTTAATTTGCCCTTTGTAATGGCTAAAACTCTATTCAATCGCTATTAGAATGTTAATCCCTAGTTTAGGCTTATGTACACTTGCAATACGACTTATAATATTCTGCATTTGTGTATGAGGAAACTGAAATAGTGAAAACAATAATATGTTTCTTCTTTTGGAACATAGGAAGAATAAAGCTTACTTGAATGAAGGTTTGTGCAATAACTCTGACAACTGGAGGAAGCCGAATAACAAACAAACAACCCAGACGATTTGGATAGTTATCTTGCAGAGTAGCTGCACAGGATCGAAGTAGTTGCATAGGAAATCTTAAAGATAATCCTTCACAATCCACCAATACTGTGACCTGAGGGTTTTCAGCATTAACTAGATTTAGGATTCCATGTTCTACCTGAGATACTGCAATTGCAAAAATATAATCAAGTGCAATTGCACACATAAATCGCATGATTGGGAAGAAAATCAATTCTTTAAAAAAAATAATAATAAAAAATGTGAACATACCAATTGCTTGTGCAAAGCGAGGTCTATCATTAGGTTGCAACCTAATGCAAGCAACAAGACGAATGATGAGACATGGGCGGTTCTTAACATCAAATCCATGCCAAAATACCATATTTGACCACATTTCAAGTTCTTCTTGTGAAAGAATTCTGTACGTCTCTCTCCAGCGAATTGACTTTTTGACTAAAGTAAGCAAATATGAAAAATCACCATTTGCGGCCGCATGGAACCTATAAAGCTCATCCTCATTTATTCTGCATGATTATCAGTTTGTCATGAATATCTGTAAATATTAAATACTTTTTTAAAGATAAGCACAAATGAAATGAAGATTTTATTTCAGGAGAATGAAACAGCATAATGACTCTGAAAAATTCTTATTTATTTCTAATTCATATGTCTAACAAATCTTATTCCCTATGTACTCATTTGACCAGCTTTCAAATATTTCATTGTTCATTTGATTTGTTTTATTATTCTTTCTAGGCTCAAATCCCAATATAAACAATGAACAGCTTATAATTTTCAGCCAAGAAAAATAAGAGAAACTACTAACTATATCCTTTAAGAATTTTAAGCTTGTTTGCTCATCTGCCAAGAAGATAAAAGGTTTCAATTTAACGGTCAGATTTGACATGGTCTTACCTTTGTATTAGCAGAAAATATTGATCATGGTATCTAAAGTTAACCCAAACAAAGGGCCAAAACCGATCTCTTTAGGTATAGGCTTGCTGTTGAGAGTTACCGTGAACGCTCCAGTATAAAAGCTTGAAGCAGAACATGAAATGATATTTTATCTTTTTGATAATGATTCAATAGTAAGATCTTAATGAAAATAAGAGCATTATTTATGGTTTCATATCTTCCATTCTCTCTTTATCCCAGCTGTATAAGATCATTGTATTTTACAAATTTCATCATGTTATACAGTTTGTAGAATTAATAGTCGTACACCAATATACTCTGAGCCTGTAATAAATGTATATCCTGATTGTGCTAAATCACCTCTCTGGTAAATGAACACCCTGGTTATCTAGCTCTCTATAAAGATCAATCAGCCAATCCGTTGATGAATGATGTGACCCACTTCCACCAGCGACACTGCAAAGTACATGCCAAATTTATATAAACAGATGATGGCTGTGGGTTCAAGTTTCTTGGGAGAAATCATTTAACAGCTTTTAGAAAATAAAGGGTAAAAAAAACAGCTGTAAGCAGCTATAAAGATATCTGTTATTACAGTCAAGCAAAGTCTCACTGATGTAAAAGAGACATGATTATACTTCTTCACATACCTTACATCAGCAGTGGACTCTGTAAGAGGCAACTCGGCATGATCTGGAACAGCATCACAATCACTTCTTCCGTCTACATTTTCTGTGTCATCTGAGTCTAGATTGTTTTCTCCTGACTGATTGGATAAAGTTGTTGCGATTGAGATCACTAGTAATGGCCTTGACAATATCTAGCATCAAGTAAAGTTATAGCTATCAACATTTAAAAACTTTTGAAGGGTAATGCAAAAGATATATTAATGAGGCCTTGAGCATACATCCAGAGTGTGGAACAATGGGCCATGAAAATGAACTCTTAATGATTTTAAACATCAAACCAATACACATCATACAGCTAACACAATGCAGATAACAGATTCAAATCCACATAATTATTCTAACACTAATAGGTAGAAAACTGATTACTAAACATGTTTGCTCATGTTAAACATGTATATACATACTAAAAATTGTAGCATGAGTCACAAGCATCCTAAGTTTGAACATGTAAGATACATAACTAACAATATTGGGATTTCAACATGAGGCCTATGTTGTCATTTTCATACAATTCTCTGTTAGAAATATCTCTATTAATCAATGAATATCTCGATACATATAAGAATCAGAAAGGAAATACAGGGGATCTTCAGTTTTCAACTCTGAAGGGTACAGTGCGATACTAAGGTGTGGGTATAAAAAAATTAATAACATGCGTCTTGCGTAATCTATACATTTTAGCCGCCGGTGAGTTAGTTTTTAATTAACTTAAATTATTTTATTTTGTTCAAGATGTGGAAAATTGTTTGGGAGTATATAAATCGGGTGGTAGGTGTCTTACATTTTTTTTTCCAACTTAACTTCCTCCTACTAAATTGAGCAGACATGTAAAGTTCACTTATTTTCTATTCTTTGACACATCTTATAGTTGTACGAGTAAAAGGATACTCTAGTTGGGATATGTTATAGAAACCTTCATGTGAGTTGTGCATAACTAAACTTATACATGACATCAATGTTCAAAATGAAGATGTGTGAGTGACATAGATACATACCTGTGCCCCTTTAATCAAACTCCTAAATATATCCCACCTTTGAAGCCACTTGAGCGGTGGATAGCAGAAAACTTGTAAAGCCTGCAGACCAGACCACACAAAAGGGCACTTTGCCTTTGATAATCTCCTAACTATCTCCAAGGCACCAACTTTTACTAAAAACAATGCTGCGTCATTCACAGTCGAGTTTCTAACTCTCCCATTATTAAATAAAGGTATTTTCTTTAAAAATGTGTGGGAAAGAGGCTTCGAGCCAGAAGCAACCAAAGCTAATTTGGACGCTTTTCTGCTGGTCATGGAAACTGCTGCTTCAGAGCTTGCAGTTGGAACATGATTGTGAAACGAGTCTCCCATTATAAAGAAATGTGATAAAAAGATCTTGTAACTCAGGAATTAATGTAAATAATATTACTAAGAAAGAAGCTTCTGGCCAAAAGAATCATTTTCACGGTGCCAAGCTTGATCTTCAAAGAACTGTATATACCAAACAGATCGCAAATTCACGAGAAAAGCCTCGTTACTTACGTAGCACTAAAACTAAACTCTAGCGGTCATCAACCTGCAAGCACATGAGATAAGCACACTTGTAATGATCACATGATGGCTTACTTTATATGGATTTTCAGAAGATATGGTGTACAATACTTAAGGGGCACAAAGAAAGTATAATCAGTTACAGTTTCCACTTTAAAACAAATTAGAACCTTCCTAGTGGTACAATAAAGCAGTATTAGGAGAAATTTAAATTGTTATTTTAAATGGTGAACTGAAGTATTCCCATCAAGTCAAATTTATAAAGCCATCCACTCACTTTTCTAACAAAGATGTTGACCTCAGTTAATTACCAATATGAACGCAAATTGCCACATGTGATATACAGAAATCTGAAAACTATATTAGCTAAGTGCAAACAACCCTGAAGAGGCCACACCAACCTCGTGAAAAGGGAGGGCTTTTGAATTTGTGTGGCAGTGGTTTCAAACCTCGCGGATTATTCGGCCAAAAGGTCAGAAAACATGGTTACCCAGAAGAAAAAAAATATATCAGCTAATCCTATAAGCCAATTGTATGATTTGTATCGGACTATCGGTATTCCAGGTAACTAAGCAGGTGTCTGGGATTGCATTTGCGAAACAAATGATCCAATTGCAGAACTGCATTTTCAAAAAAGCTCTCTAGGAAAAAGCAGATAATCACCTTTTTTTTTTCCTTATATTTGTTAGACACTGTTTTTTAATCAAACAATAACTCCCAAAACACATTCCCAAACATCCTCAAAATCAACATTAAAGGCAAAACAAACATGCAACAAACCCTGAGTAATAAATTCTATAGAATTTGAATCATTCGGTATCGAAAAGACATAAAGTTCACAGGTAAATTTAATCCTTAATCACCAATAATTATGATATCAATATTATAAATATAAGTAGCACTCAATTAAACAATAATTATAACAGATAAGGGGATTGAAAAAATAAATTTTACCTGGAATGAGTGAATTGAAAACAGAGATACTATAGGAATAATTATAAGTTTAGTGATCTAAAAGATGTTTGTATGTGGTATCGACAACTAATTGAGATTTGTTTTGTTTTTGGTTTGGTTTGGTTTTATTTGTTTCGCGCTGTCTTTCTGTCAAGGTACCCAATAAGTATGCAAACTTCACATCATACACCTCACAATAACACACCAGTAAAAGCATAGGGTATCATGGCATCTTTAATTTCTCTTTTTTAATGACAACTCAGGCACCAAACCTCAGGCATTCTCACTACTAACTCATCACCAAACATCTTTCGTAACATGTCATTTGGGCCCCACCCACTCACAATTTTTTTAACACTTTTTCAACCAAACTAAACTTTGTTCATTAAAATAAAAATACAAATCAAATAAAACTAAAAAAAATATATACATTACATAAAAAATGAATTTAAAAAAATAATACACTTCGTTTGGGCTAGGTCTCATTTACAAAAACCACCGCCAAGTATGTCTATATGAAATTAGTATTCATATATTGGTTTTAAACTTATCCGGTGATAACAGTTGTGTTTTTATAGTTTATAGATGTTACAGATGTCATCAAACTAAATGGCCATTTTGGTTGGCTTATTAAGTCATCACCTCAAACCTAAATCTATACTATATAAAATGGAAAAATGGTCAAAGTGGAAAAAGTAAAAAATGTTGAAAGTTGAATGTTGAAAACATGGTCAATGGAGAGAGAAATAAATAATATAATTAATACTCTTATTAAAACACCCCATTACTTAAAAGTACAATAATCTATTCACATTGTACACCCACTTAAAAGCACATCTACCAAATTAAAACAACCAATTGAAACCCGATCTGGGGTTGACCTTTGAAACCGATACCGGGTTGACCCGGGACGCTTCAAACCCGAGGCTGACCGGTTTAATTTGACATTTTACCCAACCTATCGGTTTGACTCGGTTTAATCGACTTGTTTTTTTATCGGAGCAGTTCAACCAGTTGAACCACCCGGGTGAATCGGGTTTCAAATTTGACAAAATTATATGAGAAATGATGAAGTAGTTGTGAAACCCGTGACAATTTTTTTGAAAGGAGAGACCAAGTAATTGTAGTTTTGGTTTATTTTGCTTTGACACATGTAATTTGTCATTTGTATAATGTTATTTTAAAAATGTTGCTCTTGCACCATTTAAGGGACTAGCATATATGAATCGTCGTTTAAAAGTTAATATATATTGTATAGCCCTTTGTTGATTATCAATAATGTTATGTAAGTTTATTAAAATCACAAAAATAAATAGTATTGTTATCTTTAGCGATAATTATTTGTACCTCAAACAAATAGCTTTGAACAATGCATAAATATCTATACAAATTGATAGTACAAAATAATCTTATATGGTGATATCCAATTTGCAAAGTTACAATTTTAAAAGCCACACACCAAATGATAAGCGTTACACATGTAAAAAAATAGTTATCACTTTACTTAAATTCTGCGACAAAACAAAGAAAAGCGGTCACACATGTTGGCTATACCTCTAAACTACAATATAATATTGCCAACTACATAATACAGTTGCTTTTTGTAATGCTTGAATCTATTATTACTAAAAATCTTAATAACTTAAAACAATCCTATTAGAAAATATACTCACACTTAGATCGACTCCACATAATTTTTTAAAAACTATATATTTATCTTTGCTATGCAACCACACATAAGAATTGTAGTTATTCGAAAACGATTCTCTAATGCTACAAATACAGTTTGTTGAAAGAAACTTATGAGTCATCGGAACTTTGCAGAAAACTAGACATCGCTGCCGCTAGGCGCGGGTACTCGTCTAGTATCAAAATATGAATATTTCTTTCTTTCTTACCCCACTATTTTTTTAGCAAAACACAAACTCTTTCATAAACTTCCTTCTAATCCATCAATTCTCCTTTTCACACATCAATAGAGAAATTCTATCGTCAACAACCTCTTATCACAACCAAGAATATCTCACAATCATCGTTCAGTTACCCACATAAACAACATAAGTCCTAAAATCCTAAATAACCCGCAACTGTTTCAGGTAATCAAAAGAACTGATCTAAATAAAATTATGAGTGCTCCTTTTCAACCATCACCACCACATCATGTTACTATGCGCTAACATACAAAAAACTCCTTACCCAGATAGTTTTCTTTGTCTTTTTTCGAAAATCACACACGCCACTTAAGTGGCTTGGGAAGTGGCGAGAGGTAGTTTGGGTATGGTGGCATGAGGGTGGCGGCGCCAATTTGGTAGCCTCGTTGGATTTGGCTTGGGTTTATGTGATGATACCCCATGGTCTAACTCAAATAACTCTCCCTCATAACACACCACTAACATCACCTAAAAATACTCCACCAAATATACCACTCACTCACAATAAAAAAACCACACACACACAAAAGGTGCATTTGACTTGGCTAGTGGAGTGGCTCAAAACACAAAAGAGTTCATTTGGCACAAGTTTGGCATGTTGGCCGGTAAAATTGGCTAACCAATGGCATCTCATACCTTGTGCTCTAAGAGCGGAAGGTATGGGTTAGTCGTTGCTCGCCGTGGTCCGACGTGGACTTTCGCCGTCGTTCGCCGCCACACCAGCCTAGCTCGTCGTGGCTCGCCGTGGATCATCTCGTCGTTCTGACGACGAAGCAACATTATGACAAAAGCAACAGATATATTTTGATTATCCGTTATTAAACGGATACTACCCTCTCTTTTTTTTTAAATAAAAAAAAAATAACAAACTCACCACCCTTATAAATAACATATCACATCTACAATTTTTATCATCTTCATCTCCTCCATCTTCAATCAAAATAATAAACCATTTCAAACTTGCTGAAACATGAGTTACACGAGTGAATCATCTTAAAAGTGGCATTGAAGAGTTAACGGAACTAGAAATGTTTATTCAAGAGTTCGAGGCAGAGCAAACGTTGCAGGAACAAGAAGTCGGTCCTTCAAAGTGTCGTCGATACGTCCCTCGTGAACGTGAAGTTGCTGAAGCACGTCTACTTGCTAACTATTTTGGTAACAACCCAAAATATGCGGACGATAATTTTAGGCGTCGATATCGTATGAGCCGTCGTCTATTTTTACAAATAGTACAAGGTATTGAAACTCATCATCCTCTTCCTAAGCATTTTGATTTCTTTAGAGTGCGACCAGATTGTAGGGGTGTAATGAGTTTTAGCGTGATTATGAAATGCACATGTGCCCTACGCCAATTGTCTTACGGGATAGCACCTGATGCGTTCGATGAGTATTTACAAATAGGTGAACATTGTGCACGCGATTGCCTAGATTTTTTTACTATGTGCATAATCCATCTATATATTAAGGAGTTTTAAGAAAACGGATGAGGATGACATTCATCACTTATACCATGCACATAACACTGTTCATGGGCTTCCGGGAATGTTGGGGAGCATCGATTGTATGCACTGGGAATGGAAAAAATGGCAAGGCCAATTTCATAGAGGTGATAAAAAATATCCAACTATAATGCTTGAAGACGTTGCTTCATACGATTTGTGGATTTGGCATGCATTTTTTGGGGTAGCGGGTGTGAATAACGATCTAACGGTTTTAAATAATTCTCCGTTATTCGACGACTTGCTTGATGACATCGCCCTTGAGGTTGAGTTTGAAGTATACGGGTGTAAATTTAAGCAAGGGTATTATCTAGCTGACGGAATTTACCCGGAATGGGCATCTTTTGTCAAGTCATTTACAGTTGCAACTAACCCAAAAAATGTCGCATTCAAAGCGAAACAAGAAAGTGCTCGAAAAAATATCGAAAGAGCTTTTGGTGTCCTTCAAGGATGTTGGCATATCATTGCCCAACCGGCGCGGCAATTTACTATTGGCAAGTTACGGAGAATCATGTACTCGTGCATCATAATACATAACATGATTTTGAAAGATCAACAATTTGCGATATCCGACATTCTTTGAAACCTATATTTCTCCGACACCAAATTTACAACAGACATGGATTGAACATTGCCAATTGCAAAGAAAAAAGCCAAAGAACTACATGATAAACGCAAACACGCAAAGCTTCAACGATGTCTCATTGAGCATGTTTGGCAACAAATTCAATGGGGACAATTTCAACAACATCATCCAAATAATTAGTTTCGTTATAATTTGATGTATTTCTTGCATATGTTTTTTTTTCGTATCTTTATTTTACGTTTCGCATGTTTTTTATTATGTTAATTATTGTATTTTTATTTTGAATTAAATGAATTTAGTTTATTTGGAAATGAAATTGAACAAAAATAAATAAAGTGGTAGTGGTGGGCCCCAAATGAAGAGGTTGAAGTTTGTTATGAGTGAGGGGAGTTTCTTGTGGTTAGTTGTGGAAAAGTGGAATGCTGATGTGACGCTGAGGTGACACTGATAAAGAGGGTGAGGCTTGTCACTACACCTTCCACTCTAAGTATAACCATCCACGTCACTTGTAGCTGGTGGCCACGCCTTTGACTTAATTATTTTTTCACTGTTGTCACAACTCACAACTCACAACATAGGAAAATTTGTGAAGAAGAAATTGCATTTTTTATTCAATCTACTTCATGCGTTCCAAAATTATTGGTCGCAAGACAAAACATACACAGTTGAAAATCAAATTCTTCAACCAACTAAATATGAATTTACGACTTGTATTAAACGTAAAATCAAAATTATTTAAATATCCAATAAAGCAATAATAAGCATTTATTTTTTTATCAAAATAAAAAAACTAATTTTTACCTATTTTTTAAAAATAAAATATCTTATAAACAGTAAATCGTCAAGTGGAAGAAAAACATCATCGCGACGAGTATTTTTTATTTTTTAGTAGACGGGACTTCAATATACTTTCGACACGAATTTTTTTTCGTTTTTTATTTTCAGTTATGTCTGAAAAAACCATATGTGACTTGTATCACAAATCACATGTGAAATAAATCACATGCGTGATTTCATAAATCACATGCGATTTGTGATACCGTGATACAAATCACATGTAATTTTATCAGACGTGACTAAAAAAAATGTCAAAAGAGAAGTGCTCGTCTATAGATGATTTAATTCTCGTTGCGATGGTATAATATGTTTTGGATAACGATTAACGGTTTGCAAGATATTTATTTATTTTTTTAATGTGAAAGATTATTTTTCTTTGTTTACCTATTGAACTTTTCTTTATTTACCTATTAAACTTTTTTTAGATTGATTGAACAAAACTTAGACAATTACTTTTAAAATAAGAGAGTACTACTTTTATTCTATATTAAATGTACATATTGTTATTTTAGAATATTCTAAAATAAGTGTTGACTCTATATGTCAACTAATTAAAAACTTTAGTGAGTATATATGATATTTGATTTAGTGGATAGTTTGGTTATTAAGATTTGAGAAAATTCTCAAAATAAGCTAAAAAGTCTTGCATGGTCCGTTAAATGGTTATTTTTTAGGCTTTTCTCATTTTGGTCAAATTACTCGATTCTTAACTGCTGCTTTCAATCAAAATTTTGACCGTGTCATTCTTTTGGCTGATCAACTTTCGACTTTTGACTGCTATTTCTGCTCGACTCCACCCAAATTTTGACGACGTGTCGTTCTTATGTACTTTTCAGAAAAAAAGTACAAAAGAATGACAGCGTGTCAAAATTAATCAACTTGGTCAGCATGAAAATGAGAAAAGGCCTAAAAAATGACCATTTAACGGACCATGCAAGACTTTTTGGCTTATTTTGGGAATTTTCTCTTAAGATTTTTTAAAAATATATGCATTTTGAAAGTAGATACTTATTATAAGAGGGAGAGAGTATGCATTTTGTAAGATTATTTTTGACAGGATAAATCACGATATACTATCATGTATAAGTGATCGCTAAAAAGGTTCGACACATACATTTAGTAAGAGAAACGTACGTCGTACACGCATGATTAGTTGCCCACACTTATTTCATGTATGTTGTATGGTTTTAAATTAATATGTTTCAGTTCAAACGGATTCTACAATCACATTTCTTTCCTTGAATCACATATAGATCATTTGAGTGTCATATCCAGTTTTCATATTAATATATTCCAAAATATGCAGACCAAAGTTGTCACGCTACTATGATCTAATCATGACAAACCAGTTAGATTGACATAAGATCCCTTCCTCAAGATCGATAATAAGACTGTTTTGTGACATTACAAGCACATCATGTATTTAGTGATTGTTTCAGAATACTTATGACAATAATAATATGGGGTGTATAAACTGCATTTAAAAAAATATAATTTTTCAGAAAATGCATAAATGTTTAACAACGTTCAAGGATCATAACCTAGCAAATTTTCTAAATGCCCAAATCTTCCAAATTGTTCATCTTTTCTAGACATAAAAACATGACTTCCTTAAATAAACACGGCCGACAGTCGCTCAATTAAGATGTTGACAAACGTCCTTATTTTACTTTGGGTGACTTTTTATGTAAGATACTTTGCAAATGCTTTTTTAGTGTTGATGTTAATAGACCTATACATATGTACTTTGGGCGACTTCGTTTTGTCTTTTACCAAAAAGAAGTGAAACCAAAAAAATAATTGAGTTAACTACACTTATGCTCTTTGTGGTTTGTTGGGTATTTCACAATTGGTCCACCACCACTACCGCCACCCACCACCATCCCACGACCACCCATCACCACCACCGCCACTCACCACCACAGCCATACACCACCGTCACCCACCACCAACACCAATCACTACCACCACCAACACCAATCACCACCATCACCCACCACCATTCACCACTGCCATCCAACATTGGTGAGTGGCAGTGGTGATGGTGGTGGAAACGGTGGTGATGGTGTGGTGGTGGTGTGTGTGGTAGTGGTGGCGGTGGTGGTGCGATGATGGTGGTTGTGGGTGGTGGTGGATAGATCAGGATCGTGGCGGCAGTGGTGGTTGGTAGCGGTGGTGAGTAGTGGTAACGCTGGTGTGTGGCAGTGGTGGTGGAGGTGGCGACAGTGAGTGGCGGTGGTGAGTGGTGGTGTGTGGCGGTGGTGAGTGGTGTTAGTGGGTGAGTGGTGTTAGTGGGTGAGTGGTGGTGGTGGTGGTGGTGGTGAGTAGCGTGGGTGTGGTGGTAGATGACGGCGGTAGTGGTGGTGGGTGGTGAGTAGCGGCGGTGGTGAACCAAATATGAAATACCCAACAAAACACAAGGACCAAAAATGTAATTAACTCAATTTTTTTATTTTTATTTTTTTTACTTCTTTTTTGGTAAAAGATAAAACGGAGTCGCCCAAAGTACATATGCATAGGTGTCTTAAAATCAAAAGTGAACAAGTACTTGAAAAATGTCTTACACAAAAAGTGGCCCAAAGTACAATAAGGGACACTTGTCAACATTAGAATTGAGCGACTGTCGCTTGTGTCTATTTAGGGATGTCATGTTTTTTATGTTTAGAAAAGATGAACTATCTGGGCGACTTGGACATTTAGAGAATTTGCTCTTTTATTATTTTCATTCCATTTAAGCATAAGCACAGTAACTCATTATGAATTAAAGCTTTCTATATGTCAAAAGCTTGCTTTACATATCCCGTCATGAATACTTTTAGTTTACATTTATGGTTCATATCCTTGATTCTCATCCTTATAAAAGCTAAATAGTTCAAACATAAATAGATGAATTAACCGCACGAACCATCCTTATAGTTCGGTCAAATTGCAAACGAAATTCTTACAACTTTGACAGTGTATGTGGAGTAAACTTTTAGTGTGAGATTATCGTCCCTAGCAGGACTGCCCCTCCATTTTTGATGTTTCATATGTTTCACGCTAGGTATAATACTTACACGCCAAAGGTCTTGTAAAACTTTGCATGCACTTTCTAAGTTACAAGGATTGCCACTTCAAGACGATTTTTCTAATTTTTTTAATAAAATCATTAAAAATAGATAAATTCAAGAACTTTTATTCTTGGTTCAAACAAATTGGAGATCTAGTCCTTATAACTTCGAAAGTGCAAGCACTGGCTATGTGAGAAGATTAGTGTGCAATTTTCGTCTCTGGTCAAAGTTATATGACTCTTATGCCCTGTCTTCATCCCTTTTTATTTTCTCTTTGCAACACCCCGAATTTTGAAGTTGTAATTACATATATTTAATAACATGTTTATGATTTTTGAAAGTTATTAGAGTTGGTGTTTAGCGAATTAGGACTGAATTGCAATATAGTTAGCTGAAAATGACCTTTAACATAACGGAATTAACGATATGGACTAACGGTGCAGAGGTAGGAATCAAGGTGTAAATTGATAGAATTACCCTTATGGGCTTATAAGTTATAACACCAAATTACATGGATTAACTCCCTCCTGTCAACCGCAGCGTTCTATCGTGTAATTTAAAGGTGGTTTATGAGGGAAATAAAGTTTTAGTCATTCATTATTCAAAATCATAGGAAAATCATTAAGGAAGGTTTGGAAAGATTGTGTGTATTTTAATAAGTTTCAAGCACTATTGATTAAGCTTTTCATCAAGGTAAGTAAGGAAATTATTAGTTTTCATGATTATTGATTATATGGATGAATTGGGAGGTTTTAGAAGGAATGACCATTATGATGATTTTAGACTTTTTTTATGATTTTTAAATAATGACTATATGAATGAATATTGATAAGAAGCAATTTAGTAGAAATTACGATATGAGAATATGATGAGATAGTTGTGATGATGATTAGTTCATAGTTTCAAATGGAGTGTTTGGCACAATGCTTCAGTGAGACCAATTTTAGTAGTTAACGATGAAGCTTATGTGTAATAGATAAAATAGTGATTTCCAATTATGTTAGTAAGGTTATTATGTTTAGGTGATCATGAAAAGCAAGAGGAATGCTTGAACCAAACTTAACGTGAGTAACAGATTAGTCTACCATGATTAGTAGTATATGTATGTTTATCATGATAATTCAGTTATATGTCATTGATAGATTATAGCAAGGGATGCCATAGTTGATGTATAGTTCACGTTATGGATGCTTAAGCGATGCACCAGTAGCTATGTTACGGGTGCCTAAGTGATGCACCAACAGTTATGTAGAGTGCCTAAGCGATGCACAAACCGGAACTCTCACCATAGTATAATGTTAGTTGACACATATGAATTAGTTATGACACCTATCAGTAGTGTTGAAAACCTAAAATGCATCTGTGTATGAGGGTGAGGGTTGCGTGAGTACTCGCCTCTTTCAGAAGGGATTTCGTATTAGTAGCAAGTCGATTAGATATTGCAAAAGTCAGTAGTCATCCAATTACATATCGTAAACTAATGCACAATTATGATATTTAGCATGAATGAAGTATGTTTTCCAGGTTTAAACATTTTACGACAAGTAAAAGTATAGTTTCCTAAAAAAATAAGTTTTGTGTTACGGAAGGCCTATAAAGTGTATAGGGTAAATCCTTATACACCGTATAAAGCTATACGGCGTATATTGATAAGTATTTAAAAGGTACACTTTTGAGGGGTCATTTAAGCCCTTAATCGATCACTTTTATATCCGTTATTGCTTAATTTCGTTCCTTTTCACTTTTTAGGTCTCTTGAAGGCAAATTGGTGGAATGACACTTATTCGGACGAAAAGGCGCGAATATATGAAGAAAATGGTCAAAGTCAAGAATCAAGACACTCAAGCTACTGGAACAGAAGGTGACGGCGTCACAACCAAATGGCGACGCCGTCGCAACACGTTTTGAGACGACTCAGAAGCCAAATTGCTATTTTGCACTTGACGGCATCAGGTTTTAAAGAGTAGGGCGTCACAACTCAGACGACCTAGATTTGGATCCCGACAGCATCAGAAGATGAAGCCGACGACGTCACAACCATAAGGTGACGCCGTCACAAAGTTGACGTGGCCAAGACGAAAACCTAATGGCGGTGATCTGACGGCCTCACAAATAAAGAGTGACGTTGTCTGATCTGTGCTGAACCGTCAAGTTATCTCACGCAAGCTAGCCACTTGTGAATGACCAACTGTAAGAAACTTAAAACAGCTCAGAGCACAAATACAATGAAGATCAGGAGAATACAGTGGATTCGGGGTCGTTAAGTCCCACGGAGGTTGGTGGTGTTAAACACAATCAGATGTCGAATAACCACTAAGGATAGTGATCAGTAAGGTTTTTGAGTTGTTTATAAACTACAGGAGATTAAAGGAAATTAAAAAAGTTAAAATCTATTAAATAGCGCTATCACTATAATTAAAATGATGTTTTTGTTTTATGTTTTTATAAAACTGAATTTAAAATCTACGTGACGTACAAATTAAAAAGTGAAACTTATACAATATTAACCCTAAAAATATGAAAATTATATTTTTACAATCCTAATGATAAAAGAAACTTTTTAGAAAAAGAAAACTATTTTTTATAACTAATTAATTAATTACTATTAATTAAAAACTATTTTTAACTAATTAATAATTACCTAAAATACAAGAAATTAGGAAATAAAGCTAGAAAAATAAAATTATGAAAAGGAAAAGTCTAAAATATCAAACTAGAATTTTCAAAACTATTTTTTTATTTTTCTGATTATTTTTCTATTTTTTATGAATTTAAACTATTAAAAACTAATTAAATTGCTAAAAATTACCAAATAAACTATGAAAAATCTGGAAAATTACTTTTTTCACTTTTTATATTTATCTTAACTTAATAAAATTAAAAAAATTATTTTTTTGGACTTTTTCTGAATTATTTGTATTAAAAGCTATTTAAATAATCCTAAAAACTGTTTTTAATTAAGAAAAATAGCAAACTGTTATGAAAAAATGTGAAAATTTCAGGAAAACTCTAAAATTATACTAGGAATCTAGGAAAAATAGAAAAACATGGTGTTGTTTGGAAGAAATTGGAACTGCTATAGTAAGTGCTTATGTAATAAGCACTTCAATTGAGCTAATGAACACAAACAAGCTTCAAACTGAAACAGAAGCTCAAATATGTTAAAAGTAGCCAAATGCAACTTATTTCAACAACCTTTAACCTCTGATAAGCTAATTCAACAGATTTGGTTTTTTTGAGATTAGTACTAGAAACAGTGGTGAGGGTGCTACCTTTGAGCTTAAGCACAAGCTTATCAATAAGCTTAAATTGAAAAGCAAAAGTTGGGAACTGTACTAGGCCTGGCTAAGTACTTTTAAACAAAAAATCAGATCCTAAGAAGCTCTGTGGAGCTCTGGAAAAGCTTAGCAAAAGCATGAGAAAAGCTCAGCTTTGACTGAGCTTGTGAGTAGGGCAGATGAGCCCTGCTTAATGAGCTTCTTTGAGTGCTTAAGAAAATTAATAAAATTCTACTAAAATAACAATAAGAAAGTAGACCTGGCTAACTTAATAATCCCAAAGTTTGATTTGATTTGGTCCAAGAATGAACCCAAGAAAAATCCTTTTCAGTAGGCTCAAAACTAGAGTTTCAGTTTTTTGACTTTTGTAGTAAAACTGAAACTTTGACTTTGATGGAGTTTGATCTCAATTTAAAGACTGATAGTGGTGTTATATGATGTAATGAGCACAAAGCAGGCAAGGTTTAACACTTCTAAACATAAAACCATGATCTACTAATCCTAAAATTCCAACAGATGATTGAATGAGAGGCAATTCTTGAGATGTTGACTTTCAGTGCTAGCAGACCCAAGTTAATGATTCAAATGAACACAACTAGACTAAACAATCATGAACCAAAAGGTTTTAACTCTTGAACACACCTTAAGTACAAGTTAAGCTATAAACCAAACACCCCTTTAAACATGAATTTGCAAAGTAAGACTGAACTAGAGACTAACCCATCTCATTTTAATCATCAAACTAAGTTCTACTAACCTAATTACTACTAATTGCACAGATAAAACTATTTATAAACCATAAGAGCAGATTATGCTATGAAATTTGAATAACACTTACAAATGGTCCTTAAGCCACAGTGGCTTGCAACAGAAACTAATGAAACAGGAACTACTACCCTATCAATTCCAACCCAAGTACACAAAATCAACCCATTTCAAGCCCTGAACCATCCCAAATCCTTCTGCATCAATTTTTGCTCCTCTTTGACTTTTGTTGACCAAAATTCAAAAGTGATTGACACTTGACTTAAAGCTTATAAAAAGCTCTTACCAGCTTATATAAGCTTATACAAACTTGAAAAGAAGCTGTATGAAGCTTGAATTTATGACATGAAAACTTAAATTATCAACAGTGGCACATAAAGATGGAAAATAAATGAAACTTGGAATTCTTGATTAAGACTTGAATAAACTGGAAATATAGCTTGAGTTTAATACTTAGGAACACAATAATACAACTTTTGAATGAAACTAAAACAGTAATAATAAAGCGACATAAGAGAAAATTAAAAACTAAAAACTACTCTCCATCTCTTTCCTTTCTTCCTCTTTTATGCTTTAGAACCCTTCCACGTGGCTTTCTGAGAGAATCCCACCTCTTATCCTGACCAATGGGAGTGTTTTGAGTGTTAGCTCATTTTTGGCGGGAAATGGAGATTTGACTTGAGGGTCTGATATAGCACTAGGGGGGGGGGTGGCATTAAATGTGGAGGTAAGGTGATGATGAGGGGATGGTGGGAAGGAGATAAGGTGAGGCTGAGGTGATGGGTTGCAGGCAAACAAGTGGGGAAGCAGGAGGTGGAAGAAGAAGGGAAGGGGCGCCTTTTTCTGTTATTTGACTTGGGGGTTCAAAAAGGTAATGACAGGGGTCCAAAGAGGAAAGTGGCAGGGGTCCATAATTAGATTTGACAAGGCTTTAGGTTTAGTTTAGACAAGGACCAAAACTGTAAATACTCCAAAGTTGAGGGACCAAACTGCCAATACTCTAAAGTTACCATAAGGACTGAATTTGACAAACTTTAATAGTGCAAGGACTATTTTTGACATTTTCAAATTTTCAAAGGACTATTTTTGCCAATTCCAAAGTTCAGGGACCTAAATTGTAATTTTGCAATTTTAAGTTTCAAGGACCAATTTTGACAACTTAGGAATCCCTAGGGACTCAAAATGATATTTTTCTTTATTTGGATTTACCAGGGGTGTTTTGACAACTTTTGAAACTTGGGGACTAAAGCGCCAATTATGCAAATTTTATCGTTTTTCACAGATTTTGATATTTTTGCATTTAAAACACATAAAACACTTATTTGTGATATTTTTATCATTTTGATGCATTTAGTGTTTTCGGATGTTTTTGCGGTTTAAACAGTACAAAAAATGATGAGTATTTAGACACTCATCAATCCCCACACTAAGATATTGCTAGTCCCTAGCAATGATTTGAGAAAATTTTAATGGATTTTATCTCTTTACCAAAAGCCATTACTTCTGGAGTAGCCAAATGTTTCAGTTCAAGTAAGAACCATGGTACCGAGATAACCATCTGATTTTTTGGCAAATCATAAACCATATAACGGATTTGATGTGTCTTTACCAGAAGCCGTTTGCTCTGGACTAGTCAACTCTTAGATAAATTATCAGTATTATCTTTGGTGAGTCGATTACCAATTATGGTTTTTCCACTGCCTTTACCACAAGTCATAAACTTGCGGGCTAGCCAACTCTTCACTTTTAAGGATATGGTGAGCTGAATACCATACAATTTTGGGCAAATTGCAAGCCGTCAGCGGATTTGAGATATCTTTACCAAGAGCCGTTTGCTACTGGATTAGCCAATCCTTTTGTTTATTAGACAAGGCGGATTGATAACCAATTGAGTAAGTGTAAAACACTTACTCCAAAAAAATTTGGCCAAAAGCGGAATTAGTATAATTATATGATAAAATTCGTGAGAATTCCCCCCCACACTTAGAGATGAATATTGCCCTCAATATTCAAAGTACCGGCGGTTATGCGAAACATAGACGTAAAGGAAATACTACGGCCATTATTTGGAATTTTTTTTTTTTTTTTTAGAAACACTTATATACATACACAACATGTGGGGCAACCCCCCCACACTAGGGTGGTAGAAAATAGAAAGAAGTCAGAAATATGGGTGAAAACCCATATGGCATGCTACTGTTTTTGATTACCGAGTCGCTAGCTTGACTCGATCCCCGCATTCATTTGTCCATGGGGAAAGTAACGTGGAAAACCAATCTCAATCGGACTTTCGTTCACAGTGTTAACAAACATATGAATATCAGAAAGTTCCACACCGACGAGATCGACGGTATTTTTAATAGTAGTAACTATAAAGGATGATACCGGGGTCAAAGATGGTGTCCTCATTCCCGAAGGAGAAAAGGGAAAGAGCAACCACACCATCTGTGAAGAATGGAATAAAGATGTGCATGAGAATGCATGTCCATTCCTCATTAGTAAGAAGCAAATCACCATTTTGGACATTTTTAAGCTTAAACTTGAAGCTTGTATGGTGATTGTCAACAGATTTTCCGGTAGGGAGGGTTGGAAACGGTTCTTCAATCAACAGATTTTCCAGAAAAAGAATGTCCCCCTCGAATCAAAGTAAGTATTATCAATTTCTGTTGGAATCGACTCATCACTAAGAAAGGCATCTACTTCATTCCAAAAGTTGTCATCTTCCTCATCGAGGTGAGAGAAGGGATGTAAGAGTCGGGAATAAGACTAGAAGATGATGGATCATTTTTGAGCAATTCATCAATGGGAAGAATGTCTCCCATTGGATCACAAACATCATCATCCAACTCAGATGAAGCTGAAGAGATTGGTTTCATCCACAGAGTTAACAAACTCGATGCGACAAACTGATTACGGAGGTGGGACAAGTGGTGTGCTCTTAGAGCTAGAAATTTCCACCACTTCCGATGAAGTCTCCGATTCTAGATCATCATCATCATCAAGAATACTCTTGACTTCCTTGGTACAGCTTTCAAACCATTTGTTTGAACCAGGGTTGATTTTCAAAGCTTTTAACTCAGCAAGTTTTTGGTGACTCCTCTTAACCGTGAAATTTGAGAGTGTTGCATTGAATCTTTCAGATCTTTGATCAATTGTGGCAACACTCGCTTGTCAGAGGTTTGGAGTTCTGATTGATATTTAACGTGAGCTCTTCGTTGTCAGCGATGGTCAACTCTTCACAAACACATCAATCAGAGCACGACTCGTTTCAAGAAAGCTCTCCTAAGATGAGGGAACTCTAGGATCTGCATCGAAGTCTACTACAACAAAATCAGTAGGAAAATAAAACTTTCCTACTTTTACCATGACATCCTCGGCTATCCCAAGTGGACGAGTTATGGTACAGTCCGCTAGCTCGAGTGTCATACAAGTAGATGTAAGTTTAGGAAGAGCAGTTTCTTCCATCTGAGAGTGGCATGAGGTTAATCTTTGGCCAAGATCGGCTAAAGCGAGCATTGAACCATCCCTAAGAAATCACAAGGGATTAAAACACACTGCGAGGGTCTTCAAGCTTGTTAGGAAGCTTCTTAAGAAGGACCGCTGAGCATTGCTCATTGAGAGGGGTTTTAGCCATTTCAGATAACTTATCTTTGTTGGTGAGTAAGCTTTTAAGTGTGGATGCAAATTTGGGCATTAGAACGAGAGCATCAACGAAGCTTATATCAAAGTGTAGCTCATTGAAGATTTGGAAGAATTTTTCCATTTGCTCTTTGTTTTTGTCTTTGAGCTTCTCATCATTCATTCTTGATGGGTAAGGAAGTGACTAGACTTTGGCGGGATGGAAGTATTTTACGGCTCGAATTTTTCTTGAACCGGGTTCCGGACTTAAAGCTGGACTACCGAAGGTGGGGCGTGTCTTGATGCCGTGGGCTTGAATAATGCACCTGTCCGTTGTCTCCTTGGTAACTTGACTCAATGCCACGGGAGGAGGGGGCATTGGAGTCGAAGGTCCATTGTGCGTCTTACCACTTCTGGTTGTGATCGCCTTTGCATCGCCCCTCGGTTTAGCGATCGTGTTGCTCGGTAAAGTACACGAGCTCGAGGGTCGATCATTTAAAGACTTCTTGAGATCACAATCGGACGACAACAACCTGTTCATTTCATCTTGGGATTTCATGAACTGTTTCAGTAACTCATCGGATGATGGTACTTGGAGGATGTGGAGGGAAATTCGAGGTCGAATGTTTTGATTATGACCTTGTTGTTGAAAATTTCCTTGGTTAGGATTCACATTCCCCTGAAGTTGATTCCCTCGATTGAAATTGTTTTGATTAAGATTTCCTTGATGTTGGAAACCTTGATTGGGTCTGGAATAGAAATTACCTTGGTTTTGATAACCTTGGTTCATTCTAGGTTGGTTACGATTCGGTTAGGATTACGGTTAAAACCGGTGGTGCTGATAAGTGTTAGCACGGTAGTTTGGTTCATTTTGAGGGCGGTATTGATTACCTCCTTGATTTGAAGTACCGGCTATAGCATTAGCTTCAAACGGACTACCATCGGTGGCGATCTAGTTGTAGTATGCATGAGGACCACCACAAGTAACACAAACTTCAACTTTCTTCATTTCACCATATGATGGTGCTTGTGTGAAAGTGACTTTCTTCTGGTTAGCAAGAACAAAGCACGAACAATGTCCGTGAGTTTGTCAATCTTAGCATCGGTGCTAGATGTACCCACTGGAGATGAAGTAGAAGGTCCACCTTAGGCTGAGATTGATATGTCTTTGCTCGGAAAGGACACAGGACTTGTTTTCAATTATTTGCAAGGCTTCTTTGTGGTCTTGCTTTCGAAATTACCTCCGCGAGGCATTTAGAGAGCCTTGATCACCTTGGTGCAGACCATTGTAGAAAGTATCCATTTGCATTAACTCGGTAAAACCATGATGCGGACACTTGCGGAGCAAGTCTTTGTAACGATCCCATGCCTCCCCGAATGATTCATCAAATCTTTGAGAAAATTTCATTATCTCATTCTTAAGACTTGTAGTTCGGGATGGAGGATAGAATTCGTTAACAAACTTTGTGACAAGATCTTCCCATGTCTCAATGGAGCAGGGGGTTGTTTCTCAAGCCAATTCGGGCTTGTCCTCTAGAAAAATGGGAACAGAAGAAGCTTGATGGCTTCATGTGGGACATTCTTGTACTTGATGGTAGATGCAATCTTGTTAAACCATCGAATGTGTGCATGAGGATCGTCCCGCTCAAAACCATAGAATTGGCTTTGGGTTACCAGATTAAGTAACCTGGTTTTGAGCTCAAAAGTATCAGCCACGATGGCTGGGACAACAATAGCATCTCCGTAACCCTCGATGGGTGCTTGGAGAGCTCATTCATCGGCTTCTTCTGCCATTACGGTGGTGGTGGTGGTAGGCGTTCCTCGGTCCACGGTGAAGGAGCGAAAGCGTCCTCTACGTCTACGAGGAATCTTTCCAAGCTCGAAAGTGGACTTGTATTTGGAAGAACAGTCTTGCATGCACTAAGTATAAAAATCAGTTTTTTCAAAACAAATGAGGCAAAACACAAGTGAACTTAACCAATAATCACAAATGAAATGGCTTCTTTAAGAAAGGTACACCAAATCACAAGTGACACAAAGGCAAGTTTTAAATCTGAGGTTCGGGAACTTATTATGGTCGCACCCAGGTTAGGTAGTGCTGCTGCCTTGATTTCTTGGTGGTTGATTTTTATGTATATATTAAGTATCACTGAAAAGACGTAGGTAATGATTTGTGTTGATGGGTTTAAAACTTTTGGACAATATTTTTGGTATCGTCCCGTTTAACCAAATCGTATTTCTTTAAGATTACCTTAAAAGAAACACAAGCTAGAAAAGCGTTCGATTGTTTTGTTGTGTTTATATTTTGTTTGGTGTTTTTAACACTTTAGGAAAAGTGTTAATGAACTTTTTTGATTTTGTTATAACTTACAAAAAACTTTTTACAAACTGTGGTATATGTGCAAGTACGGGTCTGAAAAATGCTTAGAACAACTGACCTCCCGCAGTGGCGTAAAATTTGATCTGTCTTTGAACCGTCAAGTTATCTCACGAAGCTAGCCACTTGTGAATGACCAACTGTAAGAAACTTAAAGCATCAGAGCACAAATACAATGAAGATCGGGGAGAATCAGTGGATTCGGTCGTTAAGTCCCACGGATTGGTGACGGTGTTAAACACAATCAGATGTTGAATAACCACTAAGGATAGTGATCAGTAAGGTTTTTGAGTTGTTTATAAACTACAGGAGATTAAAGGAAATTAAAAAGTTAAAATCTATTAAATAAACGCTATCACTATAATTAAAATGATGTTTTGTTTTATGTTTTATAAAACTGAATTTAAAATCTACGTGACGTCAAATTAAAAGTGAAACTTATACAATATTAACCCTAAAAATATGAAAATGATGTTTTTACAATCCTAATGATAAAAGAAACTTTTTAGAAAAAGAAAACTATTTTTATAACTAATTAATTAATTACTATTAATTAAAAACTATTTTTAACTAATTAATAATTACCTAAAATACAAGAAATTAGGAAATAAAGCTAGAAAAATAAAATTATGAAATGGAAAAGTCTAAAATATCAAACTAGAATTTTCAAAACTATTTTTTATTTTTTCGATTATTTTTCTATTTTTTATGAATTTAAACTATTAAAAACTAATTAAATTGCTAAAAATTACCAAATAAACTATGAAAAATCTGGAAAATTACTTTTTCTACTTTTTATATTTATCTTAACTTAATAAAATTAAAAATTATTTTTTTGGACTTTTTCTGAATTATTTGTATTAAAAGCTATTTAAATAATCCTAAAAACTGTTTTTAATTAAGAAAAATAGCAAACTGTTATGGAAAAATGTGAAAATTTCAGGAAAACTCTAAAATTATACTAGGAATCTAGGAAAAATAGAAAAACATGGTGTTGTTTGGAAGAAATTGGAACTGCTATAGTAAGTGCTTATGTAATAAGCACTTCATTGAACTAATGAACACAAACAAGCTTCAAACTGAAACAGAAGCTCAAATATGTTAAAATTAGCCAAATGCAACTTATTTCAACAACCTTTAACCTCTGATAAGCTAATTCAACAGATTTGGCTTTTTTGAGATTAGTACTAGAAGCGATGGTGAGGGTGCTACCTTTGAGCTTAAGCACAAGCTTATCAATAAGCTTAAATTGAAAAGCAAAAGTTGGGAACTGTACTAGGCCTGGCTAAGTACTTTTAAACAAAAAATCAGATCCTAAGAAGCTCTGTGGAGCTTTGGAAAAGCTTAGCAAAGCATGAGAAAAGCTCGACTTTGGTGAGCTTGTGGCAGGCGAGATGAGCCCTGCTTAATGAGCTTCTTTGAGTGCTTAAGAAAATTAATAAAATTCTACTAAAATAACAATAAGAAAGTAGACATGGCTAACTTAATAATCCCAAAGTTTGATTTGATTTGGTCCAAGAATGAACCCAAGAAAAATCCTTTTCGATGAGGCTCAAAACTAGAGTTTCAGTTTTTGACTTTTGTAGTAAAACTGAAACTTTGACTTTGATGGAGTTTGATCTCAATTTAAAGACTGATAGTGGTGTTATATGATGTAATGAGCACAAAGCAGGCAAGGTTTAACACTTCTAAACATAAAACCATGATCTACTAATCCTAAAATTCCAACGTGATTGAATGAGGCAGATTCTGAGATGTTGACTTTTCGTGCTAGCTTGAGACCCAAGTTAATGATTCAAATGAACACAACTAGACTAAACAATCATGAACCAAAAGGTTTTAACTCTTGAACACACCTTAAGTACAAGTTAAGCTATAAACCAAACACCCCTTTAAACATGAATTTGCAAAGTAAGACTGAACTAGAGACTAACCCAGCTCATTTTAATCATCAAACTAAGTTCTACTAACCTAATTACTACTAATTGCACAGATAAAACTATTTATAAACCATAAGAGCAGATTATGCTATGAAATTTGAATAACACTTACAAATGGTCCTTAAGCCACAGTGGCTTGCAACAAAACTAATGAAGCGAGGAACTACTACCCTATCAATTCCAACCCAGTACACAAAATCAACCTATTTCAAGCCACGAACCATCCCAAATCATATGCATCAATTTTTGCTCCTCTTTGACTTTTGTTGACCAAAATTCAAAAGTGATTGACACTTGACTTAAAGCTTATAAAAAGCTCTTACCAGCTTATATAAGCTTATACAAACTTGAAAAGAAGCTGTATGAAGCTTGAATTTATGACATGAAAACTTAAATTCTCAACAGTGGCACATAAAGATGGAAAATAAATGAAACTTGGAATTACTGATTAAGACTTGAATAAACTGGAAATATAGCTTGAGTTTAATACTTAGGAACACAATAATACAACTTTTGAATGAAACTAAAAGCAGTAATAATAAAACGACATAAGAAAAATTAAAACTAAAACTACTCTCCATCTCTTTCCTTTCTTCCTCTTTATGCTTTAGAACCCTTCACGTGGCTTTCGAGAGAATCCCACCTCTTATCGACCAATGGGAGTGTTTTGAGTGTTAGCTCATTTTGGCGGAAATGGAGATTTGACTTGAGGGTCTGATATAGCACTAGGGGGGGGGTGGCATTAAATGTGGAGGTAAGGTGATGATGAGGGGATGGTGGGAAGGAGATAAGGTGAGGCTGAGAGGTGATGGGTTGCGAGCAAACAAGTGGGGAAGCGGAGGTGGAAGAAGGAAGGAAGGCGCCTTTTACGTTATTTGACTTGGGGGTTCAAAAAGGTAATGACAGGGGTCCAAAGAGGAAAGTGGCAGGGGTCCATAATTAGATTTGACAAGGCTTTAGGTTTAGTTTAGACAAGGACCAAAGCGTAAATACTCCAAAGTTGAGGGACCAAACTGCCAATACTCTAAAGTTACCATAAGGACTGAATTTGACAAACTTTAATAGTGCAAGGACTATTTTTGACATTTTCAAATTTTCAAAGGACTATTTTTGCCAATTCAAAGTTCGGGGACCTAAATTGTAATTTTGCAATTTTAAGTTTCAAGGACCAATTTTGACAACTTAGGAATCCCTAGGGACTCAAAATGATATTTTTCTTTATTTGGATTTACCAGGGACTGTTTTTGACAACTTTTGAAACTTGGGGACTAAAAGCGCCAATTATGCAAATTTTATCACACTAGATTTTGATATTTTAGCATTTAAAACACATAAAACACTTATTTGTGATATTTTTATCATTTTGATGCATTTCTGAGTGTTTTCAGATGTTTTTGCAGTTTAAACAGTACAAAAATGATGAGTATTTAGACACTCATCATTGTCGCATATTGTAAATCTATATATAGAATTCGAATTTTCAGAATTTTAGAGAGGTAGTTTTGTGGAGTAAAACCTAAACTGAACTGTGGCTGTCTTGGGCAGTATCTTAGGGTTCCATACCCTATTTTACAACAATATAAGTGATTTACTTCATTAATTCAATTATGTCTTCAATTGTTTGTATGTATGCTTGCATGTTTTCCATGCCCGGCTAATTTACTTGTGTGTTTGCCTAGATCTATGAAACCTAGGTATTGAATATTGATTGGTTGTCTCTTATCTTAATTGTGATTGACCTAGTATTGCGATAGGTCATTCGTTGTGTTTTTAATGCTTGAGTAATCTTTGTGAACATTAGTTTATAATCACATAGAGTTATTGTAGTCTAAACATCCAAAGATAACCTTAGAGTTAGTTTATGAATCATAGAGATTTCGTAGGCAATAACCTTAAGGTAGTCTCAAAGAGTTAGGGAAAAATGCATACCCTACGACCTTAGAAGACACAACGCGTTAAGAATAAGGACGTGACAATTCAACCATCAATTGGAGACAACTAGGGAGTAATATCATATAGGTAAACACATCTTTAAATCATCATAAGAGCACACAACAATAGACATAGACTACACTCACCTTAGCTTAGTTAATTAGATAATTAGATAAGTAGAGTAATCGGTAGAAATACCAACCCCCCAAATCCAATACCCCGAGATTCGTACCTTTCAATTTTCTAAAAAAATATAAAAAGATAAAAAATAATCTTCCTCAACCCCAACCATAGCGTAGTAATTTCTCACTAGCATTCCTATTCCCCTATAGAACGATATCAATTCCCGAGGCTTACCCTAATACTACACTACAACGATTATGTTCACTGCCTAGGGTGTTGAAAAACTTGCTCGACGAAAAGGAAGTTCCTTTGACCCCGAACGCGCGTTGTACGCATATCATATATGCACCTGATGTAAAACAAATCTCGAGCGTTTCACTCTTGAAGTTATATATCTGAGTGACAAAGAACATAACCACTATACATAGCCGCTAACCAACATCACGTGCAAAAAATAACAACAATTTCAAACCTTCAAGTCGATTAGATATAACACTATTAGTAGCAAGTCGAGATATCGTAAAAATCAGTAGTCATCCAATTAGATATCGTAAACTAATGCACATTTATGATATTTAGCATGAATGAAGTATGTTTTCGGGTTTAAAAATTTTACGACAAGTAAAGTATAGTTTTCTAAAAAATAAGTTTTGTGTTACGGAAGGCCTATACAGCATATAGGGTAAATTCTATACACCGTATAAAGCTATACGGCGTATATGCACCTGATGTAAAAAATCTTGAGCGTTTTACTCTTGAAGTTATATATCTGAGTGACAAAGAGCATAAACACTATAAATAGCCATTAACCATCATCGCGTGCAAAAAACAACAATTTCAAACCTTCATATGCACATTATATATCTAGAACTAAAACTATTAGCCTACACACATATACAACCATTATTACATTTCAAATGTTTATATAAACATAATACATTTACATACATAAAAACACCATTCGACACCATTAAAACATTAACAACATAAATATGTATATGAGTGATAAAAACCCTAAATTATATATAGCAAGTAAACCAAGAGCCCCATATCATAAATCTGTCATAGATCATGTACATGGTTGCCTTATGAGTTTATGGGGGCCTATGCCAAAACTTATAAGTATGCCCTTAAGCACCAAATTTGTAAGTACCATAAATGGTCGAGCATGTTATAAATTTGCATTATATTTTAGATATATGTTACAATAACAATAAACAATTGTGTATATCTTTTTCATTGTTTATACATTTGTATATGTTTTACTTTATATAGAATAAACCACTTAGTTATAAAACATGTATAAAAATATGTGAATTCCAAACTATTAATCTCAGTTAAAGTAGAAATCATGTATGTCATACCAATTATTTTATTTTTGAATACAATAAAAAAGGATAACTGATAAAGTTCTAATAGTCAGGAATGTATATGTACTTGTAGAATACAAATGTTGTTTTGTAGGATTTTGAATCATTTAGCAATTAGGGTTGTATTTGTCAAACTAGAAATTTAAATGGGCCTAAATAAAACATACATATTTATAGGCCCATAATAACTTAAATAAAAAGATACGTAGTAACCGATAAAGTTGTAATAGTAACGAGTGTTGTAGCCCGCGTTTTGCCGCGGAAGTGCATTGACGCCAATAAATATACGCCTTCGATTTGATATTGTCAATTCTTTGTTGGAGCAACAGAAGCGTCCATCATCACTTGGGCAAACAAAATATATTGCAATTAACTTCATTAAACATAAAATAAACAAAAAATATGGTTCTGCTCCATTTGTAATTCATCAAACAACAAAAGTAAACAAACAATAGATACAAATAAATATTTGTAATAAACATCACTTGACTAAAGTCCTCTGTATATTACCATTAATTGTTCGTCATCATAAATCAACGAATACAACAAAAGCATATCCGGTGTTTTTGATTTTTCCAAGCATTACGTTTTTGGTTTCGTTGATTTTTTAGGGTAAGCAATGGCTGCTTGCGGCATCCGGATGGTTTGCAACCGTTAGCCTACTATGCGCTTCCCTCACTTTCTCTGCTTTCGCGGCGTCTCTGTCAAACGAATTTAAAACCAAATACAAAGTCCAAAACAACCTTATTGCAACACACTATAGTATACAAATCAACCAATAACATGTTTGGTGATTGATTGCAAAACTTAAGGACGCATAAAAATCCAAGTCATAAAATCCTCAAATCATTTAAAGCTACAATGTAGTCTATCCTTGTAAATACAGAAATAGACTTTACACAATATGTGTCTATATAAATTCCTCATATGAACTTTATGTTAACTATTTTCATAGAATAGTAGGGGTAACAGTTTTTGTTGTTCATAAAAAGCAGAAGGATTAAATCAACTTCTTAAATCACAGTATCACAAAACCAATTATTTATTAAGGTTCCCATATAAAGGTTCATTGATCATCCATTCACTTCCTTGAAAGTTACATGTTCTTTGCTATATATGATTAACGTAAAATTACCTGGAGTTGGTAGCCTAACTTTGTTAAAGAAATTGCAATACGAAGGAACTCTTTCTTTGGAGGCCTCTTAAACCTCAGTTCTAAACTTGCTCAAAATAAAAGATGATTATTACCTGCATCACTATTAAAAGGCGTGTTCATCCCAACTCATTCAACAACTCGAATTGTATCAGCTTTTAAAACATCCAAGGGTACTTACAATTTGCATTAGCCTGTGAAACCTAATTCGCCTCTGCACATTGCGCCCACTAATCCTGACAGATTCCTGTGGGATAGTATTAGAAAATACTTAGGCTTAATATATACTAAAAGATAGTTGAAACTCATCAGAAAATTGATAGTTTTATGTGAATATAAAGATGGTAACACATCTATTGTTTATGTCAAAATCTCAGGATACAAAATACATGTACCACTTCTTTAACTCGCCATTACTTGACCAATCATATAAATATTCAAAACACGCAAAATAAAAGCATCTGTTGTACATCAGACCCCTTTCAGAAACATGTTTCCATTTATTCCATTTTGGCATTCGGGTAGTTTGTATATTTCAGTTCAATCAAAGTTACAATTAAAAATATACATATAAATCTCGCATACTTACTGTGGTTTTCATCCAATTGTTGGTCTGTAGAAACTTGAACTTCTTTACGAACCTTACTGGGTGTCTTCTTTTTCTTGTTTTTTCCTTCCAACTATCAATATGGTTCTTCCAGATTGGGTCCCACATGGAAACATCAATATGGCCAAGCAAACACAAACACTAATGTCTTTTCCTAAATAATAAATGAATGATAAAATTATTCTGGTGCTGAAAAATAGTATACCGAAAATATGATACAACATGTCCGATTCAAAATTATGTAATTTAGCATTGAGTTTTACATTTATAGGTAATCCTTAATTAATGCGCATATCATAAACTATCAGAAGATCTCCCTATTTTTTTTTTTTTTTTTTCTCAAATTACATGAAGCAGACACACCTGTACCAAGAAATCTGTGACTCTGTGAGAAGAAAGAAAACCTCAATTATAAGAACAAATTCTATAAAGAAATACTATGCTACATAGAATCTATTTAAAAAATGGGTCCTTATACAACTGCTAAAAGGCGCTTAAAAAACTTATCACTTTTGCAAAAAAAATGGCCCACGTATTAGACTATTAGGTTTCTATAGCATATTACACCCGACAACATTATCCGGTATGTCACTAAGTAAAATTACAAATTGTGTTACATGAATAGAAGGTATAATAGATTCACATTTGATGTTAGGTCATTATTGAATAAATAACGTATAGTGCATGGTAAATAGGAACTTTGAAAACCATCACTTAGAACAATTCAAAGGATCATGTTGAATTTTAAGATTGTAATTAAAGGGGGTGTTTGGGAGTGCTAAATTTTAAATGCTTATTTGCTAAAACTTAAAACTTAGCTGCATGCTTATTTATAACTGGTTATTTACACTAAAATAGGCATGTTAATACAAATAAGCCGTAAAAACGTTTATTTATATTTTACGGTCTTCTAATGTTTTGTCGATAACAAACGTAAAATCATGTTAACGAAACAAATAAAATACGCAAATGGTTTGAACTAATAGTTTCTAACATATTCACACTTTCACATAAAACAATAAAACAAGTATAAGTTATTTTATGATTTAGTAATACATATGTACAACAACTAGTGTTTACATATTTGGGTAAAATATACACATAACTAGTATGTAGTATATTGGGTAATATAAATGGGTAGAAACTTAAGTATCACAACCCATTGGGCAAATACATTGAATGTTGTTTGGGTACAACCCAAAACCCATGACCCATGGATCTTGACCCATAACCTATTGCATGACATCATGCTTATATCATACATGGATAATATTCATAAACCCATGGATCAACCCATACCCAAGTGACCAAGTGCATTGCACTCAAAGATACATTGTATCTAGCTAAAGATCCATGGTTCAACCCATGACCCATGACCCATAACCAAAATACCCATGGGTAAAAGGGAGCGTCCCACGGATCCCTAGCTTAACGCTAGACGGATCCCTTGTGGAAGGGATCCGTGGGATCCGGGGAACATTAGGATTTTTCCTCTATAAATAGTGAGCCATTTCTTCATTATTCCTTACCCCTTTCTAACACACTTTCTCCCTAAGTGTAAAACTCACTAACCTCATATCCAAGAGATCTATGTTTGTAGTTTTGTTTTTGTGTGATCTTTTAGGTTCCTCTTAAAGGCAAGATCATCACCTTTGAAGTCGAGCAAGCTCAAGTCCATGAGTTGCCATGCTTCCTCATCATCAAGGCTACTGAAGACTTCTTGTTGATGATGCCTTTCTTTCTTCAAAGAAGTATAGTGTTGAAGACATTAGTGAAAGATGTCTCAAGAGTCAAGACGAAGATATTAGTGAAGGGTATCTATCGTCTATATCATAAGCACTTGTGGTAGGTGCTTAAAAGTCAAGATTAGAAGCATTAGTGAAAGGTGCTTAGAAGTCAAGACTATAAGCATTAGTGAAAGGTGCTTAGAAGTCAAGACACAAGAAATTAGTGAAAGGTGTCTTGTAGATCTAGTCAAAGGCATTAGCGAAAGGTGCTTTAGATGTACATTCGATATGGTGTGTTTCGATGTACAAGATAGACTAGTATTAGATCCAAGGATATTGATATCCTTGATGATGTTATAAAGGAGTAGATCTCCTTTGGGATTAGTCGTTGGTGTAGTGTGGTAGTAGTTCCTCCATTGCAATGGAACTAGGTGCTTAGCCTAGTACCTAATAAAGGGTAGGCGACGTTGTGAAGGTGTAGTTCACCTTGGAGTGAAAGAACTAGGTACTTAGCCTAGTACCTAATAAAGGGTAGGCGACGTTGTGAAAGGTGTAGTTCACCTTGGAGTGAAAGAACTAGGTACTTAGCCTAGTACCTTATAAAGGGTAGGCGACGTTGTGTAGGTGTGGTTCACCTTGGAGTGAAAGAACCCGGTGGTTAGCCTAGCACCGGAAAAAGGGTAGGCGACGTTGTGAAGGCTTCTCCGCCATAAGGAGATTGGTGTAGTGATTACGAACTCTCGAGTAGGTGACTCGGGGAGTGGAGTAGGGAAAGGAAGGTGTCCTTGTAGCCGAACCACTATAAATACTTGTGTTGTGGTTTTGTGCTTCTTACTCTTATATTTTCATTACTTGCCTTTATATGCTTGTTTATCAACATCCAACACACACATCCAAATAGATTGAATTCGGGGATCGAGTCAAGCTAGCGACTCGGTAACCAAAAATAGTAGCGCTTCGTGGGAGGCACCCCATGCTTATCCATCTATCTTCTTTCTATTTTCTAATAAGTGACGCGAAGGGGTCTGCCTCTTCGATTTCTCGTGTTTGGTTGTTTGTGATGTTGTGTTCAGGATTTTCCCGATATGAAGACTCTCGTGCTCAAAGTTTGTCATTTTCTCTACTCGAGTTTCATGATCGATGCTGATGGAAATCCGATATCCTAATCTTATCGACTAACGTTTATCTTTAAGCATACTTCATAAACGGCTTTTAGATTTTCGTTGATACCCTTGCTTTTAAACATTGAGGACAATGTTTCGTTCTAGTCTGGGGTAGGGTAATCTTCGATTTGATTTGACCGCACTTGCTTGTTTTTCGTCGTATACTCGAACCCGTTTTCCTTAGAAAATGAAAAATTGTGCAAAAATGAGAAAAATGTAAAAAATTTTGAAGCTTTTGTTAAGTCTTTTTGATTGAAAAGTTGGCTAGTCTCTTAGATAAGAAGCTATAAAATGCGAATTCTAGCTCACAAGACCAAGAATTTGCAAGTTTCCACTGGCGACTTTAAATATGCATGACTTGATTTCATTAGACGAAACATTTGCTAAGTTAACATATGTTTTGACACCTTGTTGACTTTCCGCTGGTGAGAGTAGGAATGGAATTGACTTGACCTGTTGAGCCCTAGCTTGTTCCCTTAACCATAGATAATCTAAAATTATCGGCTAAGCATCTGCGGATCTCATTATTTGGGATTTTAAATTTGCAGAGATCGAGAAATGATAGAGTTACTTATGAGTTTAGATGCTAAACGTGAAGTAGTTGGTTCTCTTTAGAGCCCATCGAAGGTACTTATGGCTTTTGTTCCCACAAAATTGTTTCACCCCATATATGTCTAATAATAATTAGAGATGTCGAGTTTTTGGTGATAGTTAGTTCTTTATCTTCTTAAAAGAATATTTGTTTTAAAATTTGGGTACACATCAAGGATCCGTAATAAATAAATGAGTAATCAGTGATAAGTGATAAAGTAATAAGTAAAGTTGTGAGGCTGCTTGTGTCGAGATCGGACTCTTGGATCTTTAGCCGGGATTGAGTGAGGTCTTAGCCTAGCCAGCCGGGATCCTCATTTCATGAAGCCTATAGTCTTGGAATTACCCCGTGAAGCTCCGTGGTTCATAGCTCATACGCGTAAAAGTCTAAGATCTATTTCAAAAAAAAAAAAAAATGTGTTGAAAAATGAAAATGAAAAATAAAGTATAAGTGAATAAAAATTCCTTGATGTGGACCTCATTTTTTACGACAATGGTTCTTGAGAGAAGGCGGATAACTAATTATCGACTTAGCTTTATATCTTTATCGGAATAAAAGTTATCGAAACGAGAATTTGAAGAAATTCATTTCTCACAAAAAAAATAAAAAAATCTAGAGGAAATAGGAAAATGGGAACAAAAGGTATTTACACAAGTAACTTCCATGGGTAGTGTTAGCATCTAGAGTCATTCTTAACAATGATTTCGGTTTTACGCTTAGTTTGGGACTTGTGAAAAATCAGGGACGATGTATTCTATCCAGTATGGTCACTTCACGCTTTGTTGTGTTTTCTACTCCGTGATCCTAACGTGTCGTTTGAAAAATGTTGGAGTTATTGATCGACATGAAAGTTCAACAAACCGTCATTCATAATCGGAATGTGCTTAATCGTAATATCTATATATGTGAATTAAAAGGTAAACAGGGCGTTTTTAGAATTAAGGCTTTCTTAATCTCTTTTGAGGAATCTTTGCTACTTATTCATAGGTTTAGTAGAAAGAGATTGAAATCCTTGGTTTTAGAAGCGTGAGTTGATTGCATTGCGTGAGGACACGACAATGGTCTCGTCTGGGGTATTTTGGTATGTGCTAAAACACATACCTTTTCATTATCAAATCTGACCCAAAACAACCAAGAAAGAGCCGTTTATTGCTAATATTTGTGGTTTTCTTGAGTTTGTGCTTGTGCAGGTACGGATATGTAAAAACACACAAAAAGGAACCAAATCAGACGTAAATCCGAGCACGAGAGATCAAGAGAGTTTGAGCTGAGCCGGAAGGTCGGGATTGTGCATTTTGAAAGATTTTATTCTCTAAGGATGATTTTTGAAGTTTCAGTCAAGTTTGAAGAAATGTCAAGATTAGTCCCTGCACTTTCAGTATTTGGCAGAATTGATCCCTCAAGTTTCAGAATTTACAAGTTCAACCCTTGGATTATTTGAAGAATGACAACAATGGTCCTTAATGAGCATTTTCAGATTTACAGAATTGATCCTTGAAGTTTTAGTTTGCACATGTTTGGTCCTTGGTACATTAAATGGTAACAATCCAAGTCCAAATTATTAATCCTAAACCCATTATAATAACTCTCGGCCCAATCCTTGACAACCCGGTCCATTAAGCTAAACCAGATCCAATCCCAACCCGCTATTATAACCCGAGTCAAACCATCCAACCCGGTCAACCCAACTCAAAGAATAATAAAAAAACAAAACCCGCCAAAGTTACCCCCAATTACCCAGGGCCGATGAACCCTAATTACCCAATCAGTCAAATTGGACAAAATTACTGAAATTAAGGGCAATTACGTACTTTTCTCTGACACCTTATGACATTCTCTGACTCACGTGACTGCCATGTCACCCATCCGTGTGCTTAAGGCCACATGCTGCTCTGTGATTGGTCGAAGATGCGTGGCAATAGTGATCCAAGGGTTGATATCAAGTGGGATGCGTGTATGATGATCCAAGGGATGAAAACAACTCAGAGAAAGCACACATTCAGTATCTAGATCCTTCCAAAGGCCTCAAGTTTAGCTATAAATAGGACCTTATTTCGTTCACATTGATGTATCTTATTATCTTTTCTTCTCTCTAGTTTTTCAGTAGTTTAGTTAATTGTATTTCTCATTTTAATGTTTTAAGTTTTTGTAATTCGTATTTTGTACTCAAAAGTTTTAGAGTAATAAAATTCAGATTTCATTTTCAAGTTTTTGTTTTAGTTATTTATGTCTTAAATCTGCTTATTATCTTTGTTTTATGCTTATTTCATTAGTATAATTCTGTTTTTAGCTAAACTCTTCATAAACTCAAAAATACAAAAAAATCAAATAAAATAATTGAAAAATAAAAAATCATATTAGATCTGTTCTATGGATTGATCCATGCTGATCTACTGTTTCACAAGGTTCATATAAGCTTTTAATAGCTTATTGTGAGCTTATTTCTGTATCAAATCTCAAATCACTTCAAAAATTAAAGGCAGTCAACAAAAGTCAACTGTTATTGATTGGAGCAGGTTTTGATCTGAATTGCTGAGTTGATCATGGATTTGGGTTGAATCTGAGCTGGAATTGGAGTAGGTTAGGGGTTTAATAGGATAGAGGTTCACTGTTACATGATTGCAAGCCATAGTGGCTAGGAGATTTGTAAGTGCTTACATCTGTTTTATACATTTTGTTCATTGAATCTGTTGTTTGCATCTGATTTTAGTGATAATTTGAATTAATTGATCTTTGTTTAATGATAGTTTAGCATAATCTAGTTTTAAACTGTTCTTAGTTTTCAATATCAGAAGTTAAACTAGTGTTTGGAATTGATCTTAAAACTGTGGTAGAGGTTAGTTGATTAAGTTTTTGTAGTTGATACATGCTTATGTAGGTTATAGATAGTAATTTAGGACTGAGTTTTTAGTAGTTAACACTCAAATAGTCAAACTGTTTTGAATCAGTTATTGTTTGATCATCTGTTGAATTTGTTCAAGATCAAAAGACATATTTAGATTTAGAATTCAGTAATATAGCTTTTGGTAACTTTGTTTTAACTAAATACATAAATCTCAGTTCATGATTTGGATTCAAAATTCACTTTGGTCAAAATTTCAAAACTGTTGTTAAAAGTCAAATGTGAGATTCTCGTTTTTGCAAAACTTGTTTGATCTCTCAAAGGTTCAATTTAAGTCCAAATTTAGTGAAACTTTGGGATTTGCAATATTCAACTGGTCTAGTTTTGGAAACTACTTTTTGTGAAATCTGTTCTAGTCGTTTTAAGCTTCAAATAAGCTGTTCAAATCAGCTGCACTTCCCCTGTTCACACTCAGTACATACTGAGTGTGAAACAGGTTACTTGAAGACTTTGCATTGTACTCATTTCAAAGAGTTAGAGTCTGAGATTTGGCTCATTTGTAGCTTGCCAGGTGTTCTTTAGGACTGCATTATTAGTTTTCACACAAGCTCTTCTAATAAGCTTGTGCACAAGCTCAAACATAGGGTCAGTTAGCTGTTTTGTAGAATAAGCAGTTTGCTTAAATCATTAAGCTGAGCTTGTAGCTTGTTAGGGTTAAGTATTATTAGTTGATATAAGCCTATTTTAGCATAATCTAGCTTTTGTCACTGTTTGGTAGCTTGATTAACTCATTAGCTTAGCTTTAGTAGCTTATTCATTATCAGTTTGCACTACAGCCTTCATATTTCACACTTAAGCATCATATTTCTTATTTTTCATAGATTTAGATATTCATTTTAGAATTTTCCTGAGTTTTTCATAAATTTTGGTCACTGTTTAGTATTTTTTTTAGATTTAAAACAGTTTTTAATCACTTTTAATTAGCTTTTATTGCAAATAATTAAGAAAAATTTCAAAAAAATAATTTTTCAATTTTATCAGTTTAAGAAAAATATAAAAAGCATAAAAAATATTTTTCCTTATTTTTCCCTTTTTATTTGGTATTTTTCATATTTTAAATTAGATTTAAATAATTTAAAATTAGTAGAAAATAGAAAAATAATCAGAAAAATAAAAAAATAGTTTTGAAAAGTCTCTTATTATATTTTAGATTTTATAAAAATAGTTTCATATTTTTCCCTTTTAATTTCATAATTTTTAGTATTTTAACTTAGTTTAAATAGTTAAAATTTAGATTTTAATTCAAATAAATAAATAAAAAATCATAAAAAAATTAGTTTTAATTCTAAAATAGTTTTCATATTTCATTTCTAGAGTAAAAGTAGTTTTAGGCATTTTTAGGATATAATTTAGACGTAGTTGCATTTTAATTACGTTTTTATTAATTACGTTTTAGTTAATTCGTACTTAGGATTTCCCGTAGATTAGATTTCCCTTAATTACTTTTCCCATTCCCGTAGTTTATTAAAATCAAATCATTAATCCAAAACATCGAGCATTAAATTCCAAACCAAGAACGACGTTGGCAATTCACGCCTCGTTGGGAAACGATTCGGGTTGACTAATCCGTATACACGATCACACACGGGATTTGATTTATTATTCTTTTTCCTAAAGGAATTTGAATCTATCTTCGTGATTATTTTTGATATCGATATTGAGGTTTTATCCACACACATAACCCCTAAGCCTTCATTATCAGCAAATCAGTGTCTGAACCGTTTTAAGTTTCTTACGGTTAGTCATTCACAAGTGGCTAGCTTGTGTGAGTAAACTTGACGTGTTTAGGTATTGTGAAATCAAATTTTGGCGCCGCTGCCGGGGAGGTTGTGTCACGACAATATCGTTTGAGGTTTGACGATTAGTGACTCGAGATCCTTCATTCGTGAAGTTACTATTTTTCTATAAAATAAAAAAAGTAAAAAATATTTTCCTTTTTCTTTTGTATATATATATATATCATATTAAAAATACAAAAAGATTTTCTCTTTTGATTTTGAGCTAAATAGAATACATCAATTATATAACATTCTCAACGGAGGTGTTATCATTAATAAGTTCCCGAACTAAAGATCAAAAACTTGCCTTTGTGTCGCTTGTGAGTCGATTTATTTCTATTTGATAAACAAACTGTGGGGTGGGTATAAGGACGGCTGACATTAAATTGCGCTGTAAAGAAGCGGGTTTTAATAAGCTTTGACCTAAATAAGCTTCTTCGCTCGCTTGTGCGTTTGTCTTGTAGAAGTGATTTATTCACTTGGGATTATTGGTTAAGTTCATTGTGTTTTCGAATACCGTCTCATTTTAATTGCCTTGGTTTTAAGTGCATGCGCACTTTCGATCTCGATCTAGGCGACTTGAAGCGAATCGAGCGTACCGAGTTACGTAATATGGCTGCTCCCAACGGACCACCAAACCTCGGTCCTAATCCTCCTCCCGATAATCAAAATGTAGCTCCCGATCTCCGAACGATGGAGGAGCTATGTCAACCTACCATGTACGGGAGGGGAGGACCCATTGCACCGACTAATTTTCAAGCTACCGATTTTAGCTTGAAACACCATATGATAGAACAAGTAAAAAACAGTTGTCAATTTCATGGTTTACCGGATGACGATGCAAACAAGCATCTTGATAAATTTTTGACCGTCACTTTCGAGTATGAAACAGAATGGGGTCTCCGATGACGCCCTTCGTCTCTATCTCTTCCCATACTCTTTGACTCATCATGCCACGTCTTGGTTTGATCGACTCCCGAAGAATTCGATCCATACCTTCGAGGAAATGGTTTGAAGTTTCGGCAAAGTACTTTCCATCGTCGATGGTGACGAAATTGAGGAACGATATCAGTAATTTCCGGCAATATCCCGACGAATCTTTGTTTGAAGCTTGGGAACGATATAAGCTGCGATTGATCGATGTCTGAATCATAACATGTTGCTTGTCACTCAAATTGATACATTTTATAATGGTTTGACGTTGAGACACCGTGAAACAATCAATGCTGCTGGCGGTGGAACTTTCATGAAAAGAGCGTCAGGAATGTTACGATCTTATTGAGAACATGACCGCTCATTATAACTATTGGGATTCCACCGCCGAAAGGGGTGAATCATCTCGATCAAATACGTCTTCTTCTCTCGAAATAGCCGCCTTGAACAAAAGATCGATGATATTTTACGGATTACTCAGATGAACAATCAGAATCAACAACAACAAGTGAAAGCGGTACACCCTATTTTTGAGACTTGTGGAGGTCCACATTCTTATTCCGAGTGCCCAGCCGTCGGTGGCTACGCACATGAGAATGTTTATGCTGCTACAGGAAACTACAATCAACCGCAAGGAGATCGAAATCTTCTTAGCTACCGTTCAAACAATTATCTCGGACCTCCCGGTTTCAACCAACCTCAACAACAAAACCAGAATCAAAACCGTTTCAATGGTAATCATCATGTTAATCAGAACCGAGGAGCTAATTTTAATCATGGAAATCAACACTACCAAGCTCCTCCACCTCAAGTTTACCAACAACCACCTCCTCCTCAACAATCTTATCAAGCACCTCCTCAAGTCGCCCCGAACAACGATTTTCTAACTTACATGAAGAACTCTGATTACACCATTAAAAGTTTGCAAAATCAAATTAACGGCATGAGGACGGACTTCAAAAAGGAGATGGAAGCTACAAGCAACAAACAGGTGTCTGAAATAAAGAATATGATGGCTAGTTTCTTTCAAGCCAGTCAACCGTCCACATCTTATTCTCAACCCTCGGGTTCCGGTTCTCTTCCGAGCAATACGATTCCAAACCCGAGAGGTGACATGAAAGCAATCACTACCCGAAGTGGTGTTGCTTACGATGGACCTACGGTTCCTACCACTAATTCTTCTTCTTCTTCTCGTGTGGTTGACCGTGAGACAGGGGTGACAAAGGACCCGATACTTCCTACTGATAAGGGGAGTACTGTGAATGTCCAACCCACGGTTGTCCAAGATTCTGAGCCCGAAGATGCTCCCGTTAATGTGAAGAAAGCTAATCCGAAACCATCTATCCCATATCCGTCTCGTCTTAAAGATCAAACTCTTTGTGAAAAGTCGAATCATCAAATGGAAACGTTCTTCCAAATCTTCAAAGACTTGAATGTGGAGATCAGTTTTTGGATGCCCTTCTTGATGCCTAAACTTGCTTCTACGATTAAGGGATTGCTTACAAACAAGGAGAAACTATATGAGCTTGCTACGACATCTCTGAATGAGAATTGTTCGGCGGTTATCCTCAAGAAACTTCCCGAGAAGTTAGGAGACCCCGGCAAATTCTTCATTCCGTGTGATTTTCAAGGAATTGTTCAATGCTCGCGCTTGGCGATCTTGGCGCGAGTATCAATCTAATGCCAAACTCAATCTACGAAAAGCTTTCGTTACCCCACTTACCCCAACGTGTATGACTCTCGAGCTAGCCGATCGTACTACTACGAAACCAAAGGGTATAGCTGAGGATGTCTTTGTTAAAGTGGGGGAGTTCGATTTTCCCGCTGATTTTGTTGTAGTCGATTTTGATGCTGATCCTCGAGTACCCTTAATTCTCGGAAGGAGTTTCTTAAGGACGGGCCATGCGTTGATTGATGTCTATAAAGGAGAGATTACGTTACGAGTTAATCAAGAAGCCGTCACATTCAACATTAATCAAACGATGAGGTACTCCTCAAATTTCGACGATGCTTCCATCAATCGAATCGACGTTATTGATGTTTCTTGTGAGGAGTACGCTCAAGAAGTTCTCGGTTTTGCTCACAATTCTACTGATTCACATTTTGAACCATCATCTGAGCCTATAATTGCCGACTCTTCCCCCTCTCTTACTCCGTTTGAGGGAGGTGACTTCCTTTTGGAAGAGATCGATGAGTTTCTTGCTACTGACGAATCGATTCCACCGGGAATTGATGATGGAGTTTATGATTCGGAGGGAGATATCCTTTATCTTGAACAATTGCTAAATGAAGATCCATCACCGTCACTCCCTCCGAAAGAGATTACGATTGAAGAAATCAAAGAAGTACAAACGTCTAATGAAAAACCTTCGGAGCCCGAGCTCAAGGATTTACCTCCTCATCTTGAATATGCTTTTCTTGAAGAACCGAACAAATTTCCCGTCATCATTGCTAAAAACTTGAAAGATGAGGAGAAAACCGCACTTTTGGATGTCCTTCGAAAACATAAGAGTGCCATCGCTTGGCAAATTTCTGATATCAAGGGCATAAACCCTCGTTTTTGTACTCACAAGATCTTAATGGAAGACGATTGCAAACCCGTTATTCAACAACAACGTAGGGTTAATCCGAAAATTCATGAGGTTATCAAAAAGGAAGTTCTTAAACTCCTCGACGCCGGAATCATTTACCCAATCTCCGATAGCTCATGGGTTAGCCCTATCCATTGTGTTCCTAAGAAAGGTGGAATGACCGTTGTTATGAATGAAGATAATGAATTGATTTCCACACGCCTCGTTAGGGGTGTGCATAGGCTGAAAACCGGACCGGACCGGGACCAAAACCGAGTTCGCCAAAAGAAGACCGACCGAATTTGGTCGTCCGGTCCCGTCGGTCGGTCGGTCTTCGGTCGGTCCGGTCCAAAACGGCCCAATTCGGTTTTGCCGGTTTTAGTTCGGACCGGACCGAGGACCGATTTGCCTAAAAGCCGAGACCGGACGGACCGAATGTGGTCGGTCGGTCTTCCGGTCGGTCTTGGTCGGTCGGTCCGGCCGGTCCGTTTGCTCACTACGCCACCGGATGGAGGTGTGTATTGACTACCGGAAGTTGAATGATGCTACAAGGAAGGATCATTTCCGCTACCTTTATGGATCGATGCTCGAACGTTTAGCGGGGAATGAGTTCTATTGCTTTCTCAATGGTTTCTCCGGTTACTTTCAAATTCCGATTGATCCGCAGGATCAAGAAAAAACGACTTTCACGTGCCCTTATGGAACGTTTGCTTACCGACGAATGCCATTTGGCTTATGCAATGCTCCAGGAACGTTTCAAAGGTGCATGATGGCTATTTTTCATGACATGATCGAAAATTCTATGGAAGTTTTTATGGACGATTTCTCGGTTTATGGAGATTCTTTCACTTCTTGCCTCTCTCATCTAGACCACATGCTTAAGAGGTGTGAAGACACCAACTTGGTCTTGAATTGGGAGAAGTGCCATTTCATGGTTCGAGAGGGCATTGTCCTCGGCCATAAGATTTCAAAATCTGGGATTGAGGTCGACCGAGCTAAAGTCGACGTTATAGCTAAACTCCCTCATCCCACTACCGTCAAAGGTATTCGGAGTTTTTTAGGTCATGCCGGTTTCTATCGCCGTTTCATCCAAGATTTCTCTAAGATAGCCCGCCCTCTGACCCATCTCCTTGAAAAGGATGCTCCGTTTATCTTCACCAACGAATGTGTTGAAGCGTTTAATATTCTTAAAAAGAAATTAACTGAGGCACCGATCTTAGTTGCCCCGGGATTTGCCCTTTGAATGTGTGATGCAAGTGATTACGCAATTGGGGCAGTCTTGGGGCAACGTAAGTCGAAACATTTTCAACCCATACACTATGCGAGTAAGACATTGTCTGAGGCCCAACACAATTACGCGACTACTGAAAAGGAATTATTGGCCGTTGTTTATGCTTTTGAGAAATTTCGACCCTACCTTGTCTTGTCGAAGACCATAGTGTATACCGACCATTCTGCCCTAAAGTATCTTTTGGAAAAGCAAGATGCTAAGCCACGATTACTTCGGTGGGTTCTCCTCCTTCAAGAGTTTGATGTTACTATTCTTGACAAAAAAGGAGCGGAGAACCTTGCCGCTGATCACCTTTCTAGACTTGAGAATCCTCATCAAAGTGTGCTCGAGAAAAAGGATATTACGGAAACATTTCCTCTTGAGACACTTGGGATGATTGCTAAGAAAGACCCGAACATCCCATGGTTTGCCGACTTTGCAAATTACCATGCGGGCAATTTCATCGTGAAAGGGATGTCGTCCCAACAAAAGAAAAAGTTTTTCAAAGATGTTAAGCATTATTTCTGGGACGATCCCTATTTGTTTAAGATTTGTGCGGTTCAAGTAATCCGGCGGTGTGTTCATGGCCAAGAGGCCCTTGATATTCTCAATGCTTGCCATAACAGACCCACTGGTGGCCATCATGGCGCAAGTTACACCGCTAAGAAGGTTTTTGATTCCGGATTCTATTGGCCGACCATATATCGAGATGCTCATGATTTAGTCAAATCTTGTGATTCTTGCCAACGTCAAGGAAAAATTTCACAGAGGGATGAAATGCCACAAAATGCTATTCAAGTTTGTGAAATTTTTGACGTGTGGGGCATCGATTTTATGGGGCCATTTCCATCTTCTAAGGGTAATAAGTATATCCTCGTGGCCGTCGATTACTTGTCTAAATGGGTTGAAGCAAAGGCGCTCCCCACCAATGACGCCCGAGTGGTTGTTAAGTTTATGAAGAATTTGTTTTCCCGATTCGGAGCACCTCGTGCTATCATCAATGATCGCGGTACCCATTTCTGTAATGAACAATTTGCTAAAGTTATGGCTAAATATGGAGTTACCCATCGTCTTTCTACCGCGTATCACCCGCAAACGGGCGGACAAGTTGAGGTCTCGAATCGTGGTTTGAAAAGGATATTAGAAAGAACCGTAGGAGAAAATCGAGCTTCATGGGCCGATAAGTTAGATGATGCATTATGGGCTTTCCGCACGGCATACAAGACACCCATCGGTGCACCCCTTTAAGTTGGTGTATGGAAAAGCTTGTCACTTGCCCATCGAGCTCGAACATAAGGCATTCGGGGCCTTGAAACATGCTAACTTTGATCTTAAGACCGCGGGTGATCACCGGAAAGTTCAATTGAATGAATTAAATGAGCTTAGGGATCAGGCCTACGAGAATTCTTTGATTTTCAAAGAGAAGACTAAGAGGATTCATGATGCTAAAATCAAAAACCGCGTTTTTAACGTTGGTGATCAAGTTCTCCTTTTTAACTCTCGATTGAAGATATTCTCGGGCAAACTCAAAACCCGTTGGTCAGGACCATTCACCGTTGCTCAGGTTTTCCCATATGGAACGGTGGAGCTTTTCTCACCGATGGCCCAAATTTCAAAGTGAATGGTCATCGTGTGAAACATTATTTCGGAGGGGACATTCCATCTATGGTTGTCCCGGATCTCCAAACTTTCCCTAAGGACAACTGAATTCGAGGATCGAGTCAAGCTAGCGACTCGGTAACCAAAAATAGTAGCGCTTCGTGGGAGGCACCCCATGCTTATCCATCTATCTTCTTTCTATTTTCTAATAAGTGACGCGAAGGGGTCTGCCTCTTCGATTTCTCGTGTTTGGTTGTTTGTGATGTTGTGTTCAGGATTTTCCCGATATGAAGACTCTCGTGCTCAAAGTTTGTCATTTTCTCTACTCGAGTTTCATGATCGATGCTGATGGAAATCCGATATCCTAATCTTATCGACTAACGTTTATCTTTAAGCATACTTCATAAACGGCTTTTAGATTTTCGTTGATACCCTTGCTTTTAAACATTGAGGACAATGTTTCGTTCTAGTCTGGGGTAGGGTAATCTTCGATTTGATTTGACCGCACTTGCTTGTTTTTCGTCGTATACTCTCGCAACCCCGTTTTTCCTTAGAAAATGAAAAATTGTGCAAAAATGAGAAAAATGTAAAAAATTTTGAAGCTTTTGTTAAGTCTTTTTGATTGAAAAGTTGGCTAGTCTCTTAGATAAGAAGCTATAAAATGCGAATTCTAGCTCACAAGACCAAGAATTTGCAAGTTTCCCTGAGCGACTTTAAATATGCATGACTTGATTTCATTAGACGAAACATTTGCTAAGTTAACATATGTTTTGACACCTTGTTGACTTTCCGCTGGTGAGAGTAGGAATGGAATTCTGACTTGACCGGGCGTGTTGAGCCCTAGCTTGTTCCCTTAACCATAGATAATCTAAAAATTATCGGCTAAGCATCTGCGGATCTCATTATTTGGGATTTTAAATTTGCAGAGATCGAGAAATGATAGAGTTACTTATGAGTTTAGATGCTAAACGTGGAGTAGTTGGTTCTCTTTAGAGCCCATCGAAGGTACTTATGGCTTTTTGTTCCCACAAAATTGTTTCACCCCATATATGTCTAATAATAATTAGAGATGTCGAGTTTTTGGTGATAGTTAGTTCTTTATCTTCTTAAAAGAATATTTGTTTTAAAATTTGGGTACACATCAAGGATCCGTAATAAATAAATGAGTAATCAGTGATAAGTGATAAAGTAATAAGTAAAGTTGTGAGCTGCGGTGTCGAGATCGGACCCTTGGATCTTTAGCGGGGATTGAGTGAGGTCTTAGCCTAGCCAGCCGGGATCCTCATTTCATGAAGCCTATAGTCTTGGAATTACCCGTGAAGCTCCGTGGTTCATAGCTCATACACATAAAAGTCTAAGTTCTATTTCAAAAAAAAAAAAAAAAAAAAAAAAAATGTTGAAAATGAAAAATCAAAAGTATAAGTGAATAAAAATTCCTTGATGTGGACCTCATTTTTACGACAATGGTTCTTGAGAGAAGGCGGATAACTAATTATCGACTTAGCTTTATATCTTTATCGGAATAAAAGTTATCGAAACGAGAATTTGAAGAAATTCATTTCTCACAAAAAAATAAAAAATCTAGAGGAAATAGGAAAATGGGAACAAAAGGTATTTACACAAGTAACTTCCATGGGTAGTGTTAGCATCTAGAGTCATTCTTAACAATGATTTCGGTTTTACGCTTAGTTTGGGACTTGTGAAAAATCAGGGACGATGTATTCTATCCGTATGGTCACTTCACGCTGTGTTGTGTTTTCTACTCCGTGATCCTAACGTGTCGTTTGAAAAATGTTGGAGTTATTGATCGACATGAAAGTTCAACAAACCGTCATTCATAATCGGAATGTGCTTAATCGTAATATCTATATATGTGAATTAAAAGGTAAACGGGGCGTTTTTAGAATTAAGGCTTTCTTAATCTCTTTTGAGGAATCTTTGCTACTTATTCATAGGTTTAGTAGAAAGAGATTGAAATCCTTGGTTTTAGAAGCGTGAGTTGATTGCATTGCGTGAGGACACGACAATGGTCTCGTCTGGGGTATTTTGGTATGTGCTAAAACACATACCTTTTCATTATCAAATCTGACCCAAAACAACCAAGAAAGAGCCGTTTATTGCTAATATTTGTGGTTTTCTTGAGTTTGTGCTTGTGCAGTACGGATATGTAAAAACACGCAAAAAGGAACCAAATCAGACGTAAATCCGAGCACGAGAGATCAAGAGAGTTTGAGCTGAGCCGGAAGGTCGGGATTGTGCATTTCGAAAGATTTTATTCTCTAAAGATGATTTTTGAAGTTTCAGTCAAGTTTGAAGAAATGTCAAGATTAGTCCCTGCACTTTCAGATTCGCGAATTGATCCCTCAAGTTTCAGAATTCACAAATTCAACCCTTGGATTATTTGAAGAATGACAACAATGGTCCTTGATGAGCATTTTCAGATTTACGAAATTGATCCTTGAAGTTTTAGTTTGCACATGTTTGGTCCTTGGTACATTAAATGGTAACAATCCAAGTCCAAATTATTAATCCTAAACCCATTATAATAACTCTCGGCCCAATCCTTGACAACCCGGTCCATTAAGCTAAACCAGATCCAATCCCAACCCGCTATTATAACCCGAGTCAAACCATCCAACCCGGTCAACCCAACTCAAAGAATAATAAAAAACAAAACCCGCCAAAGTTACCCCCAATTACCAGTATGAACCCTAATTACCTAATCAGTCAAATTGGACAAAATTACTGAAATTAAGGGCAATTACGTACTTTTCTCTGACACCTTATGACATTCTCTGACTCACGTGACTTCCATGTCACCCATCCGTGTGCTTAAGGTCACATGCTGCTCTGTGATTGGTCGAAGATGCGTGGCAATAGTGATCCAAGGGTTGATATCAAGTGGGATGCGTGTATGATGATCCAAGGGATGAAAACAACTCAGAGAAAGCACACATTCAGTATCTAGATCCTTCCAAAGGCCTCAAGTTTAGCTATAAATAGGACCTTATTTCGTTCACATTGATGTATCTTATTATCTTTTCTTCTCTCTAGTTTTTCAAGAGTTTAGTTAATTGTATTTCTCATTTTAATGTTTTAAATTCTGTAATTCGTATTTTGTACTCAAAAGTTTTAGAGTAATAAAATTCAGATTTCATTTTCAAGTTTTTGTTTTAGTTATTTATGTCTTAAATCTGCTTATTATCTTTGTTTTATGCTTATTTCATTAGTATAATTCTGTTTTTAGCTAAACTCTTCATAAACTCAAAAATACAAAAAAATCAAATAAAATAATTGAAAAATAAAAAATCATATTAGATCTGTTCTATGGATTGATCCATGCTGATCTACTGTTTCACAAGGTTCATATAAGCTTTTAATAGCTTATTGTGAGCTTATTTCTGTATCAAATCTCAAATCACTTCAAAAATTAAAGGCAGTCAACAAAAGTCAACTGTTATTGATTGGAGCAGGTTTTGATCTGAATTGCTGAGTTGATCATGGATTTGGGTTGAATCTGAGCTGGAATTGGAGTAGGTTAGGGGTTTAATAGGATAGAGGTTCACTGTTACATGATTGCAAGCCATAGTGGCTAGGAGATTTGTAAGTGCTTACATCTGTTTTATACATTTTGTTCATTGAATCTGTTGTTTGCATCTGATTTTAGTGATAATTTGAATTAATTGATCTTTGTTTAATGATAGTTTAGCATAATCTAGTTTTAAACTGTTCTTAGTTTTCAATATCAGAAGTTAAACTAGTGTTTGGAATTGATCTTAAAACTGTGGTAGAGGTTAGTTGATTAAGTTTTTGTAGTTGATACATGCTTATGTAGGTTATAGATAGTAATTTAGGACTGAGTTTTTAGTAGTTAACACTCAAATAGTCAAACTGTTTTGAATCAGTTATTGTTTGATCATCTGCTGAATTTGTTCAAGATCAAAAGACAGATTTAGATTTAGAATTCAGTAATATAGCTTTTGGTAACTTTGTTTTAACTAAATACATAAATCTCAGTTCATGATTTGGATTCAAAATTCACTTTGGTCAAAATTTCAAAACTGTTGTTAAAAGTCAAATGTGAGATTCTCAGTTTTTTGCAAAACTTGTTTGATCTCTCATAGGTTCATCTTAAGTCCAAATTTAGTGAAACTTTGGGATTTGCAATATTCAACTGGTCTAGTTTTGGAAACTACTTTTTGTGAAATCTGTTCTAGTCGTTTTAAGCTTCAAATAAGCTGTTCAAATCAGCTGCACTTCCCCTGTTCACACTCAGTACATACTGAGTGTGAAACAGGTTACTTGAAGACTTTGCATTGTACTCATTTCAAAGAGTTAGAGTCTGAGATTTGGCTCATTTGTAGCTTGCCAGGTGTTCTTTAAGACTGCATTATTAGTTTTCACACAAGCTCTTCTAATAAGCTTGTGCACAAGCTCAAACATAGGGTCAGTTAGCTGTTTTGTAGAATAAGCAGTTTGCTTAAATCATTAAGCTGAGCTTGTAGCTTGTTAGGGTTAAGTATTATTAGTTGATATAAGCCTATTTTAGCATAATCTAGCTTTTGTCACTGTTTGGTAGCTTGATTAACTCATTAGCTTAGCTTTAGTAGCTTATTCATTATCAGTTTGCACTACAGCCTTCATATTTCACACTTAAGCATCATATTTCTTATTTTTCATAGATTTAGATATTCATTTTAGAATTTTCCTGAGTTTTTCATAAATTTTGGTCACTGTTTAGTATTTTTTTTTAGATTTAAAACAGTTTTTAATCACTTTTAATTAGCTTTTATTGCAAATAATTAAGAAAAAGTTCAAAAAAATAATTTTTCAATTTTCTCAGTTTAAGAAAAATATAAAAAGCATAAAAAATATTTTTCCTTATTTTTCCCTTTTTATTTGGTATTTTTCATATTTTAAATTAGATTTAAATAATTTAAAATTAGTAGAAAATAGAAAAATAATCAGAAAAATAAAAAAATAGTTTTGAAAAGTCTCTTATTATATTTTAGATTTTATAAAAATAGTTTCATATTTTTCCCTTTTAATTTCATAATTCTTAGTATTTTAACTTAGTTTAAATAGTTAAAATTTAGATTTTAATTCAAATAAATAAAAAAAAATCATAAAAAAATTAGTTTTAATTCTAAAATAGTTTTCATATTTCATTTCTAGAGTAAAAGTAGTTTTAGGCATTTTTAGGATATAATTTAGACGTAGTTGCATTTTAATTACGTTTTTATTAATTACGTTTTAGTTAATTCGTACTTAGGATTTCCCGTAGATTAGATTTCCCTTAATTACTTTTCCCATTCCCGTAGTTTAATAAAATCAAATCATTAATCCAAAACATCGAGCATTAAATTCCAAACCAAGAACGACGTTGGCAATTCACGCCTCGTTGGGAAACGATTCGGGTTGACTAATCCGTATACACGATCACACACGGGATTTGATTTATTATTCTTTTTCCTAAAGGAATTTGAATCTATCTTCGTGATTATTTTTGATATCGATATTGAGGTTTTATCCACACACATAACCCCTAAGCCTTCATTATCAGCAAATCAGTGTCTGAACCGTTTTAAGTTTCTTACGGTTAGTCATTCACAAGTGGCTAGCTTGTGTGAGTAAACTTGACGTGTTTAGGTATTGTGAAATCAGTACTCATGAAAGTTCCAAATCCTTCCATAAAAGACAATCATTAGCTACATCACTCATTACCTTCAAGTATTTAAGCACCCCTTCATTTAAGACACTTAGGAAGACTGAAACACTCAAAATGATATAGATCTTAGATCTTAGAAACATCATTTCCACTCTTTCATAGCTGCTGAGAGCCGGATCCCTAGGATTAGCCTAGACGGATCCCTCTGAGGTGGGAACCGTGGGATCCGGATGACATTTTATGTCAAACCTTGCTAAAACAATCATTTCAACTCATCTTTCTAACTCAAACACTTCATCTCATCTTAAATGAGTTCCTAGATCAGTGCAAACTCTGAAGTTGACTCTTGTGCATGTTAATCATCACATTCCAATGAATCCTAGTGGCTTAAGGCTTAAATGCACTTTCCAAATCTCTTGGTTTATAAACCACTTTGTTAGGACCCCCATAGTCATCACTCTCATCCTAACTTTCAGCTCTTTAGAAACCCTTGCAAAATCATCTCATCATGAGGAAAACCCCAAGTAGTAACTTATCCACCAAAAAACCACCCATGAAAAAGGCTCGTGTTATACACGAAATCTCTTCAACCGAATCATCTCCGATCAAGCCAACAAATGATAGGATCCTTCCTCATCCAATCAAACCAATTACTAAAAGGATAGTACCCACAAAACTACCAATGCCAAACACCACCATACCTCCTAGGCCAAACAATATCATCTCCACTAAACCATCACCATTAGTTCCTAGAGCTATCTCTTTTACATCCCCACTATCATCACCACACCTCTACAATTTAGAGGATTTACCTCCTAGGCCGTCTCATCCGCCTCCGCCGACAACATTCTCCTCATTAGGAGGAATAATGGTACAAAATCAAGGTGTTGAGTCAACACTTGCTCCGGCTTTCTTTTCGCCGTTTCCATCATATAATCCCATTTGGATTATGACAAATCATTAAAGTCAACCACCCGACCATATGGAAGTTGACACTTCTCTACCACCACCATCATTCTTGGTCGAGTCATTCTCAAATGTGCCTCCACCAATCCCTCCATCGTTTGAAGCTCCACAAGTCGTTTCACTTGATCCTTCGCATCAAGCCATTTCATTTCTTTCACCACCACTACCTAGCCATGACAAAGATTGCTACCATTGTCAACATGTTAAAAGTTTGATACATGAAGTACGAGAAGACCAACGTTTCATGTTCTATCACCTCCTCGAACGTTTCAACGAGATTAAGCCTAAACAAAACTTGAGCTAGAAGATTTTAGTGGTGTCCTAACATCAAGCGATAGTTGGTTTAGAAATTCCTAGTCATGTATTTTCTTATTTTCTTAGTTTTTAGAGTCATGTATATCATAATTATAGTTTTATTAAATGGAAATACATGCTACTTGTTATTTTTCTGAGCATATAATTACTTTGTATTCATATCTCAATTTTGTGATAACATTACTTGTTATATCACCTTTGCTGAAATTAATCAGCTAATACGGATCCCTCAGAATTGCCTAGACGGATCCCTACTAGGAGGGAACCGTGGGATCGTGAGACGAAAGCTATTTTCTAATAACTTGGACCACATTTGCAGGAAATTGTGAATTATACTTGCTTCCTAACCTTTGTTTTGTAGTTATTCAATTTACACATGAATACTTTGACATCCTAAAGCTAAGGGGAGCTTTATGTCAAAGCAATACATTGCAAATTACTTGCAATACTAGGTTTACTTTTTATGACATCCCCTTGCAAAATTGCAATCATCAAGGGGGAGCACATTCGTCACTTAGACGAAATCTTTGCAAACTTACTTGCAAACAAACTAGATTAGTATTACTTTCTTGACGCTCTTACATAGGGATGGACTCGTCAAGGGGAGTAAAGACGAGATCCTTTCCCGTTACTTGCTCTCTATTTCTTCTTATTTTTATTTCTTTCACATGTTTTTCTTAAAAACGATGTGTTGCTTTCCCTCAAACACTTTTGTTTCACAAAAGGGAGAAGAAAGTAAATACTACAAATTCAAACTTTTACGAATTTTAGCTTTTCCTTAAAATAATTTTATGTTTTGTCATCAACAAAAAGGGGGAGATTGTTAATACAAATAAGCCGTAAAAACGTTTATTTATATTTTACGATCTTCTAATGTTTTTTCGATAACAAACGTAAAATCATGTTAACGAAACAAATAAAATACGTAAATGGTTTGAACTAATAGTTTATAACATATTCACACTTTCACATAAAACAATAAAACAAGTATAAGTGATTTTATGATTTAGTAATACATATGTACAACAACTAGTGTTTACATATTTGGGTAAAATATACACATAACTAGTATGTAGTATATTGGGTAATATAAATGGGTAGAAACTTAAGTATCACAACCCATTGGGCAAATACATTGAATGTAGTTGGGTACAACCCAAAACCCATGACCCATGGATCTTGACCCATAACCCAATGCATGACATCATGCTTATATCATACATGGATAATATCCATAAACCCATGGACCCATACCCAAGTGACCAAGTGCATTGCACTCAAAGATACATTGTATCTAGCTAAAGATCCATGGTTCAACCCATGACCCATAACCAAAATATCCATGGGTAAAAGGGAGAGTCCCACGGATCCCTAGCTTAACGCTAGACGGATCCCTTGTGGAAGGGATCCGTGGGATCCGGGGAACAGTAGGATTTTTCCTCTATAAATAGTGAGACATTTCTTCATTATTCCTTACCCCTTTCTAACACACTTTCTCCCTAAGTGTAAAACTCACTAACCTCATATCCAAGAGATCTATGTTTGTAGTTTTGTTTTTGTGTGATCTTTTAGGTTCCTCTTAAAGGCAAGATCATCACCTTTGAAGTCGAGCAAGCTCAAGTCCATGAGTTGCCATGCTTCCTCATCATCAAGGCTACTGAAGTCTTCTTGTTGATGATTCCTTTCTTTCTTCAAAGAAGTGTAGTGTTGAAGACATTAGTGAAAGATGTCTCAAGAGTCAAGACGAAGATATTAGTGAAGGGTATCTATCGTCTATATCATTAATACTTGTGGTAGGTGCTTAAAAGTCAAGATTAGAAGCATTAGTGAAAGGTGCTTGGAAGTCAAGACTATAAGCATTAGTGAATGGTGCTTAGAAGTCAAGACACAAGACATTAGTGAAAGGTGTCTTGTAGATCTAGTCAAAGACATTAGTGAAAGGTGCCTTAGATGTACATTCGATATGGTGTATTTCGATGTACAAGATAGACTAGTATTAGATCCAAGGATATTGATATCCTTGATGATGTTGTAAAGGAGTAGATCTCCTTTGGGATTAGTCGTTGGTGTAGTGTGGTAGTAGTTCCTCCATTGCAATGGAACTAGGTGCTTAGCCTAGTACCTAATAAATGGTAGGCGACGTTGTGAGGGTGTAGTTCACCTTGGAGTGAAAGAACTAGGTACTTAGTCTAGTACCTTATAAAGGGTAGGCGACGTTTTGTAGGTGTGGTTCGCCTTGGTGTGAAAGAACTCGGTATTTAGCTTTGTACCGGAAAAAGGATAAGCGACGTTGTGAAGGCTTCTCCGCCATAAGGAGATTGGTGAAGTTCTTACGAACTCTCGAGTAGGTGACTCGGGGAGTGGATTAGGGAAAGGAAGGTGTCCTTGTAGCCGAACCACTATAAATACTCGTGTTGTGGTTTTGTGCTTCTTACTCTTATCTTTTCATTACTTACCTTTATATGCTTTGTTTATCAACATCCAACACACACATCCAAATAGATTGACATAAGTCAATCTAAATAGATTAAAAGGAAGTTTTAATTGGCAAAACTATTCAACCCCCCCCCCTTTCTAGTTTTCCACAAGGCAGATAGGTGCAGATAAGCACTCCAAAAGACTTGCTACAACTGGTTACTTGCTAATTAGATGTGAACAATTTGGAATTGAAATCCTCAACTTGTAAACAAAATGAAATAATATAACAAAATTATGTAGTATCGAATGCCAACACTGATTACATATGTAGGTATTCCAGCATAAAGAAGAAATAGAACTTGCCTTAAAATTATGCTTAGCTTTACTGTACACATTTACAGTTGCATCTATGGCGGGGCTAATTTGTTGCGGGCACTTTTTATTCAGTAGCGAAAATGTTGGACCCTATTGAAGTAAGAAATTGAAAAAGATTAGCTGACCACAATCATAAGAACAAAAAAACCCAAGCAAAGTGACTGGATGATTATGATGTTGGAACCCTTGATCACCAAAAGAGCTACACACCGCCTCTGTTACACACATTTTTTCAGAAATTACCTAATACCCTATATCTAAATTTCACATTAACTTTACAATACTTGATAAAGTACCTAAATCCCAAGTCACATTTTATTACTGGTCAATATTCCAGAAACTACTTTTAGCACTTCAAATTTAATATATTTTACACATTTACTTCATTTTCACTTAGTTAAAACTTGCAGTTGTTTAATACGTTAGGATCTAATGAAGGTGGTTAACGGTTCTAAAAACTCAAATTTTCAACCTATATAAAGTAACATAAATTACCTTGACAACATTGAATTTCCACTTACACATTGCAATAGCCCGTGGTGTCCCCACTGCATTCCCATGGTAAATATTCCTCAACAATATAGTGATTTGACACCCGGTTTACGACCGTGGAATCGTCATTGCTAACTCGGTTAATAGTTATCCAACTAAAATAATGAAAACTTGATCGACAATGATTAGTAGTAGTGTGGACGTATAGTCCGGACTGGGCCAGGAATGGGTCAGGCCCGGCAGACAGCGGCCCACTCTACGCCTAAACCCTAATCCATGCCCTATAAATACATGGCTGGATCTCCTTCTCAAGGACACAATACATAACATGACAGGTTACCCTAACCCTAACTCATCACATCGCACCGATACTAACTTGACCGTTGGAGGTGGACCTCGGGGCTACGGCCTCGGGTCCACTCCTAACGGGTTCTCTTTGTTGACAGGTCTACTAGGGCTCGAGAAGACGACTAACGGCCAAGGAGAGTCGTTGAATCCAGGCATCCAGCCCGCGCCAGATTATGCATCAACAAGTTGGCGCCATCCGTGGGACCACGAATAAACTATGTTTCGTGTTCTCATATTGCCGAAAAGCAGAAATCAATTTCTAAAGTTGGTAACTCTAAAACCTTTGCATTCTTCGATTACAATTTTGCTACGAGCAAACTTTATTATTCGAATTTAGATGTGTAAAACTTTATCAAACAAGTCTGCTCTATCATGTTTTTAATTGGCTATCGTTTCAATTGATAATCGTGTATGGCCCATTCATTAAATCTGCTCGCTATTGTCCAATTGTAATTACTAATTCATTGGTTTCGTAACATGATGGTCACGTGACGTGGGTCTACTGATCATAATTTTTGATTGGCGGCCATTGGTAAAACGAAGAGGTCATATTATTATTTTTTAACTGGCTTATAATGTGTTTTATTCCTACTGATATCACGTGATGTAGCAGCAGTACTAGTTTTATTGACACTAATTATTTACATAAGATACAAGAATAAGTCCGCACGAACGGACCTAAAAAAATATCCGCATGATCGGAGCAATTTTATTTTTTAGCCGCGAATTAATTCGCGCAGATACTGTTTTTACGGTTGGTGCGTCTGTTCGCGCTCGAACAACGCAGTCGTGATACATCTACCCGCATTAGGCCGTGCGTTCAGACATCTTCGCAGAGAACGCGTATGCGCGAACACCACGATGCTAGTCAATCGCCATGATGCACACTGGAAAAAGGTCGTGGTATAAACATCTGCGATCATCCACAAACGTTCAAGTCTATGCGGTTACGATAAATCCATCTGCGTCTATTAGTCGCGGTCACAGTTTTATTTTATACCTTAAAAAAAAACAATTATTTCGTCGGTACGCATCCCACGACGGGTGCGCACTGCCACTTTTCGTATGTGCTATATTTATTTATGCTATGCGCAATATATTATTCATGCTATGTGCTGTCTATTGTTTCAATTCATTAGGTTTTATATGCTGCGATTCGCGACATATACTTTTAATCTTTGCATTCAGTGTTTTTCGCAGATTAAATAAGTTTAATGCTCCTACACGAGTAGCACCATCAAACTTGGGGCTACCAGGGTATATATGCTACCACTGTTTCCGTACGCATCGCGCAGGTATATTTGGAAGCAGAACGCAAGCTCGGTACAAAGACGGATTTAAATATTCGCGACGCATCTTTCCCGCAGGGAGACGCCCTCTGTCGGTTGTAAAGACGGATGTAATGAGCGCAGAAGCACGTCTTCGCCGCACCTCTTTGTCGCGCACAGCGCGCACTTCTGTTACAGCCGTCTTCTGTCGCACCTCTTCGTCGCGCAGACTTCTGCTACAGAAGCACGTCCTTCGTCGCACCATGTTGCGTCGCCACGGGTACAAAGGTACGCCCTTACCCGGATGCGATGCGGGATCCACTTTCACCTACGCGCCATGAACAACTTAAGTTTAGCATAACATAGCCATGCGCTATCTCATACTAAACTTGGGGGCTTGTGGACGTATGGTCCGGACGGGCCAGAATGGGTCAGCCCGGCAGATGCGGCTCACTCTACACCTAAACCCTAATCCATGCCCTATAAATACATGGCTGGATCTCATCATTAAAGGTACAATGATCAAAACCCTAACTTTGATATATGCTACATCGCATACTAACTTGACCGTCGGAGGTGGACCCCGGGGCTACGGCCTCGGGTCCACTCCTAACGGGTTCTCTTTGTTGACAGGTCTACTAGGGCTCGAGAAGACGACTAACGGCCAAGGAGAGTCGTTGAATCCTGCCCGCGCCAGATTATGCATCAACAAGTAGGAACATATTATAAAAACAAATTGCTCACCACGTGAATGGAAAACCTTGATATTCGATTAGCTAACAACAATATGTGGACACACCTTAATCCATGCTGCACCTAATTGTGGAAAACTAGAATGGGGGGGGGGTTGAATAGTTTTACCAATTAAAAATTTGTTTTAAAACATTTAGATTAACTTATGTCAATCTATTTGGTTGTTTATGTTGGACGTTGATAGATAGATATATAAACGTGTAATGAAAGATAAAGAGTAAGAAGCACATAACCACGACACGAGTATTTATAGTGGTTCGGCTACAAGGACACCTTCCTTGCCCTACTCCACTCCCCGAGTCACCTACTCGAGAGTTCGTAAACACTACACGACACCAGTCTCCTTATGGCGGAGAAGCCCTGAAACCTTCACAATGTCGCCTACTCTTTTTCCGGTACTTGGCTAACCACCGGGTTCTTTCACACCAAGGTGAACCACACCTAACACAATGTCGCCGACCCTTTATTAGGTACTAGGCTAAGCACCTAGTTCCATTACTATGGAGGAACTACTACCCATCACAACACAACACCTAATCTCAAGGAGATCCACTCCTTGTTACAACACCATCAAGGATATCACCATCCTTGGATACAAACTAATACTTATATGTATAACGATGCACCTCATCGATTATACGACCTAAGCAATCCTCCCTATTGCCACTTGATTTGATTCCTAGGCATCCTTCACTAATGCCTTTGACACAACGCTTGGCACCTTTCACTAATGCCTTCGTCTTGACACCTTTAGCATTCTTCACTAATGCTTTTGACACGGACGTTAAGCACCTTTTACTAATGCTTTCGTCTTGACTCTTTCGGCATCCTTCCCTAATGCCTTCAACACAACATCTTTACGGAGGAAGAAAGAACTATCAACAAGAGAACCTCAGTTGTCTTGATGATGACGAAGCATGGCAACTCATGGACTTGAGCTTGCTCGACTCCAAGAAGTGGCGATCTCGCCTTTAAGAGGAACCTGGAGAATCACACAAAAACAAAAGACAAACTACATAGAAAGATCCTTTATGATCAGTGGTTAGAGAGGTATAATACTTGGAGAAAGTATGTGTGAAAGTGGTGAACCAAAAGGAAAAAATGGCTCACTATTTATAGAGGAGAAAACTTACTGTTCCCCGGATCCCACGGATCCCTCCCACAAGGGATCTGGCTAGCGTAAAGCTAGGGATCTGTGGGACGCTCCTCTTTACCCATGGGTATTTTGATCATGGGTCATGGGTCATGGGTTATGGGTTGATCCATGGGTTTCATAATAGATACAATGTATCTCATGAGTTCAATGTACCTAGTCAAATGGTTTGGATAAAACCATGGGTTATGGGTCAATACCATTTGTAAGTTTTTACCCATTTTAGTATATACTAGTTAAGTATATATTTGCCCAATATGTAAACACTAGTTGTTGTACATATGTATTACTAAATCATAAAATCACTTATACTTGTTTTAGTGTTTTATGTGAAAACGTAAGTGTGTTAGAAAACTATTGGCTCAAACAGTTTACGTATTTTATTTGTTTCGTTAAAATGATTTTACGTTTGTTATCGACAAAACATTAGAAGATCGTAAAATATAAATAAACGTTTTTACGGCTTATTTGTATTAACACTAATCACAAAAACCTAAACAAAAAAACAAATTTTCTTTTTCTTTTTCATACCTTCTTCTTGAATCAGACAACTTACTGAGCAGATATGGGATGCACCGCCTTTCTTGACCCCGCTGGAATCCTTGCTACACCGAGCACACACTGCATAAAACGAATCTGATGCCGAAAACCTGCGCAACTCGCAAATGAGTTAAATGTTTGGGATTGCTCATTTCTAAGTGCTTATTTGTTTTATAGACGTTTATAAGCAGAGTTGCTTAGCTGCTTTAAAACCAATAGTATAAGCCGAAAATCACTCAAACATGAAAGTCTCAAACTCCCAATAAAACTTTGAAAGTTCTTTACACGACTTACCCAAACTATGATCTTATCATATATGAAATAGCTTATTTCAAATAAGCAATCTGAGGGGGTGTTTGGATAAGCATATTTTGTGTGCTTATCGCCTTATTAAGATTATGAAAACCCCATAAAGCTCCCTTTTTTCGGCTTATGAGTTTATCAACTTGAGCTTATAGCTTATAAGCTTAAGTCAATAAGCCCAAATAAATGAGCTTTATTGGCTTTTCATGATGTTAATAAGGTGATAAGCCCACAAAATAAGCCAATCCAAAACACCCCCTCAGATTCCAATCATCCCCTAATCACAATCTTTAAATTCTAGGCCCAAAAAATTTTTTTTTTTTTTAATCTAAACTTTATCATTAATAACCAAAAACCCAATAAAAATTTACAATATTTTTTACAATGCAATAAACAAAAAAACTAAATTATATAAGAAAAATTACCTGATCATCACAAATATCATCTGATTTCTTGGAACAATACCTAGATCCACCTTCTTCAGCCAACAAATATATTTTATCCATTATTACTTTTGTTAAATTAATAACAAAACCCATTTTTTTTACTAACCCTTAATTCACAAATCCAATCAAAATTAATTGGTCGCACAACTTACATGCCATTTGAAGGTTTGGGTTTCTACATTTCTTGTTCTGGATCTTCTAATTCTGATCCGTTGTTGTTATATCTCCCTATGAAAATCCTCGTTTTTACCTGTGAAATATATAAAGTATTAGTTTTCTTTTCTTAAATAACACAACTTAAAACGGTCGATTTTTACTTAAACATTTCAACAAACATTTGGTTTGCAACATGTGTAAATAGCATCTTTTCAATACCCTTTATCAATAATCATAACATTATGTTTAAGTTATTTACTTGATATGTTTATTTTCTCATAAATCTATACCAATCAAAAAATGTTTATGAAAATTTAAAGAAACCCAATTGAAATAGCACATAAGGAAAAAAAGAAAAAAAATAAAATCTTTTGTGCTATTTCAATTGATTAATACCTGATCGATGGCTGGATCATTCGGAAGTCGTCGATGGCCGGAGAAATAATAAATCCGGTAACTTTTAATTGAAACATATCATACCTTTAAACTAATTTGAGAGGAGGTGTATGTTTGTTTAGGATTTTTTGTTTGTGTGTGAGATGGAGTTTTAGACAACTGATCTATTTTTTAGCGGTATGAGAATGGTGTGCGTGGGTTTTAGATGAAGAAGAGGGTTCTTAGATGAAGAAGAGGGTTCTCGAACGTGTAATATAAGGGCCTTTAACACAACCGCCTTTCCTCAAATGCATTTATTGCCACACCATTCATGTAAAGACATGTGTCCCATTTTAGTAAATAACCAATGGGGAAATTACAACATAGTGCCTTCTACTGTTCATGCAACATCCATTCCTGATCTTTAGTATATCGGATAATATCATGAATGTGCTTATACTTGTAGAATATATATGTTGTTTGTACGATTTTGAATCAATATTAAACAATTAGGGTTGCATTTGTCAAATTGGATTTTTTGGTAAAGGGTTTTTTCGGTAAATATTATTACGTCAAAAAACAATTAAGTACAATGAATGTGGTGAATCTCACATCTCAGCCTATGGACATGCAAAAACAAATACATCTATTGTGCTTCTAACCTAACCTAACATAAGAATGATATGTCAAACTTATGTGACATTCAAAACTTTATCTAAGTTGACCACGGTAACTAATACCATAATTATTTGCGAACTCTTTTAGATCATTAGGCAAGAGACAATCATCAAAGTTATCATCATCACAAATTGGAAAGTTGAAAGGGCCTAAATAAGGTACATATTAATTGGCCCATAACATGTAATAGAATAGTTTTGATGTGGCCACATGGGTAAAAAGGTATTGTAGCTTCTTCCTTATTCAAACGTAAAACCTTATTATAGCATAATAAAAGCTCTGTTTTTTACATCTTCGGTAATTACTTCATGAGCACATAGAAAACGTATTCTCCCTCATAAACACCATTTAGTACACTTAAATCATCCCAAACTTAGTTCTCTTAATCTCTAATTTCAAATCTTAGAGGCAAAAAAAAAGAGCCTGTGTGATTGAAAACACCTTGCACATGCTCAACTCCGACCCCGATCATATACTAAAACAAGTTCAATATGAATTTACCATCCTAAAAGATATATTGGCCACAACATAACACATGAGATACATCAATTGTAACAAAAATTGAATAAAGAGATTCATCATAAATTGAGTTTGCGTGAACCTGTGAAAGACTCAAAATCAGGACTAATAATTCGATGGTATTCTAGTCATTTCATTTTGAGCATGAATGAGGCTGCCCCCAGTAAGGAGCTTCAATCCCTTTCATTTTCACTGCCACGCCAACTTTCTCTCTCCAGCGACCTTCAGGTGATTAGGTGCCCCAGTAAGGACGACCATGATCATTTTTTTTAAACATTTTTAACACAAACTCAAATTTCATTAAAAATTAAAACGTTACATAATTCAAATAAAATTAAAACATTACGACAATACAACGACTAAACTAGTTTTGATTATGACGATGCCAAATGTCTTCCACCAAATCGGCTTTGAGGCTAAGATGAGTTGTTTTGTTGCATATCTCCCTGGTAATTTCCAACGATTCCACATGCGTTCTTATGGGATCATAAGAACGGTGCTCTTGAAAGAATACGAGATATCGCCATCTTCGTCGAATTATCATATTATGTAATATGATGCATGTGTACATTATATGTGATAGACGCTCTTTGTCAAACACTTTACCGGATGTTTAATCATTAGCCACTTCCTCTTTAGTACACCAAAAGCACGTTCCACATCTTTTCTTGCTGCTTCGTGCATCGTCTTATACAATATTCGTTTATGATCATTCGTCCCTGGATTTTAATGGACTTCATAATAACCGAGTATTCCGGATATATCCCATCAGCAAGATAATATCTGCGTTTATAAGGCATGCCGTTAGCAATGAATTCCACATCCGGTGCTCTCCCCGTTTTGAGATCATTGAAAAGAGGCGATGCACGTAAAACATTTACGTCGTTATTCATCCCGGCGACACCAAAGAACGCATGCCAAATCCATTAATCTTGGGACGCGATCGCTTCCAATAAAATGAAAGGATTTTGCCCGTGATCACCCTTACAAAATTGAGCTTTTAAAGCATGTGGGCAATTCTCCCACGGCCAATCTGTGCAATCAATGCTTCCTATCATCCCAGGAAACCCATGACATTCGTAGTGATGAGCATAGAGTTTGTCAATGTTAGTAACCGCGGCTTTCGCAAATACTCTGCGCCATATAACTCCATTATGGCCTCACAAAATTTTTGGAGACACTCATGAATTGTTGACGCACCCATTTGCACGTATTCGCCTAGAGCATCGATTGACTCGCGTGCCAATTGACGGATTGACGGATTGACGGTACACTTCATCAATGGAGAAATACCAAGTACCGCACAACTAGGAGTTTGTTGGAAATAAGGCGAATGATCGGTTATATCTCGGACAATTCGTGTGAATAGTCGTCGGCTCATTCGGAAACGATCTTGGAATGCTTGATCGCCGTATCTGGGGGTCTCGCTAAATTAAGCAGCCACTAAACGGTTATGAGCACCCAAACGATCCCTAGTAACTTGGTTTCTTGAGATTTTAGTTTGTGACGCTTGAAAAGCCTGCCAACACTCTTCCGCAAACATCATAAACTCGCTACTAACTTCATTTTCATCATCCGATGACGAATCGGCAATGAATAGCTCGTAAGAATTAAAACTCATAGTGTGGAAAGAATATAGAGAATGTGTGAAATGAGATTTGTGAATTTAAGTGTGTAAATATGTTGTGTATTTATAGGGTAGATTTTTTTTTTAACCCCACAAACGGTCATATTTTTTTTTAAACGGTAGGATATATATATATTTTGAACCTTGCGCAATGGTAGGATTTTAATCTCCACCCACACTTTTTTGCATATTAAATGTATCATGTATTTCAATCGTGCAGGTGACTAAGTTGAGTTAGATTTTGGACGATCGAATAGCGCCACAAAAGAGCGATCGATCGTGTATATCGATCTCCATGCATTACTGCGTCCAGCCTGATACACGCACTAGTAAGTTGTCCACA
>OU343220.1:79585878-79630415 GCA_910596185.1 Chrysanthemum makinoi
TATTACCTCTTCACATACCCACCTAGATATAGCTTTAGTTTATTTTGCACTTAGGATAGTTTAGCTTAGTTTTAACTTACATTAAAAATCTGTCTCTACCATATCAGTTTCTGAATTTGCAGCCTAGTGTCCCACTTCCCTTTTAGTTTTGATTTTTAATTTACTCATTATTAAGCCTTATTATCTAAAATTTGGTATGTAGAATCTTGAGTTGGTTAACTAGCTTATGCACATTTTTGTGAATTTTTATTCTAGCTGCTTGTTAGCTTAATTAAGCCTTAAATGACCCCTCTAGCCTGTTATAGGATGCAGATCAGTAACTATAGGAGTACCTTTTTCTGAGCTTATTACTGTTTCCCATTAGCTTATTTAAGTGTTTTATGGTATTATTAGATAGAGTAGATAAAGATTGTTAGTTACTTGCTTAATGTTTGCTTATTGGTGCTTATTATAGCTTAATTAGTCAATTGATAGCTTTTTACTCTTGTATGCTCTAGGTTCCATCTTAGCTTAGGATTTCCCTAAAACTTCTTATTCCTCCCCTTTTGACTAATCTCTTTTGCTTATTTTAGATTTGTTTTAGATATAAGATAGCTTATCTTCCCTTAATTTGCTTATTAATTGCTTCTTGTAGCTTCTAGTTTGTTAAAAAAAAAAAAGTTTTGTGTTCCCTTTGCTTAACTGTCTCAAACTGAAAACAATAAGCAGTCTGAACTGCTTATTGCTAGCTTTTTGAAAAGTTGGTTTTCATTAAAATAGATTATTTGCATTGCACCTTTAAGTTTCAAAAGAAAAATCCAAAAAAAAAATAATTACAAAAAGGTGCCAAGCACCAAGTTCGAACCTGGGTCTCTTGCTTCACACACACAACACACCACACGTTACCAACTGCCCTTGGGTCTTTGACTGGTAGAAACTTGCACAATTAATCTCTTATATACATTTTTCAGTTTTAGCTTACTAGCTTATTTCACCTTTTAATTGCTTATTTCCAAACGTAGTACCACACTTTTTCATTTTTCCCAAAATTAGTTAGGTTAAAAGTATTTTCTGTGAAATTTTCAGATTTTTCCCAAATAGTTTAGTATTTTTTATAATTAAATTAGATTAAATTAGTTTTTAATTCATAATAAATAATTTAAAAGTCGAAAAAATACCCGGCTTTTTCCTAAAATTATTTTTAGTAGTTTAGAACGTAGGAAAATTAGTTTCACATCCGTAGGCCTTAAATTGCATTATTTTCACTTTCTGAGGCTCGGGATTAGCCCGGGTTTTCACGTCTTTGCATTTTAGCACTCTAGGACTTAATTTAGCTTCATTTTATTGTTTCATATGCTTAGTAGTAGTTAATTTATCATTTATTTTTGTAAAACCCTAAAAATACGAAACGTGTTAAGAGACTAAAATACCCTTGGAATCAAAATTTATTAAATACGTAAAATACATTGATGTTCATTTAACAAAACTAAAACCTAACTTACGAATATTTAAAAACTAACGTGAGTATATTTATGTAATCGACATTGTACGACGAAGAAAATAAGTTACGCAACATAAGTTTGGGCCTCACTTTTCGTTTGTTGTAATCCGATGGGCCGCGTTTGTTTGAGCCGAGGATACAAGCCGAGAGCCCACTTGGGGCGTGTGTTTGTGTTGTTCGGTTGGACCCAAGCCGAAGCCCACACCCTCTCAAAAGCCCTAGAACCGAATTTTGTACCACCTATAAATACAATCACTTAACCTCAAATTGAAACCCTAGTTTGCCTCTTCTTTCTTTTTCTTTCTATTCGGCCGAAACCCTAATTCCCCCTTGGTGTCGAGAGTTTGTTTCCAATGAGCTAAGGTATAATCACGTTCTATTCGTCTCACTTTGATACGCCTAGTGTTATTATATATTGTATCGTGTTTTGTTTTGAATCGAATCTTGTGTTTTTGGTCGAGCCGTATGAAAACAAAAACAACAAATATGAATCGGATCTAATATAATTAGAGAGCATGTAATGTAATATGTATTGTATGAATTTGTATTAATTATGTCGAGCCACTAACCGAACCATATATATAAATGTTATCATGCCTAATAAATTCGAAACCCTAATTGGAATGGAACCCTAAGTGTAATTAATGGTCTAAACATGTTATTATAATGGTTTTACTAAACCCTAAAACTGGACAGCATCATAGGTCGAATTTGTGTGTGTTATAGATCCAATTTTATAAGTGAAATAATCTGGGTTTTTGTGGGGAAAGTTTATTTGATGTCTTAGTTAAGTTTTCCAAGTGGTTTGGTCGAATTTGGAGTTGTCTAAGTCGTATTTTTAATTTTTACAAGATCAAGTGTCAATGCTGAGAAAACGGGCCTGAAATTTAGTTGGATTGTTTGATTTTTCATTTGCAAACCATAATGAATTGGGAGCTCTCCTTTTACAGGAGTGACATCTAGGTTATAAATGAATTTCTGGGAGTTCTGGGGATTTTTCCAAGGTGTCTAAACAGGTCCAATAAGTGTAAACTTTTAAGGTGTATTTTCTGATTACTTTCTGGACAGGTCTGGACTTGTGATTTTCCATAGGCCATTTGGCATAGAGATAGAACCCACCAATTTTTGGAGAGTCTTTTAAATCATATGGGAACCCCTGGGATTTTGCTTGATTTCATTTGAGCTAAGTAAGTATTTTATAAAAATCGTTAAAGTCTGGTCCGAATATGAGTTTAAGAAACTGAAAGATAAAATATGATATCAATAGGTAACACACTTACAAATGCATAAGAAGCTTATAAAATGAGAATATACTTATAACTCTAAGAATGTTTATGCGATGAATCCGTTATAACTTTAATGATGCTAATAAGTATTAAATAAATCAAAATCCGTGTAGATTTGTTGAAGGAGACGCGACGTTATATCTTCATGATTCACTCATTCGTTTGCTTTTCTCTCATTTGCTTTAAGGTACAGATATTCTGAACTTTTCAGTAAAGGTTCCTTATAACGTTTTCTTTTCGTTAGCTTTTATATTAGGATTCCCTATGCCATTGCTATGAGCCCTATCTGATTGTTTGATCTGTTACTTGTGTAAAATACCTGTTCTAGTGAATTATGCAATATTTGATTTGAACTTTATGTTAGTAAGATTTTAATATGCACATTTGTTGAACCTTACTATGTTTAATTATGAACTTCTATTATGAAGGTATGATTTGTGATTGTGATATGAACTTTTGACCTATGAATAGTTGAATATGAACCTTATGATATGAGTTATCTGATATGTTATATGTTGAACTTTGTGTTTGATTATGATCGGTGTCATTTATGAAAATCTGTTTGACCTAAGATAGTTTGACACCCGAGCCAAAATAATAACTAGTCATGGGGGTTCCATGTCCGTGTCGATGATGCACCTCGACATGACTCTAGGGCGATAGAGTGAAGTTCGCCACGTCCCTTATCTATTATCTAGTATGAGCTCAAGTTATATTATATGACCAATATATGTTTGTGGGGCGTATGGATGCATCCTAGATCTGATCTGTTATCCGATATGTTTTGTCTGGTGAATGATGTCGTGTGCAATACGTGTCTTCACAAGATTCTAGGAGCTAGCTACTCTAAAATTATTTTCTTAGATTATTTCTTTATAAATATGATGTTTCTAATATGATATGTTCTGGGCTCGAGGTAGTTTAACTAAACTTTTATCTGTTATTTCTATGTTAAGTATTCTGATTATGATTCGGTATGTTCAAGTGTTTATAATCATGAGCTAGGCTTATTATATGTTACCATATGTTATTATGCTTTTGTATGTTTATGTGATTGCCGTCTACTATGCTAGGATATGATTAATATGTTTAAATATGATTTGCATGCTGTCATCTGATGTTATGTTAGTTTATCATTGTGTGAATTCGTTGTTCTGCAAGATGACTATGCTAGTGGGTATTTGATTGTTCTGTAAGTTTAGTGTGCATAATCTGTTCAGTTAATATTGTGAACCTTCATTATTTGTTAATATACCTATTTGTCTATAATTGATCTGCCATGTTTAGACTCTGTTTATATTAAGGTTTGATCTGGGAAATGGTTTAACTAATGAAATCTGTTTTGGATAATTTGCTAACTGCTATGCTATGTCTTTTGTTTATTTAGTTATAGTATTTCCTACGGTGTTTTATGTTCATATATGTGACTGCCTGTTTTGACTGCTATTATTTCCACTGCGGTGTTATTGGTTAAGTTATTGAATGCAAGTTAGTTGATTTGTGTGGATGCCATGATTGTTTGTTAGTTAATGATCTCTGTTAGTTTTGACATTTCGTTTGGCTCATATGTATTCGAATTTCCTATTTTAGTTAGGGTGTGTTTGTTTTTTAAAAAAATGTCTTACTAGCCCTCTTACTCTTACTAGTAAGAGGTGGGCAGACGTTTTGGTTGTTTGTTTTTTTCTTTTGAGTAAGACCCAGTTAGACATATAACATCTTACTCAGTTAGAGGTGGGGGACATGTCTTACTGCCTCTTACTCGTTTTGTAAACTTTATATAATATATTTGATTGTTTATTAACTATGTTATATTTATGATAAAAAGTCTTTCTTCATATTTACATAAGTTACTTATTATCGCATTGCGTTGGTTTAATAAACAAATTGCAAAAACGAGCACTTAAAATCATTCGGACACTTATAAAAAAACAAACAACATTATTTCGTTCAGATTTAGACTTTCTAGCCACCTCTTACCAGTAAGATGCGGTAGTCAGATTCAGACCCAAAACATCTTAATGAAACAAACACACCCTTAGTGTTTGGTTATCTTGATGTGTTTCCGTCTGTGTAATCAATATGCTATGTGTTTGTTCTTAATTGCTATTTGTTCTTCTGGATTTCTGTATGATTGTGTTTCCGCAGAATCCTAAATGATTCATTGATCTCTTTCCGTTGTGACTTTGTTATTCGTTTCTTTGTTTCATTTTAGTATATCTGTTTTGTTTTGTTTTTGTTTCGTTATATCTGTTCACTGGGCTTTGTAAGCTCAGCCGCACTTTTCTTTTCCTGCGGCGAGGTTTTTAGGTATTCAAGATAAGCTTATGGGATAGCTGATCTGGTTTGAGAATAGAGCTGAGAGCAAGATTTGACCATAGAGATCTTAGATTTATTTTGAAGTTTAGCTATTTATGTTTTCTTTTTGAATATTTTTGTAAAGGCTTCCGCTATTGTATAGTATATTAGTTCTGATATGAAACCGTATTGTGATATCTTTGCCCTTGTCGGGTTGGGGTGTTACAATTTATGGTATCAGAGCCAGGTTTTAGGACCCTTAGAGCTTAGGCTATGACCTGTGAGAATTGGGTAGACATTAGGTTTCCATCTGTTCAGATATCTTTCGATTCCTTTTGATGGCCGTTCAGATTTGACGTCGATATTCTTTTGCCTTTACTGAATTGGCCCTCCTCTTTTCACATCGAATTTCGTTATTTTGTTTTCGCTCGTCCGTTTTCGATCGTTAGATGGAGACTAACCGTGGAGCCGAAGAAGATGGTACCGACCCTGCGTTCTTTGTATCGTCCCTGTGCTGGAGAGGTTCGTGAAGCGTAATCCACACCCGACTGCCGTCTTTGTTGGAGACATCGGATGCTGCTGGAGGAAGTTGGACGGACCAACTAAAGGCGCAAGAGACGGAGACAAGATTCAACCGGTGGCTGAGAAGATTCATCTACTTCATATGATTTGGGCGACTTATGTCACTCTGATTCGTTTGTCATGCGTTTCGAGACGGTTTGATGTTTTGTTAAGTGATTCTGATCCGTATTGCCTTTCTATGATTTGTTCGAAACTCGGTGTGAATCGTGAAGTTTTATCGTTTAGCATTTTGGGTATATCTCAATTTTTTTTCTTTGAATCGTCAGAAATGAGTCATGAGGAACCGTTGACGGAAAAGTAGTAGAGGAGTATGAAACTAAAGTCTTTGACAACCAAGGCTTCACTACTAGGTATCATGATAGATGTCCCGAGTTCTTGGAAGATGGAGGAGTAGTTTGGGCTAGGAGTCGCGACTTGTATGTTTTTGTAGATCGTGTGCCGGAAGAAGAAGAGAGGAATCGGAAAAGTGACTTTGCTAGTCGCCTATTACCGCAGCCTTGAAGGAAATAGGAACCGATGGATAAGTGAGGAAGAAGAGGAAGAAGAAGAACATGAGGAAGAATACGAGGTGGACTCGGATTTAGAGTCTACGACTTCTAGTAGGTTTAACCCGATACAAGAATAGAAATTTCGCTCCTGATTAGTTGTCCTCTTTATGAGAAATTCTGACATTGGATTTTGAGTTTAGGTCCTTTTGTTTTCATTTAGATGATTGATCTTTGATTATTAAGTTTTGTTTTGGAAGTTCATCTTATGGCGACTTTGCAAATTTTGTTTGATTAGTGGGAATAAAACAAAATTTTGAAAGTATAGTTCCTGGTTGTTGGTTCTTTCTGATAGATTCGTTAGGTTTCCATAGTCCTCATAAATCAAGGCTTAATCACAGCTTGAAATGAAGTATGACCATCACGATGGTATACTCATGTGGATCTGGTTTGTTATAGTATGTTACTTGTTATCTGTATGTTATCTGTATGTGATATGTTTTGTTATGATATTAGTTATGTGGTTTGCCATGACCCGGGACAGAATATGAGGACAATAAGAACTTGTTATGTGATACAAGTATTATGACGCCTGATCAACGTGATAATACCGAGATCATATAATTTGAACTTATTGAAATCATACGACGTCTGGGAAATGCCAGTGGTTGATACGTGATTGGACTTTGACTTGTATATGTTTGTTCTCATCATTAGAGGTCTGAATAAGTTAGAAATTGTCGTTTGATCTTTTCATGCATCTCATCCGTTATCTGCCATTACTTTGATGAGTATATGATAGTCTGTTGTAAGTATTTGATTATTGCTTGATTTCTGATAAAGTAGGAGTTTGAATGTTTTGATAAGAAATCCGTTTGTTCTAAGATAAGATTTGCGTTTGCTTTATTCTCCCTGGAATTCTGAAATTCGATTTGTCTTCCGTCCTATTCCGCCTTGTTCCATTTCGAGGACGAAATTTTCTTTTAGAGGGAAAGAGTTGTAAAACCCTAAAAATACGAAACGTGTTAAGAGACTAAAATACCCTTGGAATCAAAATTTATTAAATACGTAAAATACATTGATGTTCATTTAACAAAACTAAAACCTAACTTACGAATATTTAAAAACTAACATGAGTATATTTATGTAATCGACATTGTACGACGAAGAAAATAAGTTACGCAACATAAGTTTGGGCCTCACTTTTCGTTTGTTGTAATCCGATGGGCCGCATTTGTTTGAGCCGAGGATCCAAGCCGAGAGTCCACTTGGGCCGTGTGTTTGTGTTGTTCGGTTGGACCCAAGCCGAACCCACACCCTCTCAAAAGCCCTAGAACCGAATTTTGTACCACCTATAAATACAGTCACTTAACCTCAAATTGAAACCCTAGTTTGCCTCTTCTTTCTTTTTCTTTCTATTCGGCCGAAACCCTAATTCCCCCTTGGTGTCGAGAGTTTGTTTCCAATGAGCTAAGGTATAATCACGTTCTATTCGTCTCACTTTGATACGCCTAATGTTATTAAATATTGTATCGTGTTTTGTTTTGAATCGAATCTTGTGTTTTTGGTCGAGCCGTATGAAAACAAAAACAACAAATATGAATCGGATCTAATATAATTAGAGAGCATGTAATGTAATATGTATTGTATGAATTTGTATTAATTATGTCGAGCCACTATAAAACCGAACCATATATATAAATGTTATCATGCCTAATAAATTCGAAACCCTAATTGGAATGGAACCCTAAGTGTAATTAATGGTCTAAACATGTGATTATAATGGTTTTACTAAACCATAAAACTGGACAGCATCATAGGTCGAATTTGTGTGTGTTATAGATCCAATTTTATAAGTGAAATAATCTGGGTTTTTGTGGGGAAAGTTTATTTGATGTCTTAGTTAAGTTTTCCAAGTGGTTTGGTCGAATTTGGAGTTGTCTAAGTCGTATTTTTAATTTTTACAAGATCAAGTGTCAATGCTGAGAAAACGGGTCTGAAATTTAGTTGGATTGTTTGATTTTTCATTTGCAAACCATAATGAATTGGGAGCTCTCCTTTTACAGGAATGACATCTAGGTTATAAATGAATTTCTGGGAGTTCTGGGGATTTTTCCAAGGTGTCTAAACAAGTCCAATAAGTGTAAACTTTTAAGGTGTATTTTCTGATTACTTTCTGGACAGGTCTGGACTTGTGATTTTCCATAGGCCATTTGGCATAGAGATAGAACCCACCAATTTTTGGAGAGTCTTTTAAATCATATGGGAACCCCTGGGATTTTGCTTGATTTCATTTGAGCTAAGTAAGTATTTTATAAAAATCGTTAAAGTCTGGTCCGAATATGAGTTTAAGAAACTGAAAGATAAAATATGATATCAATAGGTAACACACTTACAAATGCATAAGAAGCTTATAAAATGAGAATATACTTATAACTCTAAGAATGTTTATGCGATGAATCCGTTATAACTTTAATGATGCTAATAAGTATTAAATAAATCAAAATCCGTGTAGATTTGTTGAAGGAGACGCGACGTTATATCTTCGTGATTCACTCATTCGTTTGCTTTTCTCTCATTTGCTTTAAGGTACAGATATTCTGACCTTTTCAGTAAAGGTTCCTTATAACGTTTTCTTTTCGTTAGCTTTTATATTAGGATTCCCTATGCCATTGCTATGAACCCTATCTGATTGTTTGATCTGTTACTTGTGTAAAATACCTGTTCTAGTGAATTATGCAATATTTGATTTGAACTTTATGTTAGTAAGATTTTAATATGTACATTTGTTGAACCTTACTATGTTTAATTATGAACTTCTATTATGAAGGTATGATTTGTGATTGTGATATGAACTTTTGACCTATGAATAGTTGAATATGAACCTTATGATATGAGTTATCTGATATGTTATATGTTGAACTTTGTGTTTGATTATGATCGGTGTCATTTATGAAAATCTGTTTGACCTAAGATAGTTTGACACCCGAGCCAAAATAATAACTAGTCATGGGGGTTCCATGTCCGTGTCAGTGATGCACCTCTGACATGACTCTAGGGCAGTAGAGTGAAGTTCTGCCACATCCCTTATCTGTTATCTAGTATGAGCTCAAGTTATATTATATGACCAATATATGTTTGTGGGGCTATGGATGCATCCTAGATCTGATCTGTTATCCGATATGTTTTGTCTGGTGAATGATGTCGTGTGCAATACGTGTCTTCACAAGATTCTGGGAGCTAGCTACTCTAAAATTATTTTCTTAGATTATTTCTTTATAAATATGATGTTTCTAATATGATATGTTCTGGGCTCGAGGTAGTTTAACTAAACTTTTATCTGTTATTTCTATGTTAAGTATTCTGATTATGATTCGGTATGTTCAAGTGTTTATAATCATGAGCTAGGCTTATTATATGTTACCATATGTTATTATGCTTTTGTATGTTTATGTGACTGCCGTCTACTATGCTAGGATATGATTAATATCTTTAAATATGATTTGCATGCTGTCATCTGATGTTATGTTAGTTTATCATTGTGTGAATTCGTTGTTCTGCAAGATGACTATGCTAGTGGGTATTTGATTGTTCTGTAAGTTTAGTGTGCATAATCTGTTCAGTTAATATTGTGAACCTTCATTATTTGTTAATATACCTATTTGTCTATAATTGATCTGCCATGTTTAGACTCTGTTTATATTAAGGTTTGATCTGGGAAATGGTTTAACTAATGATATCTGTTTTGGATAATTTGCTAACTGCTATGCTATGTCTTTTGTTTATTTAGTTATAGTATTTCCTACGGTGTTTTATGTTCATATATGTGACTGCCTGTTTTGACTGCTATTATTTCCGCTGCGGTGTTATTGGTTAAGTTATTGAATGCAAGTTAGTTGATTTGTGTGGATGCCATGATTGCTTGTTAGTTAATGATCTCTGTTAGTTTTGACATTTCGTTTGGCTCATATGTATTCGAATTTCCTGTTTTAGTTAGTGTTTGGTTATCTTGATGTGTTTCCGTCTGTGTAATCAATATGCTATGTGTTTGTTCTTAATTGCTATTTGTTCTTCTGGATTTCTGTATGATTGTGTTTCCGCAGAATCCTAAATGATTCATTGATCTCTTTCCGTTGTGACTTTGTTATTCGTTTCTTTGTTTCATTTCGTATATCTGTTTTGTTTAGTTTTTGTTTCGTTATATCTGTTCACTGGGCTTTGTAAGCTCAGCCGCACTTTTCTTTTCCTGCGGCAGGTTTTTAGGTATTCAAGATAAGCTTATGGGATAGCTGATCTGGTTTGAGAGTAGAGCTGAGAGCAAGATTTGACCATAGAGATCTTAGATTTATTTTGAAGTTTAGCTATTTATGTTTTCTTTTTGAATATTTTTGTAAAGGCTTCCGCTATTGTATAGTATATTAGTTCTGATATGAAACCGTATTGTGATATCTTTACCCTTGTCGGGTTGGGGTGTTACAATTTATGGTATCAGAGCCTCTAGGTTTTAGGACCCTTAGAGCTTAGGCTATGACCTGTGAGAATTGGGTAGACATTAGGTTTCCGTCTGTTCAGATATCTTTCGATTCCTTTTGATGGCCATTCAGATTTGACGTCGATATTCTTTTGCCTTTACTGAATTGGCCCTCCTCTTTTCACCTCGAATTTCGTTATTTTGTTTTCGCTCGTCCGTTTTCGATCGTTAGATGGAGACTAACCATGGAGCCGAAGAAGATGGTACCGACCCTGCGTTGCTGTATCAGTCCCTGTGCTGGAGAGGTTCGTGAAGCAGAATCCACACCCGACTGCCGTGCTGTTGGAGACATCAGGATGCTGCTGGAGGAAGTTGGACGGACCAACTAAAGGCGCAAGAGACGGAGACAAGATTCAACCGGTGGCTGAGAAGATTCATCTACTTCATATGATTTGGGGGCGACTTATGTCACTCTGATTCGTTTGTCATGCGTTTCGAGACGGTTTGATGTTTTGTTAAGTGATTCTGATCCGTATTGCCTTTCTATGATTTGTTCAGAACTCGGTGTGAATCGTGAAGTTTTATCGTTTAGCATTTTGGGTATATCTCAATTTTTTTTTCTTTGAATCGTCAGAAATGAGTCATGAGGAACCGTTGACGGAAAAGTAGTAGAGGAGTATGAAACTAAAGTCGTTGACAACCAAGGCTTCACTACTAGGTATCATGATAGATGTCCCGAGTTCTTGGAAGATGGAGGAGTAGTTTGGGCTAGGAGTCGCGACTTGTATGTTTTTGTAGATCGTGTGCCGGAAGAAGAAGAGAGGAATCGGAGAAGTGACTTTGCTAGTCGCCTATTACCGCAGCGCGAAGGAAATAGGAACGGATGGATAAGTGAGGAAGAAGAGGAAGAAGAAGAACATGAGGAAGAATACGAGGTGGACTCGGATTTAGAGTCTACGGCTTCTAGTAGGTTTAACCCGATACAAGAATAGAAATTTCGCTCCTGATTAGTTGTCCTCTTTATGAGAAATTCTGACATTGGATTTTGAGTTTAGGTCCTTTTGTTTTCATTTAGATGATTGATCTTTGATTATTAAGTTTTGTTTTGGAAGTTCATCTTATGGCGACTTTGCAAATTTTGTTTGATTAGTGGGAATAAAACAAAATTTTGAAAGTATAGTTCCTGGTTGTTGGTTCTTTCTGAAAGATTCGTTAGGTTTCCATAGTCCTCATAAATCAAGGCTTAATCACAGCTTGAAATGAAGTATGACCATCACGATGGTATACTCATGTGGATCTGGTTTGTTATAGTATGTTACTTGTTATCTGTATGTTATCCGTATGTGATATGTTTTGTTATGATATTAGTTATGTGGTTTGCCATGACCCGGGACAGAATATGAGGACAATAAGAACTTGTTATGTGATGCAAGTATTATGACGCCTGATCAACGTGATAATACCGAGATCATATAATTTGAACTTATTGAAATCATACGACGTCTGGGAAATGCCTGTGGTTGATACGTGATTGGACTTTGACTTGTATATGTTTGTTCTCATCATTAGAGGTCTGAATAAGTTAGAAATTGTCGTTTGATCTTTTCATGCATCTAATCCGTTATCTGCCATTACTTTGATGAGTATATGATAGTCTGTTGTAAGTATTTGATTATTGCTTGATTTCTGATAAAGTAGGAGTTTGAATGTTTTGATAAGAAATCCGTTTGTTCTAAGATAAGATTTGCGTTTGCTTTATTCTCCCTGGAATTCTGAAATTCGATTTGTCTTCCGTCCTATTCCGCCTTGTTCCATTTCGAGGACGAAATTTTCTTTTAGAGGGAAAGAGTTGTAAAACCCTAAAAATACGAAACGTGTTAAGAGACTAAAATACCCTTGGAATCAAAATTTATTAAATACGTAAAATACATTGATGTTCATTTAACAAAACTAAAACCTAACTTATGAATATTTAAAAACTAACGTGAGTATATTTATGTAATCGACATTGTACGACGAAGAAAATAAGTTACGCAACATAAGTTTGGGCCTCACTTTTCGTTTGTTGTAATCCGATGGGCCGCATTTGTTTGAGCCGAGGATCCAAGCCGAGAGTCCACTTGGGCCGTGTGTTTGTGTTGTTCGGTTGGACCCAAGCCGAAGCCCACACCCTCTCAAAAGCCCTAGAACCGAATTTTGTACCACCTATAAATACAGTCACTTAACCTCAAATTGAAACCCTAGTTTGCCTCTTCTTTCTTTTTCTTTCTATTCGGCCGAAACCCTAATTCCCCCTTGGTGTCGAGAGTTTGTTTCCAATGAGCTAAGGTATAATCACGTTCTATTCGTCTCACTTTGATACGCCTAATGTTATTAAATATTGTATCGTGTTTTGTTTTGAATCGAATCTTGTGTTTTTGGTCGAGCCGTATGAAAACAAAAACAACAAATATGAATCGGATCTAATATAATTAGAGAGCATGTAATGTAATATGTATTGTATGAATTTGTATTAATTATGTCGAGCCACTATAAAACCGAACCATATATATAAATGTTATCATGCCTAATAAATTCGAAACCCTAATTGGAATGGAACCCTAAGTGTAATTAATGGTCTAAACATGTGATTATAATGGTTTTACTAAACCCTAAAACTGGACAGCATCATAGGTCGAATTTGTGTGTGTTATAGATCCAATTTTATAAGTGAAATAATCTGGGTTTTTGTGGGGAAAGTTTATTTGATGTCTTAGTTAAGTTTTCCAAGTGGTTTGGTCGAATTTGGAGTTGTCTAAGTCGTATTTTTAATTTTTACAAGATCAAGTGTCAATGCTGAGAAAACGGGTCTGAAATTTAGTTGGATTGTTTGATTTTTCATTTGCAAACCATAATGAATTGGGAGCTCTCCTTTTACAGGAGTGACATCTAGGTTATAAATGAATTTCTGGGAGTTCTGGGGATTTTTCCAAGGTGTCTAAACAAGTCCAATAAGTGTAAACTTTTAAGGTGTATTTTCTGATTACTTTCTGGACAGGTCTGGACATGTGATTTTCCATAGGCCATTTGGCATAGAGATAGAACCCACCAATTTTTGGAGAGTCTTTTAAATCATATGGGAACCCCTGGGATTTTGCTTGATTTCATTTGAGCTAAGTAAGTATTTTATAAAAATCGTTAAAGTCTGGTCCGAATATGAGTTTAAGAAACTGAAAGATAAAATATGATATCAATAGGTAACACACTTACAAATGCATAAGAAGCTTATAAAATGAGAATATACTTATAACTCTAAGAATGTTTATGCGATGAATCCGTTATAACTTTAATGATGCTAATAAGTATTAAATAAATCAAAATCCGTGTAGATTTGTTGAAGGAGACGCGACGTTATATCTTCGTGATTCACTCATTCGTTTGCTTTTCTCTCATTTGCTTTAAGGTACAGATATTCTGACCTTTTCAGTAAAGGTTCCTTATAACGTTTTCTTTTCGTTAGCTTTTATATTAGGATTCCCTATGCCATTGCTATGAACCCTATCTGATTGTTTGATCTGTTACTTGTGTAAAATACCTGTTCTAGTGAATTATGCAATATTTGATTTGAACTTTATGTTAGTAAGATTTTAATATGCACATTTGTTGAACCTTACTATGTTTAATTATGAACTTCTATTATGAATGTATGATTTGTGATTGTGATATGAACTTTTGACCTATGAATAGTTGAATATGAACCTTATGATATGAGTTATCTGATATGTTATATGTTGAACTTTGTGTTTGATTATGATCGGTGTCATTTATGAAAATCTGTTTGACCTAAGATAGTTTGACACCCGAGCCAAAATAATAACTAGTCATGGGGGTTCCATGTCCGTGTCAGTGATGCACCTCTGACATGACTCTAGGGCAGTAGAGTGAAGTTCTGCCACGTCCCTTATCTGTTATCTAGTATGAGCTCAAGTTATATTATATGACCAATATATGTTTGTGGGGCGTATGGATGCATCCTAGATCTGATCTGTTATCCGATATGTTTTGTCTGGTGAATGATGTCGTGTGCAATACGTGTCTTCACAAGATTCTGGGAGCTAGCTACTCTAAAATTATTTTCTTAGATTATTTCTTTATAAATATGATGTTTCTAATATGATATGTTCTGGGCTCGAGGTAGTTTAACTAAAATTTTATCTGTTATTTCTATGTTAAGTATTCTGATTATGATTCGGTATGTTCAAGTGTTTATAATCATGAGCTAGGCTTATTATATGTTACCATATGTTATTATGCTTTTGTATGTTTATGTGACTGCCGTCTACTATGCTAGGATATGATTAATATCTTTAAATATGATTTGCATGCTGTCATCTGATGTTATGTTAGTTTATCATTGTGTGAATTCGTTGTTCTGCAAGATGACTATGCTAGTGGGTATTTGATTGTTCTGTAAGTTTAGTGTGCATAATCTGTTCAGTTAATATTGTGAACCTTCATTATTTGTTAATATACCTATTTGTCTATAATTGATCTGCCATGTTTAGACTCTGTTTATATTAAGGTTTGATCTGGGAAATGGTTTAACTAATGATATCTGTTTTGGATAATTTGCTAACTGCTATGCTATGTCTTTTGTTTATTTAGTTATAGTATTTCCTACGGTGTTTTATGTTCATATATGTGACTACCTGTTTTGACTGCTATTATTTCCGCTGCGGTGTTATTTGTTAAGTTATTGAATGCAAGTTAGTTGATTTGTGTGGATGCCATGATTGTTTGTTAGTTAATGATCTCTGTTAGTTTTGACATTTCGTTTGGCTCATATGTATTCGAATTTCCTATTTTAGTTAGTGTTTGGTTATCTTGATGTGTTTCCGTCTGTGTAATCAATATGCTATGTGTTTGTTCTTAATTGCTATTTGTTCTTCTGGATTTCTGTATGATTGTGTTTCCGCAGAATCCTAAATGATTCATTGATCTCTTTCCGTTGTGACTTTGTTATTCGTTTCTTTGTTTCATTTCGTATATCTGTTTTGTTTAGTTTTTGTTTCGTTATATCTGTTCACTGGGCTTTGTAAGCTCAGCCGCACTTTTCTTTTCCTGCGGCAGGTTTTTAGGTATTCAAGATAAGCTTATGGGATAGCTGATCTGGTTTGAGAGTAGAGCTGAGAGCAAGATTTGACCATAGAGATCTTAGATTTATTTTGAAGTTTAGCTATTTATGTTTTCTTTTTGAATATTTTTGTAAAGGCTTCCGCTATTGTATAGTATATTAGTTCTGATATGAAACCGTATTGTGATATCTTTGCCCTTGTCGGGTTGGGGTGTTACAATTTATGGTATCAGAGCCAGGTTTTAGGACCCTTAGAGCTTAGGCTATGACCTGTGAGAATTGGGTAGACATTAGGTTTCCATCTGTTCAGATATCTTTCGATTCCTTTTGATGGCCGTTCAGATTTGACGTCGATATTCTTTTGCCTTTACTGAATTGGCCCTCCTCTTTTCACATCGAATTTCGTTATTTTGTTTTCGCTCGTCCGTTTTCGATCGTTAGATGGAGACTAACCGTGGAGCCGAAGAAGATGGTACCGACCCTGCGTTGCTGTATCAGTCCCTGTGCTGGAGAGGTTCGTGAAGCAGAATCCACACCCGACTGCCGTGCTGTTGGAGACATCAGGATGCTGCTGGAGGAAGTTGGACGGACCAACTAAAGGCGCAAGAGACGGAGACAAGATTCAACCGGTGGCTGAGAAGATTCATCTACTTCATATGATTTGGGCGCGACTTATGTCACTCTGATTCGTTTGTCATGCGTTTCGAGACGGTTTGATGTTTTGTTAAGTGATTCTGATCCGTATTGCCTTTCTATGATTTGTTCGGAACTCGGTGTGAATCGTGAAGTTTTATCGTTTAGCATTTTGGGTATATCTCAATTTTTTTCTTTGAATCGTCAGAAATGAGTCATGAGGAACCGTTGACGGAAAAGTAGTAGAGGAGTATGAAACTAAAGTCGTTGACAACCAAGGCTTCACTACTAGGTATCATGATAGATGTCCCGAGTTCTTGGAAGATGGAGGAGTAGTTTGGGCTAGGAGTCGCGACTTGTATGTTTTTGTAGATCGTGTGCCGGAAGAAGAAGAGAGGAATCGGAGAAGTGACTTTGCTAGTCGCCTATTACCGCAGCGCGAAGGAAATAGGAACGGATGGATAAGTGAGGAAGAAGAGGAAGAAGAAGAACATGAGGAAGAATACGAGGTGGACTCGGATTTAGAGTCTACGACTTCTAGTAGGTTTAACCCGATACAAGAATAGAAATTTCGCTCCTGATTAGTTGTCCTCTTTATGAGAAATTCTGACATTGGATTTTGAGTTTAGGTCCTTTTGTTTTCATTTAGATGATTGATCTTTGATTATTAAGTTTTGTTTTGGAAGTTCATCTTATGGCGACTTTGCAAATTTTGTTTGATTAGTGGGAATAAAACAAAATTTTGAAAGTATAGTTCCTGGTTGTTGGTTCTTTCTGATAGATTCGTTAGGTTTCCATAGTCCTCATAAATCAAGGCTTAATCACAGCTTGAAATGAAGTATGACCATCACGATGGTATACTCATGTGGATCTGGTTTGTTATAGTATGTTACTTGTTATCTGTATGTTATCCGTATGTGATATGTTTTGTTATGATATTAGTTATGTGGTTTGCCATGACCCGGGACAGAATATGAGGACAATAAGAACTTGTTATGTGATGCAAGTATTATGACGCCTGATCAACGTGATAATACCGAGATCATATAATTTGAACTTATTGAAATCATACGACGTCTGGGAAATGCCTGTGGTTGATACGTGATTGGACTTTGACTTGTATATGTTTGTTCTCATCATTAGAGGTCTGAATAAGTTAGAAATTGTCGTTTGATCTTTTCCTGCATCTCATCCGTTATCTGCCATTACTTTGATGAGTATATGATAGTCTGTTGTAAGTATTTGATTATTGCTTGATTTCTGATAAAGTAGGAGTTTGAATGTTTTGATAAGAAATCCGTTTGTTCTAAGATAAGATTTGCGTTTGCTTTATTCTCCCTGGAATTCTGAAATTCGATTTGTCTTCCGTCCTATTCCGCCTTGTTCAATTTCGAGGACGAAATTTTCTTTTAGAGGGGAAGAGTTGTAAAACCCTAAAAATACGAAACGTGTTAAGAGACTAAAATACCCTTGGAATCAAAATTTATTAAATACGTAAAATACATTGATGTTCATTTAACAAAACTAAAACCTAACTTACGAATATTTAAAAACTAACGTGAGTATATTTATGTAATCGACATTGTACGACGAAGAAAATAAGTTACGCAACATAAGTTTGGGCCTCACTTTTCGTTTGTTGTAATCCGATGGGCCGCATTTGTTTGAGCCGAGGATCCAAGCCGAGAGTCCACTTGGGCCGTGTGTTTGTGTTGTTCGGTTGGACCCAAGCCGAAGCCCACACCCTCTCAAAAGCCCTAGAACCGAATTTTGCACCACCTATAAATACAGTCACTTAACCTCAAATTGAAACCCTAGTTTGCCTCTTCTTTCTTTTTCTTTCTATTCGGCCGAAACCCTAATTCCCCCTTGGTGTCGAGAGTTTGTTTCCAATGAGCTAAGGTATAATCACGTTCTATTCGTCTCACTTTGATACGCCTAATGTTATTAAATATTGTATCGTGTTTTGTTTTGAATCGAATCTTGTGTTTTTGGTCGAGCCGTATGAAAACAAAAACAACAAATATGAATCGGATCTAATATAATTAGAGAGCATGTAATGTAATATGTATTGTATGAATTTGTATTAATTATGTCGAGCCACTATAAAACCGAACCATATATATAAATGTTATCATGCCTAATAAATTCGAAACCCTAATTGGAATGGAACCCTAAGTGTAATTAATGGTCTAAACATGTGATTATAATGGTTTTACTAAACCCTAAAACTGGACAGCATCATAGGTCGAATTTGTGTGTGTTATAGATCCAATTTTATAAGTGAAATAATCTGGGTTTTTGTGGGGAAAGTTTATTTGATGTCTTAGTTAAGTTTTCCAAGTGGTTTGGTCGAATTTGGAGTTGTCTAAGTCGTATTTTAAATTTTACAAGATCAAGTGTCAATGCTGAGAAAACGGGCCTGAAATTTAGTTGGATTGTTTGATTTTTCATTTGCAAACCATAATGAATTGGGAGCTCTCCTTTTACAGGAGTGACATCTAGGTTATAAATGAATTTCTGGGAGTTCTGGGGATTTTTCCAAGGTGTCTAAACAAGTCCAATAAGTGTAAACTTTTAAGGTGTATTTTCTGATTACTTTCTGGACAGGTCTGGACTTGTGATTTTCCATAGGCCATTTGGCATAGAGATAGAACCCACCAATTTTTGGAGAGTCTTTTAAATCATATGGGAACCCCTGGGATTTTGCTTGATTTCATTTGAGCTAAGTAAGTATTTTATAAAAATCGTTAAAGTCTGGTCCGAATATGAGTTTAAGAAACTGAAAGATAAAATATGATATCAATAGGTAACACACTTACAAATGCATAAGAAGCTTATAAAATGAGAATATACTTATAACTCTAAGAATGTTTATGCGATGAATCCGTTATAACTTTAATGATGCTAATAAGTATTAAATAAATCAAAATCCGTGTAGATTTGTTGAAGGAGACGCGACGTTATATCTTCGTGATTCACTCATTCGTTTGCTTTTCTCTCATTTGCTTTAAGGTACAGATATTCTGACCTTTCAGTAAAGGTTCCTTATAACGTTTTCTTTTCGTTAGCTTTTATATTAGATTCCCTATGCCATTGCTATGAACCCTATCTGATTGTTTGATCTGTTACTTGTGTAAAATACCTGTTCTAGTGAATTATGCAATATTTGATTTGAACTTTATGTTAGTAAGATTTTAATATGCACATTTGTTGAACCTTACTATGTTTAATTATGAACTTCTATTATGAAGGTATGATTTGTGATTGTGATATGAACTTTTGACCTATGAATAGTTGAATATGAACCTTATGATATGAGTTATCTGATATGTTATATGTTGAACTTTGTGTTTGATTATGATCGGTGTCATTTATGAAAATCTGTTTGACCTAAGATAGTTTGACACCCGAGCCAAAATAATAACTAGTCATGGGGGTTCCATGTCCGTGTCAGTGATGCACCTCTGACATGACTCTAGGGCAGATAGAGTGAAGTTCTGCCACTTCCCTTATCTGTTATCTAGTATGAGCTCAAGTTATATTATATGACCAATATATGTTTGTGGGGCTATGGATGCATCCTAGATCTGATCTGTTATCCGATATGTTTTGTCTGGTGAATGATGTCGTGTGCAATACGTGTCTTCACAAGATTCTGGGAGCTAGCTACTCTAAAATTATTTTCTTAGATTATTTCTTTATAAATATGATGTTTCTAATATGATATGTTCTGGGCTCGAGGTAGTTTAACTAAAATTTTATCTGTTATTTCTATGTTAAGTATTCTGATTATGATTCGGTATGTTCAAGTGTTTATAATCATGAGCTAGGCTTATTATATGTTACCATATGTTATTATGCTTTTGTATGTTTATGTGACTGCCGTCTACTATGCTAGGATATGATTAATATCTTTAAATATGATTTGCATGCTGTCATCTGATGTTATGTTAGTTTATCATTGTGTGAATTCGTTGTTCTGCAAGATGACTATGCTAGTGGGTATTTGATTGTTCTGTAAGTTTAGTGTGCATAATCTGTTCAGTTAATATTGTGAACCTTCATTATTTGTTAATATACCTATTTGTCTATAATTGATCTGCCATGTTTAGACTCTGTTTATATTAAGGTTTGATCTGGGAAATGGTTTAACTAATGATATCTGTTTTGGATAATTTGCTAACTGCTATGCTATGTCTTTTGTTTATTTAGTTATAGTATTTCCTACGGTGTTTTATGTTCATATATGTGACTGCCTGTTTGACTGCTATTATTTCCGCTGCGGTGTTATTGGTTAAGTTATTGAATGCAAGTTAGTTGATTTGTGTGGATGCCATGATTGCTTGTTAGTTAATGATCTCTGTTAGTTTTGACATTTCGTTTGGCTCATATGTATTCGAATTTCCTATTTTAGTTAGTGTTTGGTTATCTTGATGTGTTTCCGTCTGTGTAATCAATATGCTATGTGTTTGTTCTTAATTGCTATTTGTTCTTCCGGATTTCTGTATGATTGTGTTTCCGCAGAATCCTAAATGATTCATTGATCTCTTTCCGTTGTGACTTTGTTATTCGTTTCTTTGTTTCATTTCGTATATCTGTTTTGTTTAGTTTTTGTTTCGTTATATCTGTTCACTGGGCTTTGTAAGCTCAGCCGCACTTTTCTTTTCCTGCGGCAGGTTTTAGGTATTCAAGATGAGCTTATGGGATAGCTGATCTGGTTTGAGAGTAGAGCTGAGAGCAAGATTTGACCATAGAGATCTTAGATTTATTTTGAAGTTTAGCTATTTATGTTTTCTTTTGAATATTTTGTAAAGGCTTCCGCTATTGTATAGTATATTAGTTCTGATATGAAACCGTATTGTGATATCTTTGCCCTTGTCAGGTTGGGGTGTTACAATTTTGTTCCCCTTGCCTTAATTACTTTCCCGTTAATTAATTCGTAGAAAACATAATTAAAAACAAAAAAATCTCGAACAATTCAAGCATTTTAATAACAAACCTCAAACGACATACTCAATTCACACCTCGTTGGGACACGACCCGGGTAATCACTTGCCCGGTATCACTTATATCACGTTCGTGGGTTTTGGCACGTTAACCCTTTTCCTAAAAGGTTGATTTGTTGATTCTCGCGTATATCATATATTTGATATACTTTCTTTAACGAATCAACCTCCTTTAATAGGCTAAGTAGTCCTTTACAAAATACAGTAAGTACTGTACATGATAACTACGCTTACCATACTTATCTAATACAAAACATCCTACCGAGGACATTCTAGAATATTACATATTCATCCCACACAATCATACTAGCAGTGACAAGTACATTAGCAGTGGTACGCGACTTATACTACCACTGGTTTGTCTATTGCTGACACTCTTTTTTTTCGCTGGCTTTCCCGGTCTGGGTCTTTTGCCTTTATCCTTTTCTTGAAGTAGTTCCGGTGGCTTGCTTCCTCGTGGCCCCGGCGTATTCAACCCATGGGATTCCCTGCAGAATTAGATAGGCCTTTCAACTTCAATGGGCCTTTCAAGGGTTTCCCCGTCTAAATACGCCCATCTGCGCGGTACAGGAAGGGCTTTTGGTAATATAGCTTTCCACCCGCGCAACTTTTATTTTATCCCGGCTCCCGCAAGCTGGTCATTTTTTCCTTAGACCCAGTCTATCCAACCAGATATGCCTGAATTAGTAGACGCACACTTGAATGGGGACCAACAGAGGAAGAAGGCATAGTTTTCATCCTCTGTTGTTTGACTTTCTTAGGGAAGTTTCTTGTTAGTTAGGGGTTGGTTTACGTATTTCGTTGCCCCTAACTTCCTTTTGTCGCCCTTCCCTACGGGACCCATCTGCCGAACATATATTATCACTCCCATGACCCAATTCCCATGATTTATTTCCTTCTTCCGCTCTCGAACGCCGAGGTTACGAAGGAAATGCCTGCACTTTCAAGATCCCATATTGCTAATGAGAGTCTAATAGGTTTAAACTCCCACCTTTGGTATGCATATGGTCCTGGCAGACTACCACAACTTGAATGGACATGGGTTTTGGGTGAAGGTGTGTTGTGAATGGTCGCGGAGATGGGTTATTAGTTGTCATTTTAGAACGACTAATTGTTATTAGTGGTCATTTTAGAACATGTTTCAGTTGTCGCAGCTTTAGCTTTGCGCTTTTTTTTTTTGGGGGGGGGGTAAAGGTTTAGGCTATGTATGGGCTTTTTGGAAATGGCTGTGCGTGGGCAACGAGCTGTTATTGACGTCCGTATGTATTCTTTTTGTACTGTGTACCATTGTGTTCTTTTTCTGAATAACATTTTCAACTTCTCTTCAGTGTTTCTAAAAAATTTCGGTTGCCTGATTTGCAGGAATGGTTCCTTTTTTGCTTTTTCTAGACTTTCCCCTTGATTTACCTCACGTATTTATAGCGAGGATTTTACTGTTCGTGCACACGTTATCATTAATTTTTCATTATGTGTTTTGTGGGTAGGCACGTGCCTAGCCTCCTAGACTGTTCCTGCTATATTTGACATAAAATTACTTGGGAAGGAACATTAATCTTTACATGCAGATTTTCTCTCCTTTTTGCTATTTGAATATAAATGATTACGTAAACACAAACAAATATGATTTTTGCGTTGAAACTAGTGGTGGCTTTTGCGACACTAGCACTGGTTACATCGACATTAGCAGTGGTTAGATCGACGTTAGCAGTGGTTGGGGATTTACGTATAACATACTTAAGAATTTGTTCAAACCCTGTAGCCTCCTTTCGCGGCAGCAGTTGTAACTCTTAATCGAGTTTGTATCCCCAATTGAATCCAAATTAATTTGTACTAAAAACTAACTTTTTTAACACTTGTAGCAGCTGTTACTAATTTTTTGGCGCATATATCCCCAACTGTGCTGTTCAAATTATGTCTTTTTTTTTTTAATTTTTTTATTTATTTAATTTTTTTAATGATATAATAAGGGTTATTATTCTAACACATAAATAAGCATGTAACTCAACACGTCATCATCTTCTATTATCGAGACACAAAAATTCTTACTACCATTATTAGAATCATCTCATTGCCATGCATTCCCCAAACAAGTACCCACCCACACTATGACTTTTTTTTAACTAAATAAAATTTCATCTTCATATTACTACTTTATTAGTAAGTTTTTTATTTTTGTAACGTGACTTACTATCTCGCACACAGTTGAATAACTACGCAAAAAAATATATACTAGTAACATTCCACAAATATATACTAGTAACATAAAAGGGATCACATCCATAGGTTAACATGACATACACAGACTATACAAAGATGAGATAAATGACTCCAAAATGTATCAACTATCCCCTAATAAAAATAAGGCAGCAGCTCCCATGTAATTAATCCAAAGAACATCAAATCTCCATTGACTCCAACTTTTCAATTAAACCATTCAACTCTTTAACACGGTCATGTTTTCTAAACCAAGATAACAGAAGTTTGGAAGTCTCAGCCAGATCCTCATTTTGCATCCTTAACAGGTGATTAATAGTTGGCAACCAACAATCCGACCCGCATAAAAGCTCCACTTCCGCTATCATTTGTTGTCTACAGTTGACACGACCCCTAATTTCAACAACATTCCTCCTATGATCTGCTTCATCACGTAAAGCAACTTCCAATTCACATCTGTAGTACGCGATCGTAATATCTTTGAACAACTTGGAGCCACCAACCATTGGTAATTCATCACATAAAACCATGCCAGCAGACATCGTTATGTTTGCTTTTCTAAGACTATAACTAATAGAGATACGAAAGACTATTTTTGTTACATAGCGTCATATATAGACATGAAATTTCTGACAAACTAGTTATGATAATTGTCTGTTTCAATGGACAAGTGGATCACAACCCCAAATAAGTACCCACCCACACTTTGTTTTTTATAGTCCTTCCTATTTTTTTCAAATACTTTTTTTTGACGAGTTTGCTAGTGCATAGCTAGGAAATGGTACTTTGGGCAACTAAATTGTGTACTCATGGCAACTAGTTTACGTAGTAGTACTTTTAGTCAAGTGATGATGTATGCAATAAGGGGCTGGGGTTTGACTGTATTTAATTTACATCTTTCTCTTTTTTAAACTATTTTTATGACGAGTTTGCTAGTGCATAGCTAGCAAATGGTACTTTGGGCAACTAAATAGTGTACTCATGGCAACTAGTAAACGTAGTAGTACTTTTAGTCAAGTGGTGATGTATGCAACAAGGGGCTGGCGTTTGACTGGATTTAATTTACATCTTTCTATTCATTTAAACTATTTTTATGACGAGTTTGCTAGTGCATAGCTAGCAAATGGTACTTTGGGCAACTAAATAGTGTACTCATGGCAACTACAATAGTACTTTTAGTCCAGTTGTGATGTATGCAAAAAAGGGTGGGGATTGAGCGGATATAATTTGCATTCTGTCATATTTTATTAGTGATACGTGTACTCAAGTGGTCAGTACTTTTATTAATTAATTATTGAGTTAATGCAGCTTGTCTAATACTCAAACATATGTAAACTGGCCAACTAGTTACAAAACTTGACAAATGTATTTGCCTAAAACAAACATACAATACACATTTGGGTAAATCAAACATACAATATACCTAGAGAACTATTTTTTAATGTGTGAACGTTTGGAATAAATTTATGCCATGTTCCCTCTTCTTGTATTGTTATGCCCCAAAAAATAAAACCTGCAAAGTGCAAGAAAAAAGAAAAGAAATAAAAATTAATAAAAAAAAAACAATAAAAAGTTATATATTGCAAGTAAGTAAGCATAGAATATGAATAAGTGTCTATAAAAAAATTAACGAAAATCCGGAAATTCTTACGTTTCCAGTTTTATCTTATCTTATTTTATTTTATTATTTTTTGTAATTTATTTTATTATTTTTTTCATCCTGGTTTCATATATATACACGTAATTTTTTTGACGTGGTTTCGTTTATAATCGTAATAGTAGCAAACTGAAATATGTGTAATAATAAAAAGGGAGAAAATGAAAAGGCGTGTATGTGAAAGGTTGGTCATTTAATGCTACTTCTTGTGGAAGACAAAATGCTAGGGAGGCTGTCAACTCAAAGGACGCATCAGTTTTGTACACTAACACAACACTAATTATATTATCACTTAAACTAAACCTTCTATTTAAAACACACACATAGAAATCAAAGGGGGAAAAAAATAAAACATACAAAACAAAACTGAAAAAAGGATGACTACACCTATGCCATTCTGTGAAGAACTTACTGGTGTTTCAGGATCTAGTTTTGTTAGAGATATGATGATTGTTCGTTTTCGAAGGGATGTGAGTGTTGTCATGGTGGATGAAGCAAAGTTGATGAAGAATGCTCAAGAAATCAGGGCACGTGTGGCTGAAAGGGATTATGTTATTGGAGAGTTGGAGCTTTTATACCCAGTTGAATCTTGTGTGGAAAGTATTTCAGAATTAACCAAGCTGCAAACCGAAGATCTGACAGAAGCCGCAACGATATTGGTCAATGTAATGAAGAAGCAGAAGCGAGCCCAGGAGCTTCTGTCATTCACAGAGAAGCTGAAAGGCACGGTGTAAAGATTCGATTCATTGTTGTCTTAGTGGTGACGATGTCTTGTTTATGTTGGTATTTGTATTTCTAGTCAAGTAGCTTGTGTTGAATTTTAGTTTGAGTTCCGTTGTGAAATGTGGGTCTAGGCTTTGGCAAATGGATGTAAAATATTTGAATAAATAAAGCCATGATTTCTGTTAAATAATTATATTATGGTCACCTTTAACTGTGCCCGCATCTCATGATCTATTTTGAAAGAATACCTCCTCCATTGTTTCAAGAATAAATCTGTTTGAGCGGCTGTCATTGTGGACCTGTTTACCTGGTTAATGCAAGTAAATCTCATTATTAAAATATTCATATGGGAATGTAACTTTTTAAACAAACAAAGTGTATCAAGTAAACGACACAAAAAAAACATCATGCTGTTGGTTTCCGACATTTCATATAAAACATAAACCCTAATAACAATTAGAATGAACCACTAGACTTAAAGGGGTATAACGACCATACCTACAAAACATAAACCCTAATAACAATTTAAATAACTTTGAATAAAATAAAAAATGGGATTTACTAATAGAATATAAAATATAAAGGTGCACAGTTATTTATATTCATGTATAAATATATGAATGAATAAGGTAACATGGATTTGTTTCTAAAAATAGACGAAAAGGACAACGATAGGGACAAGTTATTCATACCCTCCCATAGGGAGGGTATCCAATGATTGGGTGCATCGCGGGCTTGTACGGTGTGCATCGCGGACTTGTACGGTTGACCCAAACCCTATGATGTGACAACATAGGGAGGGTATTAATATCACATCCACCCTCCCTATGTTGTCACATCATAGGGTTTGGGTCAACTGTACAAGTCCGCAATGCACACCGTACAAGCCCGCGATGCACCCAATCATTGGATACCCTCCGTATGGGAGGGTATGAATAACTTGTCCATTTTATTTGGATTCTTCACTGAAAGTGACCTAGTGTATAACAAAGAATGTGGGGATGTTGATTGTTGGGACCATAAGGATCACTGATGTGTGGTTGGTACCATAAAAGGATAAGTAGGTGTGTGGGGTAAAAAAGGTTTAAGTGTTTGTCATTCTAGGTCCCTCATGTATCTTGCGGCTGTCACACTAACGTCTAAAAACTGCTAGTTAAAGTTAGGACTGCTAGTGCTGAAGACAATTTATCATATAAACGTGTTGTCACTACATGTTGTCGAGCATCCACAATGGGAGCTTGAGCAAAGACTTGACACTATTACAAAAAAGCTATTTGAATGACTTGTTGCATTGCAAGCAAAGCTTGATTGAAGACTTTTAGCAAAATGACTTGTAGTTTTACAAGTGTTTGAAGACACAGTGCAAACCAAGTTTTAGTTGTTAAATTTTCACTTTACTCCCTTCATGAACATATTTAAATATATAACTTATTCATGAAAAGCTTTTGGAAAGCTTTTAATGCATTTGAGTTGTTTTAATAAAGATAGCTTTTTGCTTGACAAAATTTATTGAAATGGTGAGGTGGCAAAAATGAAAAGCCATTATAGCTTTTTGCATTACTCATGCTCAAGGTTTTGGAATTAAGACTTAAAAATGTTATTACATGTTAGTACTGCTAGTGGTGAAGACCAAATAATATAAACATGTTGTTTTACTACATGTTTTCTAAGGTAACTCCTGGTATCACAATGTTGGCTGACCTTTAATTTGACTACTCACAAGTTAATTGAATAGTTTAGAAAGAGTGTGTGTTACTCTTCAATTAAATTCTCCAACCAACTAGTATGGCAAACCATTCAAGTTTAATAAATGAAGAGAAAAAATACAGATGGTTATGCTAGTAGACGTTCGTATATAAACCGTGAATGCTATTCTTTTCATTATAACATCGAAACCGGTTGAGAAAATGGTATGCATTGGGTGCAGGATGGAAAGAGAAAACAAGTATGATTGACCTTAGATGCAAGGCGTGCACCGAATAGAGAAATGATGTGGTATTGTTTTCCAATGAATTTTTACGGAATCGACCATAATACTCTTTGTGGGGTTGCTGCATGTAGACTTGGTGGTGTACATGTTAGCAGGGAAAAACAACTGCAGTTCGTAGAGGTGATGGTGTGATGGGGCTACATGTTTCAGCATCTTGTATAGGCGGTGGTTCAGTGAGTATCAGAGGTGGAAGTGAGACTACATCAACAACTGATGAAATTCATGATTCTATGTGTACAGAAACCAGTGACATTAGTGATGAAGAAACCCAACCACTTGCAAGTCGAATAACAAGTGAACCACCTTAAAATGACCGACCAATTCAACAAGCTGCAATTGATACACCTAGGGAATGACATGCTCGTCATTGAACAAGTGAGCCACCACCTATTCTCGTTATGTTGTATTTCATAATATATGTAGACTAAATTGTATAATGTATTTGTTATGTTATGCCAATGCAATCACGTATTTAGTTAGAAAATAATGGGAAAATCCAAACACTTGATAGACAAGATGCAAACTGAATAATCAAGCTGCAAAACTATCAAATAATTTTTTTTTTTTTTTTTTTTTTTTTTTTTTTTGAGGTCAAAGTGGGTAAATACAAACAAGGTTGGATAAAGCACTAAACCAGGAAGAGATAGTTACCATGCACGTGGACAAAACATAGTTGAACACGTGTACACCCACCAAAAAATGCTGACTATTGAAAGGCAAAAAAAAAAAACTTATCTACAGACCCCCAATAAAATGAAGTTGCCCTATAGGGTTGCTAGGCTAAAACAGAGATGCCCCATCAAGGTTGCCATGATATACATCATACTATAAAGCATTCATACACAGTATTATGTAAACGCACATCGAACGTACATAAAAAACAGGTGCATACTACGATAACCCCAAAGCAGATGGTTACACAAAACATCACATGTTAATTTTATGTAATTGTTGAACATTTTATTTTTTGTAATCATAAGAAGCACCAACAAAAAATGTTTAACAATTACGTAACGTTCCTTACAAAAATGCTAAACCAAACAAACTATTTTGAGTTTTAAGTTATGTTAACACACCAGTTTCTAAACGTTATCGACAACATGAGCATGCTACATAAAAATACCTACACTCCAACCTTCCGTTCCGTAAAAACCAAGTTGCTTTTAATCCCGCACCTCCTCGACGGCGGTCTCTTGTTAGAGCCTTTAAATGCCTCGACATCTTGAACTTCCGTAAACCCGATCTTGGTGTTTGAAAGCAGTGCCTCCTTGCATAAGGTTTTCTAGAGACCTTATGACCAGACCTGTCCTTAACGGAAAAACTAGAAGCCCCAACATCCATTGATGCAGACCCAAGAAATACCCCATAGTACCATTCATCGTCACTGAACCCAATGTCAGCATGAACAATTTCGCTAGCCAAAAATCCATGAATAGATTCTTTCCTTGACATTCAATTCCTTGACTTCGACTTTGGAACAGAGGGCTTCTTAGGGGTGTGACCTCCTTTTCTTCTCCTCCCATGCAGAATATCGAGGCGAATTAGAAGTAGCAAGCTCTACAAGTTTATCATGTATCGCTATCCTTGCACGCGTTGGCTCATCAAGAAGATCCAAAATTAGGTTATCATAATATAAACAAGATAAGTTATCATGTGCATGTGCAATGTACAAGCCGATCAACCCACATTCCTCGGCAAGTTCATACATCCTTTTAATATCATTGTCGCATTCAACAATTGTCAAACCAGTTGAAAGAGCAAACCTACATAAATAAAAAGCCCGTATCTTACACTCTAACTTGTGGGCCGAAAATTCGAGCATTTGATTAAAGTTATACCTTGTGGACTTACTCAACGTATGCACAAGGGTTCGCCCATACGCATAAGTTAATTTGGGCAACCGAATGAACTCACCATCGTAGTGAATCTCAACTACAAGATTCTCAGCTACATAGCGTGTAGTATTCCTGTAATAAAGGTAAATAAACGTATACAAATGAGATTAGCAAGTATGGACAAACACCTAGTAAGGGTAAGTGACAATCACGAAAGGTAATGGCAGCCATACCTTGGCTTGAAATCAAATAAGGCAACTGGAGGCTTAGCAGCATTTTTTGATGAAAGAGAGGGTTGGGAGATTGGCATTATGACTTGTGTACAAATGTGATCTATATGAAGATTTGATATATATTAGTAAAGGTTGTATTATTATTTTACTATTAATAATGTACTTATTAATAGTATGAAAACTATGATCCGTTTATTTTAATATGGAAATAGTAATAGGGAAATCTTTGGTTAATTTGTTATAATATTTTATGTGAAGTGTGTTTGTGTAATGATATGGAAATAAATGAATTGACAAACCTATATGTGGACCTTTTTTAATTTTTCTTGGAATGGACGGCCAAATGTCATGATTAAATGGACGTCCAAATGAAGAACAAATGAACTGGAGTTGTGGAGTTTTAAAAAGAAAGATTATCTGTACTGTACAACAAATTTAGATGTAAAATGTGTAAATACTTTTACGTCGTGTCTCCCATTGTTTTTTTAATGAATGTTACACGTACCTAAGGTTGCTGCATGCAAGGTATTGTATCATTATTGGTTTATGTATGCATGTTATAAGTGTCTTTAGTGTAGTAAATAGTTGTTATGAATCCATTATCTAGTCATTAATGGCTTATGTGTGAATGAATATATCAATAGATACTGCATGATAAAACAATGAAAGTGCTGTTGGAGATAAGTTTAACACTGTTAGTACAAACGATAAAATCTATGTTTATAAAAAAACTGAATCATCTTCTCGCGATATGCTAGCGCGACGTCAGCGGGATCATCAACTTGCAACGATAGACCATGTGCCAATCGATATAAAAATATACAAACCTACACACCACAATCACCAAAAATCACCCTTGCTTAGGAACGTTTTCGGCTAACCTAAATGAAATCTTATAGTCATTCGGATGTATTCCAGTCTTATCAAAAACGTTTGCTTGCTCTAGAAAAACTGGTAGTTTGGCCTGTAGAATAACAGAAACTGTTAAAATAAATAGACGGGTGATCTTATTAGAGGCTTGTCGAAAAATGTTAGTATTATATAATCGAAATAACCACGTTTGTCACCAAATTATTGATAAAATAAAGTTGTTTGTTCAATCCGGATTAAATATGATATGTAGTGTCATATTGTAAGTTATAGATGTGTTCAAAAGTATTATATGTTTTTTATTCGTGATTCTTAAACAACGTTCGAACATTTGACATGTGCTTCGATATATTTTTATTCATAATATATTTCATTTCAATACATTAAAGGATAACAAAATACATCAACGGCACGACATTCATGAAGATACTAAAACACAAAATATGACAATCCAGAAACGTAGAGAGACCACATAACAAGTTAGGAGTAGAGGATTAATAATTTTTGCGCAGCTTTGCCAGAAAGGAGATTTTTTTGAGAACTTGGAGCTGAGTCTCACTCATTAGCCTCATCTGCATCCTGTTTTTCTCAAGCTCCTCATCCTGAATTTCACGCAGAATTTCCAAAACAGCACTGGCAAGCCTGGACCCAACCACGCACTCCAACTGCTTGATTTGCTCGGCCCTCACAGTGCAACGACGAGTTAGGTCGATCACCTTTGCATGCATGTCACTTAAGAACTTGAAGTCACGTTCATTTTCACGCACAAACAGGTTGTTAACCATGTCTTTAAGTAAGTTATCCATTTCTTTTGTACTAAATTGTGTTGTGGCTAGTGTGTGTCCCCTGACAAAAGTTGTATGAAAATGGGATACATGCTTTCCGTTTATATAACCCGAATGGGATGGGGGGGGGGGGGAAAGCGGGGGGGGGGTGACATGGAGTTTATTTTGAAATGAAGTCTATCTGAATTAATGTGGATAGTCAAGTAGTGAATAGTTAAGTCATGTAAAGTAATTACTGTTGCACATTAGGCCAAGTTTAATTAATGAAGCTTCTGTTGTACTCAACCGATTCCTGGCCACAAGATAACCATTTTGGGCAACTAGTTTCAATTTGGGGGCAACTAAACCAGTTTGAATTTTCTTTAGTTCCAAATGCAACAAAATTTTACACCCATTTGGTTAGAAAAATTATTACTTGAGTATGTTTTGTAAATACACGCCATTAAACAGGTTTATATTGATTACTTTTTGGTTACATCAACTAACACATATATGCTATTATTAGGTGTACATATCCTTTATATTTTATGTAATAATACACTACCATAATATAACTCAGATTTTTATATCATAAGGTCTGAGTAAGTGTGCACTTGGCTGTGCTATCTTCAATTTTGAATGGATATTTTGTAAAAAACCCAAATCAGGGATGAACATAAGTAGTCAAACTTTATTAATGAGGAAAGGACGTAATGAAATGATGGTGGTAGCTAGTGGCATGTACCTGAAGGGAACTAGTCCATTAATTTTTCAACTTTAACTATTGCACAAAAAAGGCACAATGAAACTTGTGTCCAACAAGTTAATATTTTTGGGCAAACACATACATACGATGGGCAACTAAATCATACGTGGCCCAATTAAAACATGAACCTTATGTGCACTTGTAAATTTAAAAGTAATCAAGCTTGGTAGCTAAGTATATATTTCCTATATCGTATTATATGTGCGGGACACAATGTAAATTAAAATCAAGAAAATAAATTGTTAAAATATGGAAGCAAGAAGATTTATGTACTTTATTTTTGGTTGGTTCTAGTTAATCTACACATGTTTTAGATAATCTGTTGTTGGTTGTGGTATTCCTTTGATGTTACTACTATAGACAAGTAAGTATAACAAATGTTTATGAGAAACTATGTTGTTGGTTGTGGTAAATAAAAATTGGGATTTAAAATAAGAAGGACGGTTTATTAATGGTGAATAGATGTAAGGAAATGATGGTGGTACATAGTTGCAATACTTGAAGGGAACTAGTGTGCACAAAACTCAAAGTCAAATTGCTACAACACAACACCCAAGAAACTTTGGCCAACAATAAATTCGTTCTTGGGCAACTAGACACAAATAATGGGCAACTACTCACAAGCATGGTGTATTGGTGTCTGGTCACAAAGTATAACAAATTATACGTTTATTTATGTATGTGTTGTCCGTAATTGTATTATATATGTTGGTTATAAGAAGCATGGTGTCCGGTGACAAAGTATAACAAACAAGTAATAATATGAGTGGGTTATAATAAGAAGATACATGTAAGCACTCCCTAACACGGACATACCATACACGTGACTCATAGTCACGCGTGTCGCCGCTATCATAGAATGTTACGACTCCTGTAGGTATATTAAATTGGGCAAGACACCAGTGTTTAACTGTCTCTTTGAGAGGAATAAAAACATAAAAGAAAATTGGCTGTGTATTAGGATATAGTTAGTCAACGTATAAAATTAATAAAAGTGACTTTTTATTTATGTGGTCAAAGGTAAATACAAGAATACAATTGGCGTGTTTGTATGTGCTTTTGACATGGCTTACGGCTGGTAAGCAATATGTTACTTACGAATGGACGTTTTAGATAATGGAGAACGTTTTCATGCACGGTGTTGGGTTGTATAGAAACTCTATGCTTTTGGGAAACTCGTCTGCTTATGTAGTTCCTGATATGTTGCTCCAACTGTTAACTACTGCTTGAGTTTCCATAACTGCTGCTAGTGTAATCAATATACTGCTGGGATCGAACAATTAAAACTGGAGGGGCTCAGTTTTTGGAAAGCAGACTTATCTCATGGCAGTGTAAGACGCAAACAATTATGGCCAATTCCACCAGAGAAGGTGAGTATGAAGCTGCTGCACGTTCTAGGACTACGTTGAAGGATGGACTAGTCATTCAAGGCTTTAAATCAACTACTTTTCGATTGTAAATTTCATGCATTAGTCTGAAGTCTCAAGATGTTTTTTTCAAAACTTTGTAAGAAAGGTAGTACTGCTATTGGAAATCTTAGTACGGCTAGTGTGTATGATTCCACTGCTTGTTCTTTTTGTTAAGTCCTGTTAGTGGATATCATGTTTTTCTGGTTGGGTTACACTTATAAGTTATAACTACTATGTTTATGAGCACTAGGATTTTTTGGGCTTAGCTGCTGGACCTTTTAGAGTGAAAAAAAACACACAAAAAAAGCGAAAAAAATGAATTAAAAAAATAAATAAATAAATAAATAAATAAATAGCAAAAATAATAATAATAATAAGATTGTGTAAAAAAAAATAATAACTTTGTTGGAAGATTGGAGTGCAAAGCTGTTCCAACTGCTAGCTTGCATGGAGAAACTACTAGTGTTACGAAAACACTGCTAGTTAGGTTATCATGAGGATACCATGAAATTTATACATGAATTGACGGATAAATATACTATAATGGAGTCTAAGATCACTAGCATACAACAAATAACCTCTTCTCAAGATGACACAATCATAAAGTTGCAGCACAGGGTAGAGGTTCGGAGCGACAAGGGAGGCCAAGGGTTAACAGATGTAAAAGATATTGCTGATTTTGAAACTCCTTTAGCGATCAAGGATAAGCTTGAAAGGAACAAGAAGAGAATGGCAAATAGGTAAAAAACTGTCGATTATGGTTCAGATTCTGAGACGGAGCATACAGATTCTAGCACTTTGGAAGCACCGTCCAAAAAAGGTATTTTGTGCCTAAAAAGAAACTTGATGATTTGGATTGTAAATATCAAATTTAGGGGAGGATTGTTTGGTTTTTTGGTTCTGTTGGATGAATTATTCAAAGTATGCATCAAATAGCATCTTTTAACAGAAACCACGGCTGGTGGCATTGGAAAAACTGTTGATAGATCAAAAGCAGTGGATTCGTATAAATAGGAGGAAATGAAAAATAAATGTATTACCTGTTCAACATCATTCCAGGGCATGGGATACCTCGTCCCGTCTGCATAAAACACGGGCATGCCATTTTTAAGAACAATCTGAACAAAGTAACTACTAACCATCGCCCAGTTAGCATTCTGAGGTCGTACGTGCCACATGTAGTCAACCCATAGGTCTATATGATGCGCATTTTCCGCAAATAAAATACAAATTTAAGAAAGGGTGAAAATAAAATACAGGGTAAAAAAGAAAAACTGAATAAGAATGCGTATATAAACTAACCTCCTCAGTTAGCCAACCTTTTCTAGCAGGGTCTAAGCAAACTAAGCGAAGCCAGAAATTTCGGTCTACAGTATAATCATCTAACCATGGAAATTTACACTGTAGTCTATCAGGATCACACAGGAATTCTTCAATCTCATCAAACAGCCAAAGTGTTTCGACAGAATGAAACTGTTGATACAAAAGTTGGGCGTTCCTTGTTTGGACTCCGGTTCCCGTATCAATTGGATTTTAATGCTTGAGACCTGCGCACTAAGAAAACAGAAAACACCGTTAGGCTTACCGTGGGATTGTCTCCCACGATTATCCTCCGGCGTGAGAGTAAGTAATCAGTTTTAGAGTATATTTGAGAGTTAGGGTTTTTAGATCGTACCTTTAATGAGGGCTAGGATGCCCCTTATATACACACGAAGTCCTTGTTGGTTTTGTGTTCCCCAACCTTCAGCGTATCCCGCCTAAGTCGGTTGGCTAATGCATATCCCATAAATAAGAGATATCCAATATCAAGGCCATAAATAACTTTGGGTTTGGGCCTTCGTGAGCCCAAACCGTTACCGGGTTAGCCCAGTTGTACTGGGCTCGTTAGTGGCGGTCATTGGTCGGGTTCGTGACCCGAATGTGGACTATACGTCATCATGTCCCCCCAGTCTAGTATGCGTAGGGACTACCTGCGGATGCTAGACTAATATTTGTAGCCCATAAATTCTGCGAAGCGTAGCGGAGAAGCTAAAAAAGTTTCCCGCCTTGAAGAATACACGGTGAATCTAGTCTAAATATCTCAAATGCATACATCGTAAAGCGTGGGAAAGTAACTGAAAATGTGTCATGTCAACATATCCTATCCACACATTTAGAGATAGTGGGGTCCACGTGTCGATCATCGCGTGCCTGTAAAACCTATATAAACCATTGCCTTCCCATTTACTGTGTTTATCACAGTAAAAGAAAACATTCCCACCATTGTTGAAAAACTCAAACTGCAACCCAGAAACCCTTAATATTCCAAAGGTAACGGCGCGTGCACATTTAAAAAACTATAGCATGGTCCGTGGTTTAACTGACTTTACCTCCGACATGACCGAGGATGAACTTCGTGAGTTCACCTCGGATTATTATATCCCACTCGCGCTGCATCCGGTAGTTCCGGCTGTGCAGGCGTCAATAGCGGATTTCCCTGAAGGTAATGTAGGGGTATACACACGTTTTTTTGAATTTGTGAATCAACGTGTGCCCATATCCTTATTCTGGTGCAACCTATTAAACTACTATCTTCTACACATATCCCAACTGCACTGTATAGGTGCGGCAAAAATAACAAACTTCGAGGTTAACTGCCGCTTATTGGCGATTAACCCCACAATCTACCTCTTCCGCGCGTTTTACCTCACAACGTGGTCAAACGGGTGGGTGTCGTTCGCTAAGCGCAGGGAGGCTGCAATGTTACACTGATAAATTGGACGCTCTTAGGAACTGGAGGGAAATTTTTTTATTGGTTAATGAAGCATTTTTCCCATGGCGCTTCACCTTCTATACCCAAAGTTCGCTACCCAAGGATGAGCGCCCCCTCCCTGGAACCTACAGCGCTGAGGATGCGGACACGATAAACACCAACCGTATTCCCATGAATTCCTACCCCGAGGAATTTTTGGTGCATGTGGGCATTAGTCGCAATTATTTTGGTAGACCTGAAGAGGTGCCAACATTCTTAGACGCGGATGGCCAGGATGGGTGCTCGTCCTTCGTACTCCTTAGCTTTATTAATGTGAGCCTTTCTTTTCGCCTTTGTACTTTATATAACTTGTTTGTTGTTTGTTTCTTGCTGCGCAGAGATGGATCTATTCCGTGTTGTGAACTTGGCGAAGCCGCGTTAGGCAACGGTAGGGGTGCGCCCGTTGAGAGAGGGGGAAGTCCCCATTCTAGATTCTACCGCAGGGCGTACCATGGAGATGAACTTGGAGGAAGCTGGGAGTAGTTCACCCGTTGTGCTGGAGGCGACCCCTCTTCAAAGCGTGCCCAACCCCAGGGTACCTTCCCCTATGGTGGAGCCGTCACACACAGATGTGGCGGAGAGCATGGAAGAATAGGAAGCAAGCTAAGGACTAAAGCGCAAGAGGGCGCTTGGCGGCGAAGGCGCAAGCTCATCCAGGAAAAAGCGGCCTGTCATTCTGGACGTGGAGTCGTCATCAAGCGATTCTGCATCCTCTCATTCAAAAGAGATTGCTCCACCTAAGTAAGCATTATAGCCAAAATGTTTATCTTACTTTTTGGCCACGTTATTAATTTACTTCTCTTTGCGTGCAGTATTGAAGCTGTTGGGTTAACTTCTGAGCAATCTAGGGAGTCACCGCCAAGAAACGTCCCGCGCATGCTGACCCTCAGGATTCAAAGGTCCAAAGCACTGAGCTGTTGGCATCTGGGGGCGTGCCCATGGACCAGCTAGTTGAGGAGCTTATTTATGCTGCTGCGCACCAGGCTGCATTGGTTACGCAACTAAAGACGAGGTATGATGGGGAGATCAGTCAGAGCGCACAAAAGGATGAAGAGATTACTCAGCTGAAGGCGCTCTTGGCCAATTCTCAGGCGGAAGTAGAGTCAGCGCGCTCTTATTCCCAAAAACTTGCTGGGGAAAAGATAGCGTTGCTGGCCCAAGTTAGCCAGGAGCGTGCCGCGTTTGAAGAATACAAGGCCTCTTGCGTTTGGGCTGTGAATCACTTGGAGAAGGGTAAGGATGAGCACTTCTCCCGGCTGGGAAAGTTTCGTGAGGCTGTTGATGGGATGCTGAAGGAGCAAGAGATGAAGCTGCGCAAACTCAGCATCGAATATGATGAGGAGTTATACCCTCAGTTGGTTTCAACGGTTGTTGAGCGTAGATGGCTTATCAGCCATGGTTTGCGCCTTGCTGCCCTCAGTACTTTGGAGTCTCGAGAGGTGGTAGACAAATTTGGGGCGGTTGTGCAGTGCGCGCTTGCACGTGACAAGACTGAGGCTATAGAGGAGCTTCACGAGGGTGTCCTTCTGAAGGTGGCTGCTGCTCAGGTGCCTGGGTACAATAAGGATGCTTATGAGGAGCTCGTTGCTGCTATGAAGAAGATGAAAATATTAGAGCTTCCTCATATTGCTCAGATGGAGCGCGACCAATATTACCCTATCAGTGTGATTATGGAGGGGTTAACTTTGGCTCGCCACCGCGCTGATGGTCCAGAGGCACAACCGGACTTTTTTTCTGAAGCCTGATGAGTCACAGCTGCAGGTGCCCATTTTTGCTCGCCCTCTCGACCTCTTGAACCCGTTCGCATTGGAGAAGGAAATTCCTTCGAAGGAATCCTTAGAGGCCCATGCTATGAGGCTTGCCAAGAAGAAGGGTGTGAAGGGAAAGGCTATCCTTTGTGGTGTTGGCGCAGCGCACCTGCCTAGATCCGACGGAGTACCTGTGAGTGTGGCAACGGTGTCGCGCCAGGACTCTGATTTGTTGAAGAGGCTGAAGGAGGCTGGTGATGCTGCAAGCCGTGTGGAAAGCTCTCGTCTTAAGCGTTGTAGTAGCATATAGATTGTAGCTTCTTTGTAAATATCTTTTTGTAAGAACTCGTGGTCCTTAATAAAATTTTCCTTTTATTGAATGTGTGTTAATGTTGTTGCGATTTATAATGTTTGTACTTAGTTATCCGTTTTTGAATAAAAAACGTACTTGTTGTCTAAGAATCAAACTGTTAAATAAGCGTGAAAAATATGTGGGGTTCATAATCATGTATGACCTATCATACTTAAAATATAATGTCTAAGTATTTTGAACATAATCGTGTATGGTGTGATATGCAGCCTACTGTAAATATCATAGTAAGGAGCCAAGAGTCTTGATTCCTGGTTCTGTTAAACGCGCATAGTATGCATTGCTGCGCATTCTTCGTGGAATGCGCATTGAACTTATTCCAACGTCTTGAAAATAAGGTGTTTAACAAGGATGCATGATCCAGTGTTGATGGGTTTGCAACCCTCTTACTCAACGAGTTATTTAGTAGGTTTACTCATCCTTTTTACCATCGTGGGTTTAGTAAGAAGAGTTCAAGTGGGGGGATATTTGATAACATCAAATAATCCTGATATTCTAAGTGTTAATTTACCCCTTTAGCGTCATATTATGATTAAAATGCTATTAGAAACATCCTTATTCCTTATTATTTCATTTCAGGAACTATTTCATGCAAGGAAGCGGTATTTGGACATTTCTAAGCCCAAGGATGATTTTCTCTCACATTTTCTGAAGACCAAGGCGTAACCAAGTGATGAAGTTATGCCATAATCAAGTTTGTGAAGAAAACGGCGTAACAATATGGTGGATTTACGCCGTAACAAGACCTCAGAACAATTTATGAAGAATTCGGCGTAACAATGGAGTAGAGTTACGCCGTAATGTGACTACAGAACATGATGCATCAACTTTACAAGGACTACGGCGTAACCCTCAGCTCAGGTTAAGCCATAACAGCAGATAAACATCAGATTTACAAAGACTACGGAGTAATCCTCAGCTCAGGTTACGCCGTAACCATGGATAAGTACAAGATTATGAAGAGTTACGGCGAAACTAGTAAATAAATGTTACGTCGTAATTAGTATCCAAGCCTGTAAATAGACGAAGTTTTCATTAGTTTTAGGCATCTCTCCTTTCCCAAACTATCCTAGGGTTTGGGGAGATCAAACACAGAAGAAGAATCATGGTTTAGGAGTATGAAGAATGAAGTTCTCACCTACGATTTCCGTTGTATTCGAGTTTGGATACGTTTTATATTTTTCTAGGGTTTAAATTATGGATTCATGTTATTAATTTAAGTTTACATTTATATTATTGATCTTCTCTTTATTCTTTATACATTTACTAGTCTTGTCATAGATCGCTAATCTCGGTAATATTATAAGCTTGTTAGTATCTAAAGGGCTTGGAGAATTGACCAACTGACCTCAGCCTAAATAGTGTGAAGCGGTTTGTATTCCAGCGGTTTGATCTAAGCGGTTTGATAAGAAGCGGTTTTATTGAAGCGGTTTGACAATCCTGCGACTTGACCACAGCGATTTGATCAAGAAAAGTGAGTTTTGACTTTTACGGTTTGACTACTTGCAATTTGACCACTTGCGGCTTGACCAAAGTTGACTTTTTATGTCAAAACTTCAAACGGCCATAACTTTTGAACCGTAACTCCGTTTTCAGCGAAATACCTGTCAAAACGAGCGGAACAGCCTGAATACTATGAGGTTTCACCACAATGTCGTGAAACGGATTTTTCGAGGCCTAATTACCCTATGAAAGGAAGTTATTGAGGTTTTAAGTTTTTAGACCTAAATTTCACCGCAAAAACGTGCATCAACCAATCCAAATCTCAACCAAAAAACATCTCAGATAATCTTACAAATAATCATAAGTCCTAACACATAATCGTCTATCATTGTGTCGATCCAACAGTCATTTTAACACGTTCTATTGGTCATTGCTTAACGGTTTCTTCTTGATTTTGTAAAATCCCGCGAAAGATTCTATTTCTCGGTTTAAATCATAGATTTGTAAAATACCGTGCACGTCAACATCATGTCTAATATAACCTGCACTCTTATAAGAAAATGAAACGAAACCTCGCATAAAATCGGCGGTAAAACTATATTTGAAACAAAACTAAACTAGAAAGCGAATAAGATATAATTCTTGTGGAATGGATGTTTGTAGTTTTTCTAGAAAATTAAGAATTGAGAATTTTCAAAAATCACAAGTTACATAGAAAACGAAACTGATATTTTGTTTCTACATTTCCTGACTTCGTCAGGTGTTAATCATGACGTCGTCAGGTTGTCCTGACAGAAAGTGGTATGATGTGTTTTTCTGGAAAAATTATGGAAAATTTACCTCATTAAAAACTGAAAAAATTCCTGCAAAACACCCATTATGACTCAATACAAGCATTTTACTCTAACAAACACACAAATATATACAATTCCAACCATTGTTAATCTCATGTTCATGTTCTTAAAAACATATGTGATCTTCCCTACACTTATCTTTTTGTAAAATACCTTTATATGCAATTTAGACAAAGTTAAAAATAAAATAAAGAAATTTCACAAAATCTAACATGAGAATAAACAAAGAAATTTTCAGGTGATCGATAGTTGTATTTTGAAGGCATGCATATTGAAATCATACATTTTTCTCATATCAAAGACAGAGTGACTTAGCCAAGACCCTTTTTCTAAAGACTCAACTTTGATAAGATTAAGACTTATGTTTTTCATCATTCTATAAAAATCTTATGGAACATTGTAACCCTCATTTATATATCATATATGGTTTTTTCTACATCTTATGCGATGTTACATTTCGTTACACCTCGTGTTTCCGCCTTAGCGGGGGTGACAAAATGGTATCAGAGCCTAAGGTTATAGAGAATGCTTGGTTTTTTTAAAATTAAAACCCTAACTATAACCAAACTAAAGTTTTCGTAAAACCCCAAACATGGTACGTGTCGGCTAACCCGAGCATTTCATCACATTCCTAATTATGCATAGCCTGATCAACTATGCCTAATTTAGAGTGATCATGGAATGATGGGGGTAGTTGCCTTGGTTCATGTTCGGTTGGACTCAAAAGCTAGGTCACCGGAATTGCATCGGTCGTGTACATGTGCGCATTGCATTATATGCTTGTTTGTATTCATGTCTTTGTTGATATACATTCTATATGTCGTTATATACGTCTTAACCGTGTTACTACATGACCCAACTAGAGTTTAAGGATGCCTTGTTTCTGTCATTCCTTATCTGATATGTGATTGTACTTCTTAGTATGCCTTTATATCAGTCGAGCCATTTGAACAGTATTTTGAATGCACCCCAACAATGTGTATTGGATATGTTATTTTTGTTTATAAAAAAAAATAAATAAATAAATAAATAAAATAAAAAATAAAAAATAAAAATCTTTAACTTCGGCTTGGGGTTAAACTCCAGTTGGTAGTTGACTTGTCCCGATGTCATATTGGTTACATTTTTTTGAATACTATATTGAATATGTTATTTTGGATATTCTGAATACCAATGACTAAGAAATTATTTCCCTATGGGTCATATACCTCGTCTCTCTATGCCCCCTCACTTAACAAGCAAGCTTGAATACACTTTGACCTGAGATTTACATAACTAGATATCACGATTTCACTTCTATGATGAACAAATTTTCTTAAAACATTCCACTTAACAAGAACCTCTACCTCTTATTGGCGAGAGCATCAAATTAAATGATCAATTACTTTTATGGTATTTGCACTATGTTCCTGAGTTCTAGGACAACATAGTCACTTTTCAATACGATAACACTGTTACCTGGGAATATCAGTAGATTGTAAGTTACGATAAGGACTTTTGATGTCTAAGCTGCTACACATGATAAAATAAAACATCTTTCGACGTAGTATCTGATTGAATTATACATTTTCAGCCACTAATACACAATTTCAAGTCATATATACATCTTAGTGCTGCCTAGATGAGTTGAATTTCTTGAACTCATGAGCTTCACTAATAATAAATTTTGAGCATAACCAAACATTAATACCCAAACTCTATTCTTAAGTCCTTTAATTCATTGATCATTAAATTTAACTAGTCATACATGCCCCACTACTGTCCACTTCTTTCCTGATAACTTAACCTGAAAACGGACTCTCTAAATTTCTCTTATGTCAATTATGAGACTCGTAGTCAAAGTTATTCCATTGTTTGAACTCTATTGAATACTCCTCATTCTTTCCGCTCATGAAGACAACAACTACACTTACTTTGGCCTAGATGATGAAGGTTCACTTCGAAAATCTTTATTAATTTCATTCACTTATCCGACTCATTAATAAGATCTTTCCCATGAGCACGTACATAGCTCTCGTGGTCAGTGTAAATAAAACACCCATACCATATGAGGTGAATCCAGACCTTATTTGATATCTCCTCTTTGTTACCTTGAATGCATAACCACTAACTTTCTTTCATTACAACAAAACAAACATGATTCTTTGATGTGTTACCAGTTCGACCCAACTGTTTATGCATTCGGCTACTTTCACTCTTTTCACACCACATGACTCGAGAAAACATATTGAAAACATACGAACCACCTTTTCTAGCAACTCTTGCAATTACCTCATTAGTCTTGCATCTCTGAATATCCATTCGAGCACGTGTGTCTCCAACAACTCATCACTGACATCACATCGGAACATCTTTTTCATATAGCACATGCAACTCATTTTTCCTTTCAATTATCACATTCACCAAATAAGTATAAACAACATCTTAACCCGCATTAGTTAATCTTCATAACATATATCATTTTTAATCTCCACCTCCTCTGCGATTTTCATAGACAATAATTTTCCTCTTTATTCATAAATACCACTATAATAAATCTCTCTAGCACATACTATTCCTGCCTCAATTGTGGGCTAATGAATTCACCTAACACATGTAAACCTATTGGCTTAATTTATAACTTGTTAATGGGCAAAATTTAAAACTTGCTACTAGGCTTATTATTAGAACCAATGTACAAGTAAACCTGGACTAAACTCTTTGGTAAATTTAACTAATCGAACTAGTTGGCCCAATAGAAACCCAAATACTCCACAGGTATCGTAACATTCTTAAATTAGAATCGATTGAATTTCCGGGGGAAATTTCCTTTTACGGGTAAATACTGTGTGAACCGCCATTTGATCCGGTTAGTTAACATTAATTTAACTCAGTACTCGACTTCATCTAAGATTTGAACGCACTTTATTTTTCCGCTTATAAAATTTAAACTAAGTATTGTAGCTATTATTAATTGACACCTTATGATTAATAACCTAATAAATCTTGTAATAATAAAATTTATACACTAATTTAGCTATCTTAAATTCTCCCTATACCCTTTTTCAGGTTTTTGTCCCATATCCCCCTAATCAATCCATTCAGGTCCTATCATCACATGTAACTTACTCAATCAAAGAAAAATCAATCAATCCTAATTCCTATCAAATTGAAACTTACCTTTTAAAACACACGTTCCTCCCTATAATGCGTCTCCTTTGATTTCTCTATAATACGCTCCTTCCTTTTGTGTCACAAATCATGCTAACCATCCCTTAAATCGATACAGAATAACAAAAAAAATAACTTCAGTAGAATTGTGTTCCTCTCCAAGATAGAAGTAGTCGAAGGTGGCAGTAGTGGTGTCAATCCATAGAAGTTCCTGGTGGTGTAGTGTGCCCTTGTTATTTTCCTTTCGACTCTATAAACCGTCCTAAGGTAACCCTTGCTAAATCTATTTTGTTATAACATATCATGCGACACACCTATACCAATCTTAATCAAACATGATACCACTCTCTCGTTTCTAACTAGGTT
>OU343220.1:79630515-79661314 GCA_910596185.1 Chrysanthemum makinoi
ATCTCGAAGCATACGTTGACATGTTTATCAAAAGCAAGATGGAGGAAGATCTACCTCGATGTACAAGAAACCTTTGACCAGCCTTCGGGCATTAACATGAAGTTTCAACCCTAAGAAATGCTCCTTCGGTGTCGAAGAGGGGCAATTCCTAGGGCATTTGATTACTAAGCAGGGGATAAAGGCTAACCCCTCCAAAGTCAAAGCAATTACAGATCTCCAAGCTCCTAAGTGTCTAAAAGATGTGTAGAGTCTGAATGGGAAGCTGGCTGCTCTAAGTCGATTTTTGTCAAAGGGGGCTGATAGGTCCCTATCATTCTTCAAAACACTCAAAGGATGTGTGGATAAGAAGACTTTTCAGTGGAGCAGGATTGATTCGCTCGGGAAACCAATTATATAGAAGTGTGTAGTATACGGGTAACTCAAACGTGTTAGGTTTGAGCACCGAGATCGTTCCAAACGAGGGTTGAATGGAATTTCCAACTCACGTCGGATTATCGGATTTGAATAAGATAAGGGGATAATTTGATGTTTTCTAAACTACGGGGCAAGGGAAGCATAAAAGGGAATTACACTACGGGAATCCTAAATACTAATAAAACTAAAATGAACCGTAAATAAAATGCAACTAATACCAAAATAAGTCCTAAAAATGATCTAAAAATACTTTTAAACTAAAAATGCAATATGAAAACTATCTAAGAATTAAAACTAATTTTTATGATTTTTCTGGAATTTATTTGAATTAAAACTAATTTTAAACTTTTAAAACTAATTAAAAATACTAAAAATTATAAAAATAAAGGTGAAAATTATGAAAATATTTTTCAAAAATCTAAAATAACTCAAAAGACTTTTCAAAACTGAATTTGTATTTTTTTGATGATTTTTAGAATTTCTATGAATTAAAAACTATTTAAAAATAATTAAATGGCTAAAAATTACAAATTAAACTAGGAAAAATCTGGAAAAATTATTTTTTTGCTTTTTATAATTTTCTTAATCTAGGAAAATTGAAAACTTATTTTTTTGGAGCTTTTCTGATTTAATTGTATTAAAAAGTACTTAAAAAGCCTTAAAAACTGATTTAAATCAAGAAAAATAGTATACAGTAACTAAAAATTATGAACAATTCAGGGAAAATCTAAAATATTATTCTAAATATAAGAAAAATAAGAAAACCTATACTATAGTGCAAGAAAAGCCAACTGATGTGTAAAGTGCTTATAAATAAGCACTTAAAAATGAGCAAATGAGCATAAACAAACACCAAATGAAAGCAGAAGCTAAAGTGTGCTAAAACTACTAAAATGCAACCTAAATGAACTAATATAAACCTCTAAAGTGCAAGCTAAACTGAAATGACTTGATTGACTATTTAAAATGAAAACAGATTTTCCTACTCCCTATAAGCTAAAACCACAGCTTATTTAGTGAACCAAACTGAAAACCAAAAGTTGATAACTCAAGATCACCAGCTAAGTAACAAGTGGACCAATTTTCAGACCCTAGCTACTTAAATTGAGACCTGTGCAAGTTCTACAATAAGGCTTGCTCACACTCAAGATAATGAAAGTGATGTGGCAAATAAGCTGATTTAGTGCTTAAAAATATTTCTAAAAATTTCACAAAAATGTGTTATGCAAACTAGACCAACTGAACTTGAAAAAGAACAAAATCTCACTTAATTTTAACCAAAAATTAATCCATGAAAACTCCACAAACTTTTGCAAAAACCTGATTTTCCAATTTTTGACTTATGACAGATTTTGCAAAGTTTGACCAAAATGAGATTTGAATCCAATTTAATGAACTGAAATTGATGACTTATGATGAAAAATGACTAATGCAAGCTAGGTTATAAGATTCTACATCTATATGCTTAATTTCAACAACTGAATCCAACAGAATTGTACCTAAGACTGAATTAAAAGTGATTTTGACTTTTATGGATTCTATGTGCAAACTAATGATTAATATGAGTTCTATAAGACTAAATTAGACTAACCTTAACAATTCTAACAACTGAGAAGCTTAAAAACTCCAAATGACAGTTAATTCCAAACACAGGATATGAATCTGATTTGATTCTTAGCAAACTAAATCACTGATATGATCAACTATAGTGCTTACTCTAGATCCAATATGCAAAATCTCTACTGAATGAAGCAATCAACACACCTAAAACTAATTTAATCTAACTGATGCAATTTAGACTTAATGAAGAAAATTCAGAATTATGACAGATATGATATATTTAATATAACAAGTATACAACTAAGAATAAGCTAAATGATACTAGATTAAATGCTAACTAAACTAAGCTTACAAGAAGAATAAGCTGAGACAGATTTAAAAAGGGAATTTGATACTCACATGTGGTCCAGCCACAATGGCTTGAAATAGAGATCAATGGAACAGTAACCTAAACCAATTATCAACCATTCTGATCAACGATTAACCCAAATCAGATACAAACCAAACCATATCCATCTTCATACCAATAACCAGAACAATCAACACAAGAATCTGCTACATTGACTTTTATTTACCAAAGATGAATTGTGAGAGTAACTTCTGAGTAAACAACTAAAATATTATTTGGAAAAAGCTCAAGTATTTAGTAGAAATATTAATAAGCTGAGATTAAACAATAAAACAGTGATTTAAATCTGATGAGAATTAAAGCTAAAATAAAGACTTGTATTAATAAAATTTGAGTACAAAAGAGATTACAATAACTGGATTTAAACTAATTTATAGAAAACCATTGAAAAATACTCAGAAACTACTTCCTAATCTATTCCTACACTACTTCGATTACAATATGTGAAATGAAGGGTATTTATAGCAACTGCTTGAGCTTGAGAAGAGTCTGGAAGGTTGAGCTTGTGCTTTCTCTTGAGCAATTTGGACCCTTAGATCAATCTTCCATCTTATCCCATCATTCAGAACCCTTGGATTGAATCTTACACGCATCTCTGGCCAATCATAGAAGAGTATGAGGTGAGATGACACACGGATTGCCAACCTGGCATCCGTGTGTCAGCATGTGTCAGGTGATAGTACGGAATTACCCTTAATTGTAATGATTTGGCTTAATTGATCGAAGGGCAATTTAGGGTTCTTAAGTTCTGGGTTGGGGGAATTTGGGGGTTTATTTTGGGCGCGTTTGGTTTTTTTATATTAATTCGAGTTTGTTGACCGGGTCTAAGTATGGGATTGACTGGGGTAAATAAGGGTATACGGGTTGGGTATTTGGGTAACCGGGTATTGGTTTAAGGTTTGGACCGGGTGTGGGTTATATGTGTTTGGGCTTTGGGTTTGTGTTGGGCTAGGATAGTAATAGACATGGGCTTAGGATAGATATTGAATCCAATATGTAGCATAAAGGACCAAAGGTGTAAAAGCTGAAAATCCAGGGACCAATCTTGTAAATCTGAAAATTTGATCAAGGACTAACTTTGCCAATCTTCAAATAATCCAAGGGCTGAATTTGTAAATTCTAAAACTTGAGGGTATATTCTGCCAATAACTGAAAGTTCAGGGACTATTTCTGACAATTCTTCAAACTTGATTATATCTTTCAAATATCATCCTCTGAGCATAAAAATCTTAACAGATGCTTAATTCGACCTTCCGCCTTTTGCTCTCTTAATCTCTCGTGCTCGGATTTTCATCTGATTTGGCTTCTTTTTGCGTGTTTTATCATATCCGTACCTGCACAAGCACAAACTCAAGAAACCATCAAATATTAGCAATAAACGGCTCTTTCTTGGTTATTTTGGGTCAGTTTTGATAAACAAAGGATATGTGTTTAAGCACATATCAAAATACCCCAGACGAGACCATTGTCGTGTCCCCACGCAATGCAATCAACTCATGCTTCTAAAACCAAGGATTTCAATCTCTTTCTACTAAACCTATGAAGAAGTAGCAAAGATTCCTCAAAAGAGATTACGATTAAGCACTTCCAATTATGAGTGACGGTTTGTTGAACTTTCATGTCGATCAATAACTCCAACATTTTTCAAACGACACGTTAGGATCACTGAATAGGAAACACAACACAGCGTGAAATGACCATAAGGATAGAATACATCATCCCGGATTTTTCACAAGTCCCCAAACTAAGCGTAAAATCGAAATCATTGTTAAATATGATTCTAGATGCTAACACTACCCATGGAAGTTACTTGTGTAATTACCTTTTGCTCCCATTTTCCTATTTTCCTCTAGATTTTTTTTATTTTTGTGAGAAATGAATTTCTTCGAATTTCTCGTTTCGATAACTTTTATTCCGATAAAGATACAAAGCTAAGTCGCTAATTAGTTATCCATCTTTCCTCGAAAACCATTGCACACAAGAATGAGGTCCACATCAAGGTCCTAATTTAACATGATTTAGGAAGATATCTCCCGGATTCAAAGTTTGGCTTAACACTATTTCAAAGACATTTGCATTTTTGCAATTTAGGCCCTTAGTCTTTTCAACCACTAACTCAACGAGATTACCGTTTTATCGAAATCTTATTATGACTTTGGATTTTTCCTCTGCTTTTTAGAAGTCCATGACAACGGTACCGTGGACATAGAAAACTTTTATGGCTTTGGATTTTTTCAACTTTAATACATTTGGGCTTTATTTCATGTTAATTTTTGTGCCAAACTCCGAATCCTACGGCTTTTAAAACAATAGAAACAATAGCAAGAAACTATCGTGAATCAGCTTGTCTATTACACCGCAACACCGACAGATTACCTTGATGTACCCAACTATCATGGGCAAAGATTCTCTAAAGAAGATAAAAAACTAACTATCGTCAAAAACTCAACATCTTTAATTATTATTAGACATATATGGGGTGAAACAATTTTGTGGGAACAAAAAGCCATAAGTACCTTCGATGGGCTCTAAAGAGAACCAACTACTCCACTCTTAGCATCTAAACTCATAAGTAACTCTATCATTCCTCGATCTTCCCAAATTTAAAATCCCAAATAATGAGATCCGCGGATGCTTAGCCGATAATTTTATCTATGGTTAAGGGAACAAGCTAGGGCTCAACATGCCCGGTCAAGTCAGAATTCTATTCCTACTCTCACCAAATGAAAGTCAACAAGGTGTCAAAACATATATTAACTTAGCGAATGCTTCATCAAATAATCTCAAGTCTCGCATTTTTAAAGTAACTTATTAGAAACTAGCAAATTCTTGTTTAAGCTTTGCATATTTAAAATCACTTAGGGAGACTTGCAAATTCTTAGCCTTTTGAGCTAGAATCGCATTTTATAGCCTCTTGTCTAAGCAATTAGCAAAGACTATTTCAAGAAAAACGCATATTTAAAGTAACTTCTAAGAGACTAGCAAGAACTTTTCGATCATAAAACTAACAAAAGCTTACAAAAATTTTAAAATTTTCACATTTTTGCACAATATTTCATTTTCTAAGGAAAACGGGGCAGAGTTCACGACAAAAATAAGCAAGTGCGGTCAAATCAAATCGAAGATTACCCTACCCCAGACTAGAACGAAACATTGTCCTCAATGTTTAAAGGCAAGGTTAATAACGAAAATCTAAAAGCCGTTTATTAAGTATGCTCAAAGATAAACGTTAGTCGATAAGATTAGGATATCGGATTTCCATCAGCATCGAACATGAAACTCGAGTGGAGAAAATACAAACTTCGAGCACGAGAGTCTTCATATCGGCGAAATCCTAAACACAACATCAAAAACAACCAAACACGAGAAATCGAAGAGGCTAACCCCTTCACGTCACTTATTAGAAAATAGAAAGAAGATAGAGATAAGCATGGGGTGCCTCCCACGAAGCGCTACTGTTTTTCTTCACCAAGTCGCTAGCCTGACTCGTCCCCGAATTCATTTTTCCTTGGGGAAGAAAGTGGAAAGGATACCAGGGTCAAAAACGGTGTCCTCATTCCCGAAAGAATGAGACTGGGTAGGTTGGGTGGAGAAGAAAATGGGTGGATAAGGCATATGATGTAAGAAGGATCCATCATCTGGTGGTTTTGTGGGTGGACGTTGGGATAACGGATAAGGATGAGAAAACTCCAAAGAAGAAGAGAGCTCATGGTAAGGTATCAGACGTGTAGGCTCAATACTAAAGGCATCCAATGGAGGATCCTTATCTCGGATAATGTTTTTAACATGAAGCTTATCAATGAATATCCCGGGTTTAAAAATCTTGTCTTCACATGAGGGCTCATCGGGATAAGTGATGGTCGACTCATTAGAGAGAGGAGAGTCGAGCAGTCCATCAAGAAACATCATATCTCCCTCGGGATCATTAACAATATCCTCAATACCCGGTGGTATTAGGTCATCAATCGCATCCTCAATGATCGGGTCATTCGTCGAATTATCGGAAATATCGTTCAAAACCTTGCTCATATCAACCTTGAAGTAGAATCGCTCAAGAATAGGAGGATAAACATATGCAATAGTGGGACTGCCACTAATCTCTTCATCAAATCGGAAAGTCTCAAGCTCGGGTAAGAAGTCACTATCTTTAACGGAGATAGGAGGCGAACTTGAATTATCGTTTAAGGCTTCAATCTTGGAAATGAGAAGATTAACATTCAACAATGTTTCACGTAATGCTTCATCATCAGGCTCAATCTCTTCAACTTCCGGCTCATAATCATTAACTTCTTCTATGTGAACGGGCTCAGAAGGTAAATCGTCGACAAAATCGATGTCTCCATAAGAATCATCATCGGAATCGGAGAACATCTCAACATGATCGCTCGAATTATCAAGAGAAGGCTCATCACAAATATCAACAACCCCAGACTCTCTTGGGCTTGGGACAAGGATCTCAACATCAGACGATTCCGTTTCCGGAATAGTACTAAGATGCTCATCCCCCATTATGAGAGAGTCAACGGGTTCAATAATGTCCGTAGAAATAGAATCATCGACCTCTTTCAAAAGAACGTCACTTCTCTCAATCGGCGTGAGAGAAGGGGAAGGGTCGGAAATGAAAGGCTCAGAAATGAGAGAAGGATTGTAGTTTGAAGATTCCGGAGGTGGGACAAGTGGTGTGCTCTTAGAGCTAGCAATTTCCACTACTTCCGTTGTGGTCTTCGTTTCTTTCTGTTTAGAAATCATTTTAAACTCATAATTTCGTTCTGTTCTATTGTAACTTGACGAACTCGTAACGACGAATCGTGAAAGATAAGGATCGATTCTAGAATTCTTCGGATGAGAGTCGAGAGTACAAACGGGAATCACCTCGGGTTCAGAAACATGTTCCATCTCCCTCACCGAAGAGGGAGTAGGAATTGAGGGTTCATCAATCGTATGTTTCAAAATTTTCGACAAGGCTTCAAATTTTTCAACTTTGTTAAGAAAAGCACGACGCTCAAAGAAATCGCCTCCAAGAATCCTCGGTGGATTCTTCGGTAGCTCGAATAGTGTGATTGACTTCCGTAACTTGGACGGTTTCTTCATTAACACATTGTCGAGCTTGAATCAGACTTAAAAGAGTTCTACACATACTTTCAATGTTGTTTTGATGTTGCTCAAATCTTTCTTCAAAATCGATGAAAACGTCCTCGATACCCCGCTGGGTTCTTCCAGGGCAACACATACAAGATTCACGATAAAATCCACACCCTTTGCAAAAACAACGTTCACAAATTGAATCATCTTTTAATAAATCTCTACAATTAAAGCAATAAGGTTGAAAGAAATTTTGAGACTCCATGAGAATTAATCATAAAAGAGGGATAAAAGGAAAGAATTATCAAATCAGAGGGTAAAGAAGAATATTTTTGGGTTTTTTTAAAACAAATTTTTAAAAAAGAAAATCTTTTTGGGTTTTTATGATTAAGAAAACTTTGAAAACACAATCTTTTTGGAACCTTCACGTCAACCGGTGCTCGGTAGCTCTCAAAAATACACGAAATGGGAACTAAGAGTGGATCGTTCTTCACCTGCAATTTAATGTCAAGACTTCCTTATACCCCGTGTATAGGTTGTACCTTCGAGGTGAGCCGAACGTAACAATTAACGCTTTCAGCTTTTGTTGGTTTTTAATTTTTATGGTTTTGTAAACACTCTAGGAAGAATGTTTTGGTTTTTAAGATGTTTTTGGGTTTTCAAAATATATATTTACAAAAACGACGGTAACTTCACTCGGGGAAGGATCTTCAAATGCACGCGATTCGAGACGGAATATAAAACTCGCTACAAGCCCTCCGCACAAGCCAAAAAATTGATTCGCCGGGAAACCAATTATAGATAAGTGTGTAGTATACGGGTAACTCAAACGTGTTAGGTTTGAGCACCGAGATCGTTCCGAACGAGGGTTGAATGAAATTTCCAACTCACGTCGCGATTATCGGGATTTGAATAAGATAAGGGGGATAATTTGATGTTTTCTAAACTACTCGGCAAGGGAAGCATAAAAGGGAAATTACACTACGGGGAATCCTAAATACTAATAAAACTAAAATGAACCGTAAATAAAATGCAACTAATACCAAAATAAGTCCTAAAAATGATCTAAAAATACTTTTAAACTAAAAATGCAATTTGAAAACTATCTAAGAATTAAAACTAATTTTTATGATTTTTATGGAATTTATTTGAATTAAAACTAATTTTAAACTTTTAAAACTAATTAAAAATACTAAAAATTATAAAAATAAAGGTGAAAATTATGAAACTATTTTTCAAAAATCTAAAATAACTCAAAAGACTTTTCAAAACTGAATTTGTATTTTTCTGACGATTTTTAGAATTTCTATGAATTAAAAACTATTTAAAACTAATTAAATGGCTAAAAATTACAAATTAAACTAGGAAAAATCTGGAAAAATTATTTTTTTGCTTTTTATAATTTTCTTAATCTAGGAAAATTGAAAACTTATTTTTTTGGAGCTTTTCTGATTTAATTGTATTAAAAAGTACTTAAAAAGCCTTAAAAACTGATTTAAATCAAGAAAAATAGTAAACAGTAACTAAAAAATATGAAAAACTCAGGGAAAATCTTAAATATTATTCTAAATATAAGAAAAATAAGAAAATATATACTATAGTGCAAGAAAAGCCAACTGATGTGTAAAGTGCTTATAAATAAGCACTTAAAAATGAGCAAATGAGCATAAACAAACACCAAATGAAAGCAGAAGCTAAAGTGTGCTAAAACTACTAAAATGCAACCTAAATGAACTAATATAAACCTCTAAAGTGCAAGCTAAACTGAAATGACTTGATTGACTATTTAAAATGAAAACAGATTTTCCTACTAACAATAAGCTAAAACCACGACATTTAGTGAACCAAACTGAAAACCAAAAGTTGATAACTCAAGATCACCAGCTAAGTAACAAGTGGACCAAGTTTCAGACCCTAGCTACTTAAATTGAGACATGTGCAAGTTCTACAATAAGGCTTGCTCACACTCAGTATTAGCTGAGTGTGAACAGGGCAAATAAGCTGATTTAGTGCTTAAAAATATTTCTAAAAATTTCACAAAAATGTGTTATGCAAACTAGACCAACTGAACTTGAAAAAGAACAAAATCTCACTTAATTTTAACCAAAAATGAATCCATGAAAATTCCACAAACTTTTGCAAAAACCTGATTTTCCATTTTTTGACTTATAACAGATTTTGCAAAGTTTGACCAAAATGAGATTTGAATCCAATTTAATGAACTGAAATTGATGACTTATGATGAAAAATGACTAATGCAAGCTAGGTTATAAGATTCTACATCTATATGCTTAATTTCAACAACTGAATCCAACAGAATTGTACCTAAGGCTCAATTAAAAGTGATTATGACTTTTATGGATTCTAAGTGCAAACTAATGACTAATATGAGTTCTATATGACTAAATTATACTAACCTTAACAATTATAACAACTGAGAAGCTTAAAAACTCCAAATGACAGTTAATTCCAAACACAGATATGAATCATTTGATTCTTAGCAAACTAAATCACTGATATGATCAACTATAGTGCTTACTCTAGATCCAATATGCAAAATCTCTACTGAATGAAGTAATCAACACACCTAAAACTAATTTAATCTAATCGATGCAATTTAGTCTTAATGCGAAAAATTGTAATTATGACGAGATATGATATGTTTAATATAACAAGTATACAACTAAGAATAAGCTAAATGATACTAGATTAAATGCTAACTAAACTAAGCTTACAAGAAGAATAAGTCAGTAGATTTAAAAAGGGAATTTGATACTCACATGTGGTCCAGCCACAATGGCTTGAAATAGAGATCAATGGAACAGTAACCTAAACCAATTATCAACCATTCTGATCAACGATTAACCCAAATCAGATACAAACCAAACCATATCCATCTTCATACCAATAACCAGAACAATCAACACAAGAATCTGCTACATTGACTTTTATTTACCAAAGATGAATTGTGAGAGTAACTTCTGAGTAAACAACTAAAATATTATTTGGAAAAAGCACAAGTAATTAGTAGAAATATTAATAAGCTGAGATTAAACAATAAAACAGTGATTTAAATCTGATGAGAATTAAAGCTAAAATAAAGACTTGTATTAATAAAATTTGAGTACAAAAGAGATTACAATAACTGGATTTAAACTAATTTATAGAAAACCATTGAAAAATACTCAGAAACTACTTCCTAATCTATTCCTACACTACTTCGATTACAATATGTGAAATGAAGGGTATTTATAGCAACTGCTTGAGCTTGAGAAGAGTCCGAAGGTTGAGCTTGTGCTTTCTCTTGAGCAATTTGGACCCTTAGATCAATCTTCCATCTTATCCCATCATTCAGAACCCTTGGATTGAATCTACACGCATCTCTCGCCAATCATAGAAGAGTATGAGGTGAGATGACACACGGATTGCCAACCTGCATCCGTGTGTCGCAGATGTGTCGTGATAGTACGGAATTACCCTTAATTGTAATGATTTGGCTTAATTGATCGAAGGGAAATTTAGGGTTCTTAAGTTCTGGGTTGGGGGGAATTTGGGGGTTTATTTTGGGCGCGTTTGGTTTTTTTATATTAATTCGAGTTTGTTGACCGGGTCTAAGTATGGGGTTGACCGGGGTAAATAAGGGTATACGGGTTGGGTAATTGGGTAACCGGGTATTGGTTTAAGGTTTGGACCGGGTGTGGGTTATATGTGTTTGGGCTTTGGGTTTGTGTTGGGCTAGGATAGTAATAGACATGGGCTTAGGATAGATATTGAATCCAATATGTAGCATAAAGGACAAAAGGTGTAAAAGCTGAAAATCCAGGGACCAATCTTGTAAATCAAAATTTGATCAAGGACTAACTTTACCAATCTTCAAATAATCCAAGGGCTGAATTTGTAAATTCTAAAACTTGAGGGTATATTCGCCAATAACCGAAAGTTCGTGGACTATTTCGACAATTCTTCAAACTTGATTATATCTTTCAAATATCATCTCTCGAGCATAAAAATCTTCACAGATGCTTAACTCGGACCTTCCGCCGCTTTTAGCTCTTTAATCTCTCGTGCTCTGGTTTTCGCCCTGATTTGGCTTTTTTGTGTTTTATCATATCCGCACTGCACAAGCACAAACTCAAGAAACCATCAAATATTAGCAATAAACGGCTCTTTCTTGGTTATTTTGGGTCAGTTTTGATAAACAAAAGATATGTGTTTAAGCACATATCAAGGATGCATAAGCTGCCTTTCAGAAGATGAAGGAGTTCATCGACATCCTTCCAACACTTACAGCCCCAATCAAAGGCGAGGTGTTATTCATGTACTTAGCATCCTCAATGGAGAGTATTAGCGCAGTCCTTATGGCAGAATGAGACAAATGACATATCCCCATTAAATTTGTCAGCAGGGTCTTACAAGGGGCGGAAATCAACTATCCAACATTGGAGAAGCTAATACTAGCGCTAATCTACTTAGCGAGGAGACTCCGGCGCTATTTCCAGGCCCATCCGATCACAGTATTAACCTACAAGCCACTCAAACAGATCTTGTCGAAACCTGAAAAGTCTGGGAGGGTCGCTAAATGGGCTATTGAACTCGGAGAGCAAGAAATAGAGTTCAAGGGTCGAAACTCTATTAAAGGGAAAATTCTCGCACTTTGGCAGAGACACCTTCCGGAGCCGCACTTCGTAAAAGGAAGAGCCCAAAGCTAAACTCACCTAGCAGACGACCGGAAACTTTATACAGACGGAGCATCCAGCTCGAAGCCTGATGGATCCGGGAGCGTGTCTAATGTCGGTCACCCTAATGGGATAGAGCATACGATGCTCTTCGCTTTGAGTTCAAGCCACAAACATTGAACGGAGTATGAAGCCTCGCTAGCGTGCCTCCGATTAGCTAAAGATATGGAAGTCAAAGCTCTAACTATTTTAGTAGACTCCCAATTGGAGAACCAAGTAAGTGCTCCTATGAAGCAAGGCACTGTTATCAAATAGTACTTGGAAAAACAAAGGAGATGCTAGAAAGTTTCACTCTACACCATCCAACATGTTCAGAGGAATCGTAACAAGAAGGCAGATGCATAGAGCAAGCTAGCCTCTATGGCCTTAAGCCATCTTACCAAAGAAGTACTTGTCGAAGTCTTACCTAAAAGGTCCATCATTCAGAAGGAAGTTGCGTGACGTGGTTCACGGAAGGAGAGACATGGATGACTCCCATTAGGGAATATTTGATAAGCGGTCTTCTCCTCAAGATCCCAAGCTAGCAAGGAAAATTGGTTAAGTCCCCACAAGCTAATGAGGAAACCCTATATAGAAGGTCATTTTTATCACCTTGGTTAAGATGTGTGGGACCCAAGCAAGCTACAGTATTATCCTAAGTCCACGAAGGATCCTCAAGGCCTACATGCAGTGACCCCGCCGCTTGTCTCAAAATAATGAAGTTCGCTATTAATGGCCTTCATGCACTGAGGGGATGCGGCAGAAATCGTTGGGAATAATCCGCTACCACGGATAGTTGTGGTTTACACGCTTGTTTAACACTAGCAAAGTGGAAACGTATTCCCACCGCAGTTCTTCATTACCATCGCTATCTTTATGATAAGGTTAAACGCTGCCTAGATATGTATAGAATAGATCTTTTGTATATTCTATTATGTTAGCTTTATACTTATCTTTAAAGGACTCCTTGTTGTATAAAAGGAGATCCTAGGTCATTGTCTTAGGTAATGATCATATTACAATATTACCTATGAAAGCTTCAAGGTGTAACCCTAGTGATAAGTTAAGATCACTCGTATTATTCATTAATAATATTGGAGCTTGAGTTTTGTGTTAACTTTTGTTTATTCTCATACATCATACAATTTGTCTTATAAGTATTACTTAAGTAAATTCCGCTTGCTTGATAATATCATACAAAATATCATTGACACAAGTAGAGTGTCAAAGATCCATCAAGTGGTATCGAGAGCTAAGGTTCTCGATATTTTGTTTTAGAAGATCCAAGAAATTAGCTTGACTCACTCACTCAATTCAATGGAGATGGAAAACAACCAATCAAACTCTTCTTCTACACCTAGACTTCCTAAGCTTAAGCTTAATGAGTTTGAGATGTGGAGAATACTGATTGAGCAATACTTCCTTATACAGGACTATGCTCTTTGGGAGATTATTCAACTTGGTGATTCTTTCAAATATGTGACCACTACTTCAAAAGTTGGTGACATAGATGTTGTGAAAGTTTCGGCTCTAATCAAATGCTAAAAAGCTCAAAAGAAGAATGATCTTAAAGCTAGAAGTCTCATATGTTGATGACTCTTCCTAGAGACCGAGATTATTGCATTCAAGAATTCAAGACCGCTAAAGAACCGCTTGAAGAGATTTGCTCAGTGTTTGGTGGTAATGATGCTACAAAGAAGACTCATAAGACATTGTTAAAGCAAAGTTATGAAAACTTCTCTGCTTCAAGCAATGACTCACTTGATAGCATTTTACCAAAGTTCGAAGATTGTTACACGACTAATCGTGTTTGGCATTGAGGTAGAAAAGGAAGACCTCAATTTGAAGTTTCTAAGAAGTTTGCCTTTAGAGTTTCAAACCAATGTTACACGTCTGGGGAAAACAAAACGTACATAGAAACAATGAAGCTCAATAATCTTTACAACAACTTCAAACTTATTGAGCAAAGGTTGATGAAGGCAGGAAACTTGGTACAAGCTCTAGTAGCTTGGCATTGTTGTCAAATTCTGTGATGCTGATGATTCTCAAGATGAAAGTGATGATGATATTGCCACTGCAGGTTCTAAAGTTTCCACTGGTAATGTTAATGTTATCATTGCAGGTTCAAAGAAGAAGGTTGCTAGTATTGGAGATCCTACCTTTTATGCTTTTATCTCCACACAAGTTGATGGCTTGCCTTTAACTCATGAAGACATAGAGCAAATTGATGAAGATGACTTGGAGGAGATGGATATAAAATAGCAGATAGCTCTTCTTAGCATGAGGGCTAAGAAATTCTACAAGAAGACTAGCAAGCCTATCCACATTAATGGTGATGATATTGCAGGCTTTGATAAGAAGAAAGTGGAGTGCTTTAACTGCCACAAGTTTGAACATTTTGCTAGAGAATGTAGAAGACCAAAGACCAAGGATAACATGTCTACTTGGTACAAGCAAAGAAGGGACCAACTGTGGAAGAACCAAAGGCAATGTTGGCTATTGATGGTGTGACCTATGATTGGAGTTTCATGGCTGATGAACAAGAATAAGAACATTCAGATGTCGCCTTGTTGCTACCGAATTTGCTCTCATGGCTTTCTCTCGACTCGAGGTACAAAACTTTGATAGTTGTTCTAAAACATGTAGGTCGCTAAAGAAGTTGAAAGACTTAATGATTTGTACTCTAATGAAAGGCGGAATTATATATCGCTAATTATACGTGGCTAATCTTAGGAGAGCTATGGCGAGATAGAAAAGCAAATAGAGCACTATCATGCAAATGAGTCAAATTATAATGATGATATGATTCTTCTTAGGAGAGAGGTAGAACATACAACCGCCGTGAATGAATCATACCAAAAGGAGCTTGAAAAACTCCAAAAGAAAATTGAAAATGTCAATTTAATTGAGACACATGTTATCATCAGTCTAAGTCAATTGATAAAATTTGGAATGCTCAAATATATAATAAAGCTAAGTCTAGTATGGGTTATAATACTGTGCCTCCACCACTAAGGGGTGTTCCATCACCTGTGTATAGATTTAGCTCATACATGTTTAGAAGACTTTAAGGAACTTGAAAGAGAATATGGTCCTTTAAAGGACACAGTGGTGAAGAGTGAGGAAGAGAGTAAGCTTGATAATGATGTTTTTAGAGTGCTAGTAACTCATCAGTTGTTGATGAGAATGTTAAAAGAATGTAGAGACTGCTTCCCAAAAGTTGTTAATACCTGCTATGAGGAACCTAGGAAACTAGTTAATAAACCTAGACCAACTGTAAGGTATGCTGAGATGTATAGGAACAAGCCTACAGTCCTAGGGGTAACCAAAGGAGTTAGAATCATGTTAAATCTCAACAACTAGGTAGTGATTTTGTTATGAACAATAAGGCATGCTATATCTGTGGTAGTTTTGATCATTTACATGCTTATTGTGACTATCATGTTGGGAGAAGGGAAGTCTATGGGTATAAAAGGGTGGAGACTAACAGGTATCAACATAATGTACACCCTAATTCAAATTGCAAAATGGTCCCAAGAGCAGTTCAACTTAGAAGTGGCCTCAAAAATTTTGCCACTACAAAAACTGCTAACACCTGCCACCCTAAGTCACCTGTTAGAAGTGCAAACACCAAAACAAGTTTTACAAAATCGCACAAATGGTAAAAGAACCTTTCAAGCTAAAAAGGTTAATAATAACCAACCTGTGGGTACCTAAAGAAACAAGCAATTACCACCGCCATTCAAAATTTACCACGCAAGGGTTTTAAATAAGAAAAGGGGGACATGGGCAATGCCGTGAAGGCCTCGACGCTGGGAATGGAAACCTAAAGGAAGTACCTCTACAACCAATCCCAATGGTGTATCAATGACCTTTGATAGAATTAACTATATTGATACTATACGCGATCCAAGTCAATCATGGCTTGGGTCCCCAAAAGAAACTAATTCTTTACTCTTATGTGCAGGAACATCCAAGGTCAAAAGGTCGATCAAGGATATACAGATAGTGGGTGTTCAAGGCACATGATCGGCAACAAGTCCTATCTTACGATTTTGAGCATTATGATGGACAAGATGTCACTTTGGAGGTGGAGTAAATGGAAAAGTTGCGGTGTAAAGGTGTTATTAAACTGTAACTTGGACTTTGAACTTGTGTACTATGTAAAAGAGTTTAAGTACAATATTTTTAGTGTGTCACAAATGTGTGACAAGATGAACAATGTTCTTTTTACCAAAGATATGTGCTTTGTTCTCTCTAAAGATTTTAAGATGCCTCGATGAAAGTCGATTCTTCTTAAAGTTCCTAGAAAAGGCAATCTCTATAGCTTTGATATGAACAACATTGTAGCTAAAGATGATTATGCTTGCTTGCTTGAAAAGGCCACAGTGGATGAATCCATGTTATGGCATAGAAGACTTGGTCATGTTAACTTCAAAACCATTAACAAGATTGTCAAAGATGGTTTAGTGAGAGGTCTACCTCATAAAATATTTGAAAATGATCAAACCGGTGTGGCTTGTCTTAAAGGCAAACAACACAGAGCTTCTTGCAGGTCAAAGTTGGTTAACTTTATTGCTCACCCACTTCAAATGTTGCATATGGACGTATTTGGTCCTACATCTGTGAGCAGCTTGAATCTTAAGAAATATTGTCTTGTGGTGACTGATGATTTTAGCAGATTTACATGGGTTTTCTTTCTTGGAACTAAGGATGAAACAACTGGTATCATCAAGATATTTATCACGAAGTAGAAAACCAATATGATATGAAAGTTAAAATCATTAGGTGTGACAATGGAACCAAATTCAAGAATAGAGTTATGGATGAGTTTTGCAGAGATAAAGGTATTAAAAGAGAATTTAGTGCTAGAACTCCTCAAAAAATGGTGTTCTGAGAGGAGGAACAGGACACTGATAGAAGCTGCTAGAACCATGTTGGCCGATTCTAAATTGCCAATTACTTTTTGGGCTGAAGCAGTTAACACTACATGTTATGTGCAAAACAGGGTTTTAGTGGTAATGACAAAGAACAAGACACCTTATGAATTGTTAAGGGGAAGACCACCTACCCTTGACTTCATGAGACCATTTAGGTGTCATGTATCTATTCTCAATACCATAGATTATCTGGGCAAGTTTGATGAAAAGGCCGATGAAGGGTATTTTGTTGGGTATTCCATGGTTAGTAAAGCTTTCAGAGTATTCAACTTAAGAACCCAAAAGATTGAAGAGAATCTGCATATTGAGTTCCCGGAAAACAAAGTTAATGTCAAAGGAACTGGTCCAGAAAGACTATTTGATCTTGATACTCTAACAAATACTATGAATTATGTGCTCTTTCTACAGAACATCTTCTTTAGATTTTGGTGTTCGTAAGAGTTTCTTGATGATGATGAACCAAGCAAAGAGGATGAGATGATCAAGATGAATTCTCTTTGGGACTATGCGATAATAATGATTTCATCAAAACTGGAGTTGCTCATCCTTCTAGTGATTTGGAAAAAGAAGGAAATAGTAATTTGAATGCCGATAATTGTAAAGAAGTGGAAATTCAGATTCCATCGTTCGGCAAAGTGTTTCCATCGCAACACCGATGCGAAATCACCACTCAGCTACTATGGAATCTCAAGCCAATGATGTTGAAATTTCAAATATGCCAAGTGAGATTGCAGTTACTCGACTCCCACGCTTTATTCATAAATCACATCCTCTTGAAAATGTGATTGGGGATGTCTATTCACCAGTGAAGACTAGAAGACAAACAAAGTTGCCCGATGTTCATGGATTCATAAGTAAAATATATGAATCTAAAATACATGAAGGCAAGAATGAATGTCTATTTATGTGTTTTCTATCACAAATGGAGCCAAAGAATGTTTACAAGGCACTTGAAGATGAAAGTTGGGTGGAAGTAATGCAAGAAGATCTTAATTTCTTCAAAAGGTATGGGTGCTTTTGTGATTTGCCTTCCGCAAGAAGGTAATAGGTACTAAATGGGTGTTCAGAAACAAGAAAGATGAAAGGGGAATTGTTATCCTAAACAAAGCTAGGCTTGTGGCTCAAGGATATACTCAAGAGGAGGGTATTGACTATAAAGAAGTTTTGCCCCCTGTAACGGATTGAAGCAATTAGGTTGTTCTTAGCCTATGCATCTTTTATGGGCTTTAAAGTCTATCAAATGGATGTAAAGAGTGCTTTTCTATATGGGCTGATAGATGAGGAAGTTTATGTCTCACAACCTCCAGGCTTTGAAGACCCTGAATATCCTAACAAAGTTTACAGGGTAGTTAAAGCTTTCTATGGCTTGCATCAAGCACCAAGGAAATGGTATGAAACCTTAACTACTTATCTTCTTGCAAATGGATTTCATAGAGGCAGAGTGGATCAAACTTTGTTCAACAAGAAAGACAAGAATGATATCTTGCTTGTTCAAGTTTATGTTGATGATATCATTTTTGGGTCTACAAAGACAGAGATGTGCAAAGACTTTGAGAAACTGATGAAAGAAGAATTTCAGATGAGTTCCATGGGTGAACTCACATTCTTTTTGGGACTTCAAGTACTACAAAAGCCAGATGGTATTTTCATTAATCAAGATAAATATGTGGTCGAGATACTAAGGAAGTTCAAGTTTGCTAATGCAAAGTCATCCAAAGACTCCTCGAGACAAGACTACACATCTACTTCTTAAGGAAAATAGTGGTGAAGCTGTTGATGTGCACATGTATAGGTCTATGATTGGTTCTTTGATGTATCTTACATCATCTAGACCTGATATTATGTTTGCTGTGTGTGCCTGTGCAAGGTTTCAAGTTACTCCCAAGTTCTCTCACTTGATCAGTCAGTGAAGAAGATTTTCGATATCTTAAGGCATTTCCTACTCTGGATTGTGGTACCCGAGAGATTCTCCTTTAGATCGGTTACTTACTCGTGATAGTGACTATGCCGAGCTAGCTTGGATAGAGAATCTACCACCGGTGGATGTCAATTTCTTGGCAAAAGTTAGTGTCATGGCAAAGGCAAGAAACAAACAATGGTGGCTAATTCTTCAACCTCAGCGAATATATAGCTGCGCAAGTTGTCGTGCTCAAGTTCTATGGCTTCAAAATCAACTTTTGGACTATGGATACAATTTCATGAATACCATCATTCATATTGACAATAGCGGTATTCATTTGCATAATAAAGAATCCTGTTTAACACACAAAGACCAAACATATTGAAATTAGACACCATTTCATTCGAGATTGCTATGAAAAAGGACTAATTCAAGTTGTCAAAATTCATACCGATGACAACTATGCTGATTTATTAACAAAAGGTCTTGATGTGGGAAGATTTCAATACTTGGTAACAAGTCTTGGAATGCTAAATCCATAAGTGTTTTCTAGTGTTGAGGGAGGTCAGAGGGTAATGCAATTGTTGTATGAGTTTGTATATCATGTTTTGATGAGAAGTTGGAGTTAAAAGGTGTATATCTCAGATACACAACAAATGGTTATTGATTCACCATGTCTAATACACATAAGAATCAACTAATCCAGAGCAAACGGCTACCGTAAAGACTTGACAAATCCGTTTATTGTTGATAGTTTACCAAAAACTATATGATTATCAACTCACCATATTCTTTATGATTAAGAGTTGGCTAGTCCACGTGAAACGCTCATGGTAAAGATATATCAAATCCGTTGATAGTGATAGTTTGCTAAAACTATAATGGGAGCAAAAGATTGTTTTCTAATGATTTTATTTTCCACTACTCTTTGAAATTTTTGTGAAAAATTACCATGCTAGTTCACAGCTTCCGACAGTTGTTCTTTTACCATCGTTGTTCTAGCCGTTACAACCGATTATGTCAAGAATTTATTTTTACTAGCCGTTGAAAGTAACCACTGATAGTTATATATATAGGGTTAATATTTTAAGTAAATTATCTTCTTTCTATATTATACTCCCTCCGTCCCACATTAACTGTCCAGTTTGACTTTTCAAAGTCTTTCTTTTTCAACTTTGACCTTAAATATTTTTGTTTGTGTTATATAATATTTGATGCAAAATATATGAATAGATTGAGTTTTAAATGTATTTTCATTGATATAATTTTCATCAAGTATTATAATAACACAAACAAAAATATTTAAGGTCAAAGTTGACAAAAAAAAAGACTTAAAAAAGTCAAACAGGATAGTCAATGTGGGACGGAGGTAGTAACTACTTTCTAAAGATAATTTTACTTGCGCATCAATTTAAACCCTAACCCTATATATCTTTTTCTCTCTATTGGCTAGTCATTACTTCAATTCTTACTGACATAATAATATTTTTCATCAAAAGTTTCTATGGCTTCTTTGAAATTTGCAGATGAGCACAACCTAGTGGCTTACCTACAAAAGACTAACGAGAATAAGTGGCCTGTTTTTCATCAGATTGTGGACTTTCTTCATACCACTCATATAAGGTATGCTTTGCTTTTAAAACCCACAATCTATATCTCTCAAATCAATCATTTTGGACTTCGCTCAGTCCATAACACTTGAGATTGAGATACACATGAACTGCTGGATGCTCTAAGAGCCACTTGTGAGATGGGGTAACTATTGATGTTACTGAGGCATTCTTGAGGAGAGTACTTCACTTGGATGATCTCAATGGTCTCATCACATTACCTATGTCCGAAATTCATGATACTTTATCATCCATGGGGTATGATACCACTGACAAAAAGGCTACTTTCAAAAGAGTTGTTTTGTCCCCAATGGAGATTTTTGATTCATACTTTGTTACATTGCCTTAGTCCTAAGAAAACATCTTATGAGCAATTTAGTTCAACCATGGCTTATCCTTTGGTTTGTCTAGTCACTGATAAGATTTTTAACTGGTCCAACTATATTTTTACTAGTATGAAAGGCAATGTACAAAGTAAAACCAAATTTTTAATGTATCTAAGGTTTGTGCAAGCTGTGCTTAATGAATTTCAACTGCAACCTCATACTACTGTTTATCAAATCAGTTGCCTAAAGCCTAAAGTTTTTCAAAATTTGTATAAAGATGGCAATATGATTTTTACACCTCTCCTACCCCAAATGCTTGCTAAAATTTCATCTGAACAAAACACACCCATAATTAATGTTCCCAACATTGATTATACCCCACTAGTTTCAAGAACCTATGAGAGAAGGTCTAAACAGACAACTCCTCTCATGACAACACAACAAGTTTCTGAACCTTTTGGTCTAGGAATAAGTAGTGGAGGGTCTAGACTTCAACCTAGTCCAACTAGGGAGGAATCTGCACCTTTGCCCTATGATTCACCTCTCCCAACAGGTAACATAGTTGGAAGTGTTGAGGCCAGTGGCAACCAATTGGAATTGATGGTTTTGTGTACCAAATTAGCAAAGCAGATTAAGTCTCTACAAAAGGCTTGGCTATCTGTTAAGAAGCAGACATGCCAAGGATGTTCAATTATTAAAGACAGAGATTCAGACTTTAAAGGAAGAGATGCAGAGGTTGAAAAAGCACAAGAAGATCAAGCAAAGATGGTGATTTCATCTTCATCCTCACCTTCTGATGGTGATTCAGTTGATCAAGATTTGGGAAATTCTTCCAAACAGGGGAGGAAAACAGTTCGACCTAATTGAGGGAGGAAAACCTGATTTTGAAGATGAAGGAGATACAAGTAAAGGAGCAAAGGAAGCTGAAACTCATGGAGAGCAACTTTAAGATCAAGACATTTTCAAACTGCCGATTTTACCATCGATTTTATTTCCACAAGAGAGCCAATTTTGCCACGCAAGTGAAGAATTTGATAAATTGAAGACAAACAAGGGTAAAGCAGCTTATGGAAGATGTACAGGCAACTTGAAAGTAAGATTTGAAAAGAAAAGTTCAGATTGATCTTGATAGAGAACTTGCTAAGAAGATAGCGTAAGATCAAATTGCCGAGAAAGTTCTTTGAGAAGAAAAGATTGAAAGAAATGGAAGTTTAAGCTTTTGGAAGCTAAAAGATTGGATAAATGGAAGATACAAGATTCAATTTCCCTGCTCAACCTACAATTATGAAAGAGAAAGCTCGAGAGTTTAGTTATGTTTCATCTGAAGAAGATATTCAGTTTCGGTGGCTAATAATCCAGAAATCAAGAAAAGGCAATTGACCTTGTTGTTGATGCATCCTTAACGAGGAACAAAGAACTGATCGCTTAAAGGATTTTATTCAAATGAAGAAAAATCAAGCACTTAAAGATGTGATTAATTCATCAAAAGGTTCGAAGAAACCAAGACAACCAACCAAGGTACAAATACTTGCATATATGAAGACTTATTGTTGTCATGTTGGTAACCGGAAAATGCATCAATTTAAAGGAATGTCTGATGATCAAGTTGAAAAGGCTTACTACAGAACTGTAAAACAAGATAAATCTTTTATTCCAATGGATTCTGAAGAAGAAGAAAGAAGGATTCCTAGATTGAAGAGAAAGGCTAAAGTAAGTGATTCTCAAACTGCTAAGAAGACTAAGGTTGATGAAGATCATACAAAGTCTACTGAGAAGGAGATTCCTACTGAGAAGTTCACTGAATAACAAATGACTGGAATGATTGTGATTGAAGATGAGATTTTTATCCGTAACCACCGCAAATTCGACATCCTATTATTGATTGGGAAGTTTACACTGCTAGCAATTTTGCTTCAACATGGAAGATTACAAGGCTGGGAGGTGAAACTTCATAAGTCATGACATTTGAAGATCTTATTAAAGCTTTTGACAGAGAAGACCTTAATACACTATGGAAATTAGTTCAAGAAAGGTTTAATGCTCAAGATCTCAAAGATGCAAAGGAGATGCAATTATGGGTAAATCTTAGAAGGCTTTTTGAACCAAATGCTGATGATGACTATTGGAGAACCTTATTCACATGTATTGGTACTAAATGGTTTTATTATGATTCATGTGAAGTTCATCATGTCTCTACAACAAATGGAGAAGACTTTTCATGCTTGCCTTTGAGAAAGAATATCCACTTAGAGCCGAGCTCTTACTGAGTAATGTTAAGCTTACACATAAGAGTCAATGAAGACAATGAGAAGGTCAGAGCATTGTTACAAAGGCTTCAAGATCAGTGTTCAAGAGCTATACAAAAGTTAAGAGAAAAGAAGTGAAGTGTTTGATTGAATTCCCAAATCCTTGAAGTTAATGTTTATTGAAGAAACTTATTGATTTGCAGAGAAATCATAAGTTTAGGGAGGATTGTTGGGAATAATCCGTTACCACGATAGTTGTGGTTTAACGCTTGGTTTAACACCGTAGTGGAAATGTATTCCCATCGCAAGTTCTTCATTACCACTACTATTAGTTTATGATAAGGTTAAACGCGTCTAGATAAGTATAGAATAGATCTTGTGTATATTCTATTATGTTAGCTTTATACTTATCTTGTAAAGGACTCCTTGTTGTATAAAAGGAGATCCTAGGTCATTGTCTTAGGTACGTATCATATTACAATATTACCTACGAAAGCTTCAAGGTGTAACCCTAGTGATAAGTTAAGATCATTATTCATTAATAATATTGGAGCTTGAGTTTTGTGTTAACTTATGTTTATTCTCATACATCATACAATTTGTCTTCTAAGTATTACTTAAGTAAATTCCGCTTGCTTGATAATATCATACAAAATATCATTGACACAAGTAGAGTGTCCAAGATCATTCAAAATCATTGTCAAATGTGAAGCTCGTCAGATACACTCAAATGTTCCTAAGATGCCGACGTAGGACATGACAAGTGTGACATCTACATGGCCCTTCTCCCAATGGGGTATTGACATCATTAGGACCTATGCCTATGGCCAGAGGAGTCAAATTTTTGCTGGTGGCAATTGATTACTTTACTAAGTGGGTGGAAGCTAAACCTTTAGTCTCCATTACGGGGAGACAGATCGAGAAGTTTGTGTGGGAGCACATTGTGTGCAGATTCGAAGTGCCCCACATAATCATATCCGACAATGGAAAGCAGTTATTTGAAGGAGTCTTCTATGACTTCGCCAAGGGCTCAACATAAAGCGCCTTGACCTCCTTCTACCATCCACAAGGTAACGGACAGGTGGAGGTTACAAACAGAGACATTGTCAAAGGGATCAAGAAAAGGCTAGGACGAACTCACCATGGATGGGTAGATGAACTCCCTCAAGTACTATGGGCCCATCGAACACACCCTAAGTCAAGCAATGGTGAAACCCCCTTCAGCCTAACATACAGAACATAAGCGGTGACCTACTTGGGAAGGACCTTATATGGTAGCTGAGGCCTACGGCAACGGAGCCTACAAACTGGCCACTCTTCTCGGAGACCCCATGGACAGGACATGGAATGGTAAGAACCTTCAAAAGTTCCATGTTTAAGAAGTACTTTTACTTTTTCATTCTTGTAATTAGAAGCTTCTCAAGGGAAAGCATACATTATTGGTAGTTGTCTTAGTTTTCATTTCAAGAATGATGTAATCCTCTCTACCAATTCAATGATCAATAAGACATTTCCCACAAATCTCTTGCGTCATTTTTTAAACACAAAGATTTGTTCAACCAAGTCTTTTATGAGTTTCAATGTCGAATAAAAGGGCACAAGGTGTAATATACGCCTCATCATTTACGCCTACTTAAACATTCACATTAACTCTCCTAGTAGTTTATGGCGCTTGTGAAAATATATACAAAGTCATACTACTTAAAGGATTTGGGATAGAGTGGGTCGCGACCCTCTGTCAATGATCAAATTTGGTCATTATATTCTTGGTGTTGAAATTTACACACAATGAGGTTGTTTAACCTTAGGATGTAAAACTTAAGTGTCGGAGAAATGGCGTAAGAGAACTTCACAAGACAAACACAAATAATAATCAGGTGTGTAGAGGTATCCCCTCTACACTATACCATTCAAAATGAGATCTAGTGCCCTTATACCTGCGCGAGGAGCCTAAGCCCCAATTAAGTTGTCTTTGGCCCAAGGCCATACATCACAAGCATTCAAATTGTTTATAGAACAAGACAAGCATTGTCAAATAAGATAAATTGTCTTAAAGGGTACATGCCACCCTTGAAACCAAATTACTGCTGACATGGCAGCCTTCATTCCGCTTTTGGGGAGGGGGTCGAGATGGTTGAACCGAGGTAGGCTTGGCGTGACCGCCTTCTTGGTAGGAGTTGTAGGCTTCAGCTGCAGGCTTCTTGGAAAGGAGGTCTTTGAGGGGTGCCATAGGATCTTTGGTAGCTTCATCAAGGAAGGAGTACTCTGCGGTTGCAAACGCATTTCCTGCCTCATCCTATTCAGCTTTCGATGTGGGACGATAGCATTCAATCTTGGAAAGATCCACGGGCTTACTGCTTTGGCAGCCTCCTCCAACACCAAGCACCGCCCAGAAAAATAGCCGATTTGATGACCTTCCACATCTGTGCTCCCAACTCATCAATGTCGTAGAGTTCCATGGCTATGTACGGCACCACCTTCGACACAACCTCCGCACGATCCTTGTGCAGATCTTGTACCTCATGCAAGCCATCAACTTCCTCCCTCAACTTAACTTCTACCTCTCCGAGCCTAGCCTTCTCACTTTCCAAACCGGCACATTTTTCCTCAAGCACGCATTCGAATCTGTAGGGTAATGACCTTAGCTTCTTCCAACTTAATCTTGCCAATTTCAGCTTGCCGCGGGCTACCTTCCACGAAGGTCTTGACGATAGGGTTCTTCTCAACATCCCTCTCAATCTCGTCACACTTAGCCTCCAGCTTGGCATATTCTTGGTCCTTGTGCTTTTCCCTATCCAACATGACATCCATTTCCTGTCTTGCCTTGGTACTATCGAGTAGCTCCCTAGTGCGACCATTTAGATGATTGTCCAACAATGCCTGCCTGGCGACACTCTTATCATGAAGATCGCAGACCCCTTCGGTAGACATGTTGTCCAATAAACCCTTCCACATGGAAGAGGTAACATGGTCCACAATGCGGTGGCGGTGACAGCTGCATTCTGAAGCTCTTACGTGTCCGAAGGCCTGCACCATTATAATGCACAACTATTCAGCTACTTATCATACTTAAGAATTAACATAACTTAAAAGGAGAATTTCTTACCATGCATCTCTACGGTTGAAAAGCAGACTTAACAAACTTCTTGCCTTCATAGCTCTTTTGACGTACGGCCCTAGATCCGGAGGCGGGGAGCGATTCTTCCTTTTGTTGGTAGACTTAATAGCCTTGGCGTCATACCTTCGATTTTCAACCTGCCGCAGCTATCTCGTTGAACCTACAACCGGGACATCCTCCTCCGCAGGATCATCCGAGTCCCAACATTCTCAACAAGCTGAGAAGGACCCTCCAGCGTAGCTTGTGGGGGTGCCGATGCAACGGGCTCCGGATTCGGAGTATCCATCTCATTATTATTAACGGATGTGGAAGGAGAGCCAACACCGTAAGACTCTTCAGCCTTATCCACTGGCATAAAGCTCAAGTCTTCATCCAAATCTTGGTACATAAAGTTTCTGAATGACATCTCTACAAAAAAGAAACAAAAAGAAATAAATGTCAGTGCTACATGGGTCCTACTTTACAAGAAGTAGAAAAACATACTTTGTACATGGTACATGATAACATGCTTCTTGGGAGACCCCTCCCAAATTGGCAATCCCGACCATGTATAAGATGGCTTCGGGGAACACTTGCACATCACCAAGATATTTAGCCAAACGCTAATAGCATGGATCCCTTCGCACATCATAGGGCAAGGGATCATTGTATCATTTTGCATCAAACATGTACTCCTTACTCAAACTCACGGATAGTTGGGGGAACAATAGTGTGTTGCACATAGAAAAAGCTACCTTTCTAGCTTTGTTATGTTGGTATACTCTCCCAAACAGGTTCGGTACACATCCGCCTCAGTGTCTTTTAGCTAAGGTTAACCAGTTTCCCTAGGATACACGCTCAAAACCCCTTAACACCTTTTAAAAAGTTGGTTCATGCACCATTATGCTTTGCACATTACTATGAATGTGGTCAGTTTGGCTAAACCAAATGGGTTGAACCTAGAGATATAAACCTTGTAGTACCGCATAAACTCTAATATAAGTGGGTGCAGTGGAATCCTAAGGTTGGAATGGCTAAATGCATGAGTGTATAGCCCTACGAAACCTTGGGGAGCGTCAAAGATACCCTGATTAGACTTGGGTAACATGACTTTATACTTTGGTGGGATCGGAAAATCAGCTATGTGATCGTAAATCTTTTGCGCACAATGTACATTTTGCTTTGTTTATGATAAACTTGGAATCCATTTTTTAACAGAAAAAAAAAACAAGCTACAAGTGAGAAGGAAGGTTTACCTTTAGGTTTTGGAGTGGTGGCGATCAAATTGTACTGCGTGTAGAAAGAGACGGAGAGAGTAAAATGATCTAGGGTTTCAACCACCCCCCTTTAAATACTCTCTTTCACTTCTCTTAAGCAATCCAAGACACGCTCCGGATAAATACTCTTATCCGATTTACATTGTTTTTAAATTTTAAATATAATTCTTTTGGTCTCTGGGTAAAATGGGGAACTGTGATTCCTGTGAAGGGGTAGCCAAAACATTTAATTAGCATTAAATGCGCTAAGTTAGGTGCATAGTTATCTTCCAACTAATACGATTAGCAGCTGGATGGTATTTTTGAAGCATGAAGTCGAAAAGCAATGCCTCTTCGCTCATATACGCCACTTTCGACCGGGGCTTGATGATGTACCTTCCGATTAGCTCGAAGGACACTCCTCCGAGATATGTTAAAGCCCCGCCATTCAAGGCCCCAGGATAGGATTCCGAATATACATATGCGCCAAACCATTCATTATCACGAAGGTTACCTCAGGGGAATTCGACATTCGAAGCCTTAAGCCCTTTGGGGTAAGGTTGACGAAGGAGTAATGGATAGGAGAACCTCTTGACTTGGTCAAACCCACGATCTCCCTCTCTTTCCTGGCTTCCCCGCCAAGCTTGAGAACGTGGGTCACTACGCCCTAGCGGTTACCCACAATCATGGGACACCCCTATGATCTCCGACATTCGTGCAGAAGTGCCTCTAACCCTATTTCTTCCACTATAAATAGGTTGGACGGGCAATGGATTATGGTATGCTCCTTTCACACTCATCTCTTTACTTACACACACTTATACAACCATAACTCATACTTACTCATGGGGAGGTGGTTGGCAGTCCTACCCTGCGTAATCAATGTAGTGTCTTTGTATTTCTTATTCTCAGGTGAAAGACAAGTATTGGCTGGAACATACACCCCTCATACCTTTGATCATCATCGAAGCCTGGTAGTGCAATCTATTGTACAATCATCAACTAAAGGAGTTTGGTATGGAGGAGTTCGATCAACAAATTGTGTCAAGAATGAGAGTGACCATTTATCCAGAGTAAGACATGAACCTTGACTAAGGAGTCCAAGGATTTTGAAAATTATTGAGTGGTAAATGAAACTCATGTTGGTTTTCTTTGAAGTGAATTGTCATCAATCCATTATCATCACTTGCGAGAACTATGCTAGCATAAAACTTAAGGACAAATGTAGGACATATTTGTTCGTCGATGTTTAGGAGACAATCAAAGTTGATTGTTTCATGGTCTTGAGGAATGTTTGTGGCTTCTAAAAAGGATGGGTGTATGGTTCTACCCTCATGGAAGTAACGTTTTTCTAGAGCCTTAAATATTTTGACTTGTGTTTTACTAAGTCCCTTAGTCCTATGATGAGGAGGTATGTAGGCGAGAGTGTCCTTGTGGTCATAATTATTGGCGGGAGGTATTTTTGTTCCAAGAGATACATAATTAACATTTTTAGTTAAAATATGCGAAAATCATTTTGTGATATTCTAGTGTGTGTCTACATGTGGACAATGTGGAGGTGCGATTATCTCGACTCTTTCAATGCATAAAATAAATTCTTTACAAATTTTTAACGAAATGAGAGATAACCCAAACACTCCTAATTCAATGTAGCTTCAAATGAATGTACCCAAAAATACATATTTATTATGTACTTCCTTTAGCATTCAAGAGACATTATGCAAGTGATGTTTAAACATAACGTTTTTATTTGTAAAAACAACGTGTAAGAAAATTTTTGTATCCTAACCGTGAGAAGTTTTTACAAAGATTTAGCCTGGGGTTTTTAGCATATTAGTTTTATGTGTTTCCTGATGCAATTCCTAACTAAAGGAAACATGAGTAGCTGTATAATTAACAAATGGACTTCATAATTCATAATCCCTAAATTGTGAGTTCTATTCAGTTAGGATAGCGTTTAGGTCATCTATGTTTAATTATGGAGAAGAGGGTGTTTGTTTTATGTTGTCTAAAGTTTTGACCAGGACCCGGTCACGGCGGAACCAAATTTTTTGTTCCGTCCGTGTTCTCGCAGGGCACCTTGGGTCAGAATTTGATTTTGTCAATTTTCTTCATTTTGTCGATAGCTCTGTTGTTGCAAAGAATAGAGATGTCGTTTAGTTGAATGATCACGGATTTCACCGGTTTTAATACTTATAATGTTACTTTCGTACCTATGGTCTATGATAAGGATTTAAAACATATGTTTTTAGGAGTTCATTTAAGCCCTAAATCGACCCATTTTATGTCCATTACTACTTAAAATCATTCTTTTTCACCCATTAGGTCTTTTGAAAGCAAAATGCTAGAATGAAGCATATTTGGACGAAAAGGAGCGAAAGCATGAAGAAAATGACAAAGTCAGACTCAAGCGATTTTTCAAGCTCGACGGCGTCCCAATCAAAAGGCTTATGTCATCCCTATATAATATTTTTGATCAAATTACAAGAGATGGCTCAGGTAAAATTTTGGTTCTACAACTGGCGGAGTCACGCTAAACTCGGAAGCGCCCCCTTATTTTTCCACAGACGCCCAAGAACCAATCTCGGGCGGCGTCTTCATAAAGACGGCGGCGTTACAATTATCAACGGCGCCGTCCCCCGATGACTTGGCCCAAACGAAACCCTAATGACGGCAACCTACGACATCACTAGCAAAAGCGTTGCGTCAGATTTGTAAATCTATATATATAATTCGATTTTTCTGTATTTAGAGAGGTAGAACTTTGGAGAGCAAACCCCAATTCAGTTGTAGTATGACTTGGATAATATTTTATGGCTCTATACCCTTCTTTACATCATAAGATAAGTTTGTTAATCCATATTATCATTATGTCTACCCCATGTTTAATTGTATGTGTGTATGCTTGCTTGTTTACCATAATTATCCTTGTGTTTGGTTAGATCTTTGAAACCTAGTTGTTAATTATTGTTAGGTTGTCTCTTGTCTTAATTGGTAGATGCTAGAGTAAGGAAAATTGGCTTCTTCTTTAATTGTTGCGAGCTTGAACGTCCTAAATATCAAAAGCTTAGGGTGCACCTAGGCCATCGATTGTGTTTATTGGTGAGTTGTAGCTTGTTGATAGTAGATTATTCGAGGGAGATACTTAGGTACTTGGCGATCAGAGAGTCTAGAGGAAGTTACAATTGTGAGAACTAGGGAATTAGGCACCCCTTAAGCGTAATAAACACACCAATCTAAGATT
>OU343220.1:79661414-79740080 GCA_910596185.1 Chrysanthemum makinoi
GCTGAGATGTATAGGAACAAGCCTACAGCTCCTAGGGGTAACCAAAGGAGTTAGAATCATGTTAAATCTCAACAACTAGGTAGTGATTTTGTTATGAACAATAAGGCATGATATATTTGTGGTAGTTTTGATCATTTACATGCTTATTGTGACTATCATGTTGGGAGAAGGGAAGTCTAAGGGTATAAAAGGGTGGAGACTAACAGGTATCAACATAATGTACACCCTAATTCAAATTTCAAAATGGTCCCAAGAGCAGTTCAACTTAGAAGTGGCCTCAAAACACTTGCCCTTTGCAAAAACTGTTAACACTGCTCACCCTAAGTTACCTGTTAGAAGTGCAAACACCAAAACAAGTTTTACAAAATCTGCAGAAACAGGAAAAAGAACCTTTTAAGCTAAAAATCTTAATAATAACCAACAGTGGGTACCTAAAAAGAAACCAGCAGTTACCACTGCTCATTCAAAATTTACCACTGCAAGGGTTTTAAATAAGAAAAGGGGGACATGGGCAATGTTGTGAAGGCCTCAGCACGTTGGGAATGGAAACCTAAAGGAAGTACCTCTACAACCAATCCCAATGGTGTATCAATGACCTTTGATAGATTTAACTATATTGATACACGAGGCAGATCCAAGTCAATCATGGCTTGGGTCCCCAAAAGAAACTAATTCTTTACTCTTATGTGCAGGAACATCTAAGGTCAAAAAGGTCAAATCAAGGATATACAGATAGTAGGTGTTCAATGCACATGACTGGCAACAAGTCCTATCTTTCTAATTTTGAGCATTATGATGGACAGTATGTCAGCTTTGGAGGTGGAGTAAATGGAAAAGTTGCTGGTAAAGGTGTTATTAAACGGTAACTTGGACTTTGAACTTGTGTACTATGTAAAAGAGCTTAAGTACAATCTTTTTAGTGTGTCACAAATGTATGACAAGATGAACAATGTTCTTTTTACCAAAGATATGTGCTTTGTTCTCTCTAAGGATTTTAAGATGCCGATGAAAGTCGATTCTTCTTAAAGTTACTAGAAAAGGCAATCTCTATAGCTTTGATATGAACAACATTGTAGCTAAAGATGATTATTCTTGCTTGCTTGAAAAGGCCACAGTGGATGAATCCATGTTATGGCATAGAAGACTTGGTCATGTTAACTTCAAAACCATTAACAAGATTGTCAAAGATGGTTTAGTGAGAGGTCTACCTCAAAAAAGATTTGAAAATGATCAAACCTGTGTGGCTTGTCTTAAAGGCAAAGAACACAGAGCTTCTTGCAGGTCAAAGTTGGTTAACTCTATTGCTCACCCACTTCAAATGTTGCATATGGACTTATTTGGTCCTACATCTGTGAGCAGCTTGAATCTTAAGAAATATTGTCTTGTGGTGACTAATGATTTTAGCAGATTTACATGGGTTTTCTTTCTTGGAACTAAGGATGAAACAACTGGCATCCTCAAGATATTTATCACAGAAGTAGAAAACCAATATGATATGAAAGTTAAAATCATTAGGTGTGACAATGGAACCAAATTCAAGAATAGAGTTATGGATGAGTTTTGCAGAGATAAAGGTATTAAAAGAGAATTTAGTGTGGCTAGAACTCCTCAACAAAATGGTGTTGCTGAGAGGAGGAACATGACACTGATAGAAGCTGCTAGAACCATGTTGGCCGATTCCAAATTGCCAATTACTTTTGGGTGAAGCAGGTTAACACTGCATGTTGTGTGCAAAACAGGGTTTTAGTGGTAATGACAAAGAACAAGACACCTTATGAATTGTTTAGGGGAAGACCACCTACCCTTGACTTCATGAGACCATTTGGGTGTCATGTATCTATTCTCAATACCATATATTATCTGGGCAAGTTTGATGAAAAGGCTGATGAAGGGTACTTTGTTGGGTATTCCATGGTTAGTAAAGCTTTCAGAGTATTCAACTTAAGAACCCAAAAGATTGAAGAGAATCTGCATGTTGAGTTCCTGGAAAACAAAGTTAATGTCAAAGGAACTGGTCCAGAAAGACTGTTTGATCTTGATACTCTAACAAATACTATGAATTATGTGCCTGTTTCTACAGGAACATCTTCTTTTGATTTTGGGTTCGAAGAAGAGTTTCTTGATGATGATGAACCAAGCAAAGAGGATGCAGATGATCAAGATGAATTCAGTCTACCTTTTTGGGACTATGCAGATAATAATGATTTACTAAAAACTGGAGTTGCTCATCCTTCTAGTGATTTGGAAAAAGAAGGAAATAGTAATTTGAATGCTGATAATTCAGAAAGAAGTGGAAATTCAGATTCCACTGTTCTAAAGTGTTTCCAACTGCAACACCAGATGCAGAAATCACCACTCCAGTTACTATGGAATCTCAAGCCAATGATGTTGAAATTTCAAATATGCCAAGTGAGATTGCAGTTCCTCAGACTCCCCACGCTTCTATTCATAAATCACATCCTCTTGAAAATGTGATTGGGGATGTCTATTCACCTGTAAAGACTAGAAGACAAACAAAGTTGCCTGATGTTCATGGATTCATAAGTAAAATATATGAATCTAAAATACATGAAGGCAAGAATGAATGTCTATTTATGTGTTTTCATGGAGCCAAAGAATGTTTACAAGGCACTTGAAGATGAAAGTTGGGTGGAAGCAATGCAAGAAGAGCTGCTTCAATTTAAGCTTCAAAAGGTATGGGTGCTTTGTGATTTGCCTTCTGGCAAGAAGGTAATAGGTACTAAATGGGTGTTGAAACAAGAAGATGAAAGGGAATTGTTATAGAAACAAAGCTAGGCTTGTGGCTCAAGGATACACTCAAGAGGAGGGTATTGACTATGAAGAAGTTTTTGCCTGTTGCGGATTGAAGAAATTAGGCTTTCTTAGCCTATGCATCCTTTATGGGCTTTAAAGTCTATCAAATGGATGTAAAAGTGCTTTTCTATATGGGCAGATAGATGAGAAAGTTTATGTCTCACAACCTCCAGGCTTTGAAGACCCTGAATATCCTAACAAAGTTCTGGGGTAGTTAAAGCTTTATATGGCTTGCATCAAGCACCAAGGAAATGGTATGAAACCTTAACTACTTATCTTCTTGCAAATGGGTTTCATAGAAGTGAGTGGATCAACTTTGTTCATCAAGAAATACAAGAATGATATCTTGATTGTTCAAGTTTATGTTGATGATATCATTTTTGGGTCTACAAAGATAGAGATGTGCAAAGATTTCGAGAAACTGATGAAAGAAGAATTTTAGATGAGTTCTATGGGAGAACTCACATTCTTTTTGGGACTTCAAGTACTACAAAATCGAGATGGTATTTTCATTAATCAAGATAAATATGTGGCTGAGATACTAAGGAAGTTCAAGTTTACTGATGCAAAGTCATCTAGCCTCTACTGACAAGACTACACATTTACTTCTTAAGGAAAATAGTGGTGAAGCTGTTGATGTGCACATGTATAGGTCTATGATTGGTTCTTTGATGTATCTTACATCATCTAGACCAGATATTATGTTTCTTGTGTGTGCACTGCAAGGTTTCAAGTCACTCCCAAGTTCTCTCACTTGACTGCTGTGAAGAAGATTTTTAGATATCTTAAGGCATTTCCTACTCGGGATTGTGGTACTCAGAGATTCTCCTTTAGATCGGTTACTTACTCGAGATAGTGACTTTCTTTGGAGCTATCTTGGATAGAGAATCTACAGCGGTGGATGTCAATTTCTTGGAAACAGGTTAGTGTCATGGCAGTACAAGAAACAAACAATGGTGTCATGGCAGTGCAAGAAACAAACAATGGTGGCTAATTCTTCAACTGAAGCAGAATATATAGCTGCTGCAAGTTGCTGTGCTCAAGTTCTATGGCTTCAAAATCAACTTTTGGACTATGGGTACAATTTCATGAATACCATCATACATATTGACAATAGCAGTACCATTTGCATAATAAAAATCACGTTCAACACACAAAGACAAAACATATTGAAATTAGACACCATTTCATTAGAGATTGCTATGAAAAGGAACTAATTCAAGTTGTCAAAATTCTACTGATGACAACTAGTGATTTATTAACAAAAGATCTTGATGTGGGAAGATTTCAGTACTTGGTAACAAGTCTTGGAATGCTAAATCCATAAGTGTTTTCTAGTGTTGAGGGGAGGCTGTAGGGTAATGCAATTGTTGTATGAGTTTGTATATCATGTTTTGATGAGAAGTTGGAGTTAAAAGGTGTATATCTGAGATACACAACAAATGGTTATTGATTCACCATGTCTAATACACATAAGAATCAACTAGTCGAGCAAGCGACTCTTGGTAAAGACTTGAAAAATTCGTTTATGGTTGATAGTTTACCAAAAACTATATGGTTATCAACTCACCATATTCTTTATGATTAAGAGTTGGCTAGTCCACAGCAACCGGCTCATGGTAAAGACATCTCAAATCCGTTGATAGATGATAGTTTGCTAAAAACTATAATGGGAGCATTATTGTTTTCTAATGATTTTATTTTCCTTGCTCTTTGAAATTTTTGTGAAAAATTACCCTTTGCTAGTTCAGTTTCCACTGACATGTTCTTTTACCACTGTTGTTCTAGCGTTACAATGATTATGTATGTAATTTATTTTTACTAGCCGTTCAAAGTAACCACTGATAGTTATATATATAGGGTTAATATTTTAAGTAAATTATCTTCTTATTATAACTACTTTCTAAAGATAATTTTACTTGCGCATCAATTCTAAACCCTAACCCTATATATCTTTTCCTCTCAATTGGCTAGTCATTACTTCAATTCTTCTTACGACATAATAATATTTTTCATCAAAAGTTTCTAACTTCTTTGAAATATGCGAGATGAGCACAACCTAGTGGCTTACCTACAAAGACTAACGAGAAGAGTGGCCATTTTTTCATCAGTTGTGGACTTTCTTCATACCACTCATATAAGGTATGCTTTGCTTTTAAGACCCACAATCTATATCTCTCAAATCAATCAGTTTGGACTTACGCTCAGTCCATAACACTTGAGATTGGAGATACACATGAACCGATGGATGCTCTAAGAGCCACTGTAGATGGGGTAACTATTGATGTTACTGAGGCATTCTTGAGAGAAGTACTTCACTTGGGTGATCTCAATGGTCTCATCACATTACCTATATGCAAATTCATGATACTTTATCATCCATGGGGTATGATACCCTTACGACAAAAGTCTACTTTCAAAAAGAGTGGTTTTGTCTCCAATGGAGATTTTGATTCATACTTTGTTACATTAGTCCTAAGAAAACATCTTATGAGAAATTTAGTTCAACCATGGCTTATCCTTTGGTTTGTCTAGTCATTGATAAGATTTTCAACTGGTCCAACTATATTTTTACTAGTATGAAAGGCCATGTACAAAGTAAAACCAAATTTTTAATGTATCCAAGGTTTGTGCAAGCTATGCTTAATGAATTTCAACTGCAACCTCATACTACTGTTTATCAAATCAGTTGCCTAAAGCCTAAAGCTTTTCAAAATTTGAATAAAGATGGCAATATGATTTTTACACCTCTCCTACCCCAAATGCTTGCTAAAGTTTCATCTGAACAAAACACACCCATAATTAATGTTCCCAAGATTGATTATACCCCACCAGTTTCAAGAACCTATGAGAGAAGGTCTAAGCAGAAACTCCTCTCATGACAACATAGCAAGTTTAGAACCTTTTGGTCTAGGAACAAGCGTGGAGGTCTAGACTTCAACCTAGTCCAACTAGGGAGGAATCGCACCTTGCCCTATGATTCACCTCTCCCAACATGTAACATAGTTGGAAGTGTTGAGGGCAGTGGCAACCAATTGGAATTGATGGATTTTTGTACCAAATTAGCAAAGCAGGTTGAGTCTCTACAAAAGGGCTTGGCTCTGTCAAAGCAGCATGCCAAGGATGTTCAATTATTAAAACGAGATTCAGACTTTAAAGGAAGAGATGCAGAGGTTGAAAAAGCACAAGAAAACTGCAAAGATGGTGATTTCATCTTCATCCTCACTGTCACACCCCAAATTACCTGTTTTGCAGCGGAATGGAATTCCTGGGAATTGACTGTCATAGCATCACAGTTACAGATATATTGAACAACCTAAAGTGTCGTTTGGAAAATACATCGTTTTATTTAATAAAATAATCGAGTTTACAAAGTGCCAGTCCCAAATAAAAATCAAATTGTGCGGAAATAAGTTTGTTACGAGCCAAACGACGTTTTAAAGTTTATAAAACCTAAGTGAGACGCGCGCTCTGACTCTATGATATGTCCATATGCATGCCATAAGGCAGTGAATGCCTTAGATACCTGAGATAAAACATGCTAAAAAGTGTCAACACAAAGGTTGAGTGAGTTCATAGAGTTTACGTTGAAATGTAAAGCCTTTCAAAATCGTTATGCGGCATTGCAAATCCACTGGCAGGTTCCAAGTTCCATACAAAACTTGCAACTTGTGTGTTTACAACCCATTGCCAAAATATGCATAGTTTATGTTCAAACGCATGATGTCAAATGAATTCACATAACAGTACATTACTTAATCTATCAATATTCAATCGATATAACACATATGAGTGTTGTTTCAAATAATTCCAAGACCATTAGTTCATGATTATACCAAGACATTTAGTTCAATGATTATACAAGACATTTAGCTCAATGATAATACCAAGACATTTAGTTCAGTGATTATACCAAGACATTTAGCTCAATGATTATACCAAGACATTTAGCTCAATGATTATACCAAGACATTTAGCTCAATGATAATACCAAGACATTTAGCTCAATGATAATACCAAGACATTTAGCTTAATGCTAATACCAAGACATTTAGCTCCGTGATTTATGATATTGAATATGACTAAACATTCAGTTCAGATAAACCTATATAGTTGCAAATAATCATGAATGTCATAAAAATAGTTGAGCATGTATCTCCCCCAAAGAGTTTAATAAAAGCATTAAAACAATTGAAAATGGGGCTATGGAACTCACTTGATGAATTGATGCGATGACAAAAGTGAGTACACCGAAATGTAGCGTGAATCTCAAAACTTGACCTATTATGAATGATATGATACGTAATAAGTTATGATGTAATGTTATGCATGCAATTCGGATGATATCTATACCACTTGTGAATTTTTGAAAATAATACTTATCGTCGAAAATAATCTTATAACGTCTTGACCATTTTTAAATTACTTTACATGTATTTACGTTGAAATGATATCCTACGATAATCATTTATTGATTTATTATGAAATTATAACTTTTCGTCGTAAAATAATGTCGTTGAAATTTTCATGAAAGTGACTAAACGGCCTTGAAAAGGTAGTCGTAAAATGGTGCACGTCGAGCGTTAGGAAACGAACTCAACGGTTTTGGGAAGCTTGTATCATTATCTCAAAGTTTTAGCATTTAAGTTTTCGTCATAGAGGTTCCGATCATAGAGAAAAATATAGCTAAAGTATGGTACTTTTGCCCAAAATATAGTTTATGGGTGGTTTTCGGCTAAGTTTAAGTAACCGTATATAATTCATTACAACTCCGCTTGAGAAATGGTTGGACATTTTGAAAAATATGCTTGGCGAACTTACTTTTACTAGAAGACATCACTTTATATAAAGTTCTACATCAATGTTAAAAACGTCCTCCAACATGGCCTCTTTGTTGACGTAAGTTTTGTCTAATAGAAATATAATAGTTTTCCTTATATAATAAAGTTACGACAACTTTTTAAACGCGTGTATAATTTAATCGTTAAAAATCCGTTTTCTACGTTTTATAGGTCCTTAGCTTTGTATCAAAGTATACTAATATATTTTGATAAGTCGACACAATTTATAACGGCTAAGTTTCATTTTTGACTGCATAAATTTGACGTAACATGCTGAAATTTCCGAATTTATAGTTTTGTAGCCTAACTTGAAAAATTCATAACTTCTTCGTTATAGCTCCGTTTTAATCCATTCAAGCGGCCACGTTTTCGTTTTAAAGTCTATTTTCTAAATATCTAGACCAAAAATTTTTACTTAATGTCGAATTTTTCAGATTTTGAAAATAAGGACAGACCCTTTAGGAAACTTGTCGAAATGAGTTTTTCTCGCGCCAAACCTATTCTAACCAATTCAAAACAACTCCGAAGCTATTCTAATCCTACCATACACCTTCTTAGGGTGTCATGGGTTCCTAGACATCACCAAAAGTGATATATTCCAAGGAGTAATTATAGGATGACATAAATATATATAACTCTTAAAAAAACATGTAAAAGTGGTATAAACATCCATGAGACTTGCATGTTTTCTCAAATATGATGAAATGAATATAACAATGAATATGAAATATGATCATGAATATGGATGCTTACTAGTTAACTTGATGAGGTTATAAGAACAAAGGATTTTTCCTAATCACCCAAGGTTTTTATTGCACAACCTTAATCAAGAGTGATACTAGAGTGTTAAAAACTTGTCTTGTAAAATTTTGGATGATCCTTCCTTGGTCCCTTGGTGTGGCCGGTTGCAAGAGGAGAAGAGAGGAAGAAATGGTTTTCACCTTGGATATTTTATGTGTATGTGTTGTAAGAATGAGTATAATACAATATAAGAGAAAGATATTATGCAAGTGTAAATGACTCACCCATGGGGGTGGTCGACATGTACAAAAAATATATATATATATATAGATGTGTTTTGTTTTGATTAAATACATGTGTGTATAAGTAGAAGTGAAGTTAATTAAGAATTATTAGTAACTTGTATATTTATTTAAGCATTTAGGGTAGCGTTAGCTAAAAATAAATTTTAACGGAACAAGATAAAATGTATTGAAGTCATAAAAATTATAAAAATACATTTCTTACTAGAATTGAGTGAATAAATATTGATCGGGTTGAATTTACGAAAACCGTCGTAATTATATAAATATAACAATTTATATACAAAAATAAAATTTAAAACACCGGGTAAACTCATAATAATATTTTTATGATCTTAATATGAGTATAAAAATATATCGGGATAATTTTTGGAAGTATCGGATCAAATGTTCGAAATAATTAATTACGCGATAGCGTTTATTTAATAGGAAAATAAACGTTTTATGAAAAATGCAAAACCATGCATGAATTAATATGATGATAATGATGTGATGACATGTAGACTAAACCTAGTCTATATGAAATGTCCTTGATGATTGTTCGTTAATTCGCAGCTAAACCATTAAGGTTACGCGAATTTGATGCTCGTAAACCTAGTTTACGATAAATGATAAATGATGAAGCATGAGTAATGTTTTGAAATATGACCTGAAAATACGAGTTGTCACATTCGCCCATCCAAAAAGGAATTCAGTCCCCCTGAATTCTTCGTGGTTAGTCTATCTCGAATTTTGAGTTTGTGATGAATAACTAGGAGAGAAGACATGAAGAGATGTCATTATGATTATCGATGATTTAGAGCGTACAAAACATCATAGTAAAGAAAATACTAGATGAATCTCCCATGAGTAACACTTTGACTTGGAATATGTGAAAATTTTGCTTGCACTAAGATTTATAAATAACTGCTCCCAACATAACATGATCCCTCCTGAATTAGACATAGGTAGCTAGGCTATGTATAATTATGAACAATATCCCTCCAGAATCAGACATAGTTAGCTAGGCTATGTATAATTAAGGAACGATAATGTGACGTTCGGTTTAGTTGTTATAACTCTCGATGTTTACAGAGATCTAAACCTTGTAAGTGATAACGAATCAAGGAAAAGAAAGCGCTTAATGAGAATATTTTACAACGAGTGATTTATCAAAAGTAGTACATCTAAAGTCATAAGATCCGAATACGATGGAAGACATAAACTTAGTACGACATAGTACATAAGGAAAATAAGATCTAGTTTCGAACTTCTTGTCTTCCGCATTGTTGTGACCATGACGAGCTTCTCCTCCTTCTAATATGTATGCATTCCCATGAGCACCTTCAACTTGTTGACCTTGGTTTTGAGGACATTGATTCCGATAGTGTCCTTGCTCCCCGTGATCCGTAACATGTAACTATGGTCTTGCCTCTCTACAATTCCTGGCATGGTGTCCTAGTTTTTGCACTTGTAGCACTTAGCGAAAGGCAAAGACCGAGTGATGATACTTACATCGATTACATAGTGGGTAGGTTCGAGCATAACCTGCGCTTCTTCTATTGATGCAAAGAACATAAACCATTGCAGTTTTTTGCCCTCTATTCTGTTGTTGATGATGATTAGTGTTACGGTTTTGGTTGTCGTTATCATAACCTCCTTGGTCATTTTCCCATTTCCTTTTGTTGTTGCTAGTTTGGTTGTTGTGTTGTTTATGTTACTGTTATTGTTGATAATGTTTTTCCCCTTTCACGACTTGAGCCATGAGTTTTTGAGTTATCCTGATAGTTTTTTCAATTGTTTGTGGATCGGAAGAAGTTACATCTCCTTGAATACATTGTGGAAGTCCTCCAATGAAGTTTTCTAGTAATTTCTCATTGTCCGAAACCATCGATGGACATAGTGCAACCAACTCTTGAAACCTCCTGATGTAGGTCTCGATGTCATAACCAAAAAAATCACTAACTCATAAAATTTCGTTTCTAATTTCTTCACCTCCGTGCGTGGACAATACTTCTTTGTCAACAACCTCTTGAATTGATTCCACGTGAGCTTGTAAGCATTTTCGATACCAATAGGCTGCGCATACGAATTCCACCATGACATTGTGCCATCTAAGAGTGTACCAGTGGCACACACTTCACCTTGTAGTCATCCGGGCAATTGCATAGAAGAAACATTGACTCCATCTTCTCAAACCATCGAACCATAGCAGGGCTCCATTCTCAGGCCTTTGAACTTTGTGGGATCACAGCTTCTTAAAGTCCTTGTATGTACAATTTCAACTCCAGATCCTCCTGCAGCTCAGTAGCAAAGAGCAAGTCTAGCAGCCTTCACAGCGGCCGTGGCCTCGGCAGCAGCAGCTACCGTTGCTCGTTCTTTCCTTAGTGCCTTGGCTATACTATCCTCTACATACTTTTGGATAGCAAATGGTGGTGTCATTTCACAGTGCGCCATAACTCTTCAAAATAAGAGGAAAGGTGAGACGTAGCAAAGTCCTATGTTAATAATAAGCGCTCTAAAGAGATGTAACAGGAGGTGATAAGTTTGAGGTTATGTTTCAAAATGATTGACGGATTCCTAGGAGATGAATTATGAGATGTCGTAAGTGCTTCAATTGTATGACGGTTTAGTGACTTAATGTGTGAATAACGTGTAACTCGACATGTTAGTGGTGGAACAAAGGAGTGAGAGTGACTTCGCCGTTCTTAAAGGTTTATCTCGGCATTCGACGTTATCGGTGATGAATCAGCTGATATAAAAATTGTGATAGGAAATGACAAGGCATTCTCCATGTTGGAGTAAGAGGAAATGATAATGGGATGAGTATTTAAAGGCATCCATGTGACAATCGATTTGAATTGAAAGTCAATAACTCGAAAAATGTACGTATAAACCGCAAGTAAAGTGAACATGCACTTACGATGAAATGATGAGATGCTATGATGATGTAGTTATAGTCTAGGTCAATGATGCAACCTAGTTCTCTATAACTGAAGCTCGATGCCAATCTGCACACCCCAAATTACCTGCTTTCACGCAAATGCGGAATGGAATTCCTGGAATTGATGTCCGCATAGCATCACGAAGCATTAGATATATTGAACAACCTAAAGTGTCGTTTGGAAAATACATCGTTTGATTTAATAAAATAATCAGAGTTTACAAAGTGTAGGTCCCAAATAAAAATCAAATTGTGCGGAAATAAGTTTGTTACGAGCCAAACGAAGTTTTAAAGTTTATAAAACCCAAGTGAGACGCGTCATCTCCGCGACTCTATGATATGTCCATATGCATGCCATAAAGTAAATGCCTTAGATACCTGAGATAAAACATGCTAAAAAGTGTCAACACAAAGGTTGAGTGAGTTCATAGAGTTTACGTTGAAATGTAAAGCCTTTCAAAATCGTTTATGCAAGAAAGGCATTGCAAATCCACCTGTTCCAAGTTCACCATACAAAACTTGTAAACTGTGTGTTTACAACCCATTGCCAAAATATGCATAGTTTATGTTCAAACGCATGATGTCAAATGAATTCACATAACAGTACATTACTTAATCTATCAATATTCAATCGATATAACACATATGAGTGTTGTTTCAAATAATTCCAAGACCATTAGTTCATGATTATACCAAGACATTTAGTTCAATGATTATACCAAGACATTTAGCTCAATGATAATACCAAGACATTTAGTTCAGTGATTATACCAAGACATTTAGCTCAATGATTATACCAAGACATTTAGCTCAATTATTATACCAAGACATTTAGCTCAATGATAATACCAAGATATTTAGCTCAATGATAATACCAAGACATTTAGCTCAATGATAATACCAAGACATTTAGCTCCGTGATTTATGATATTGAATATGACTAAACATTCAGTTCAGATAAACATATAGTTGCAAATAATCATGAATGTCATAAAAATAGTTGAGCATGTATCTCCCCCAAAGAGTTTAATAAAAGCATTAAAACAATTGAAAATGGGGCTATGGAACTCACTTGATGAATTGATGCGATGACAAAAGTGAGTACACCAAAATGTAGCGTGAATCTCAAAACTTGACCTATTATGAATGATATGATACGTAATAAGTTATGATGTAATGTTATGCATGCAATTCGGATGATATCTATACCACTTGTGAATTTTTGAAAATAATACTTATAAAGTCCGTTTAAAATAATCTTATAACGTCTTGACCATTTTTAAATTACTTTACATGTATTTAGGTTGAAATGATATCCTACGATAATCATTTAGTGATTTATTATGAAATTATAACTTTTGTCGTAAAATAATGTCGTTGAAAATTTTCATGAAAGTGACTAAACGGCCTTGAAAAGCTAGTTAAAAAATGGTGCACGTCGAGAGTTAGGAAACGAACTCAACGGTTTTGGGAAGCTTGTATCATTATCTCAAAGTTTTAGCATTTAAGTTTTCGTCATAGAGGTTCCGATCATAGAAAAAAATATAGCTAAAGTATGGTACTTTTGCCCAAGATATAGTTTAAGGGTGGTTTTGAAAGTTTAATAAATCGTATATAATTCATTACAACTCCCGCTTGACAAATGGTTGGACATTTTGAAAAATATGCTTACGAACTTACTTTTACTAGAAGACATCACTTTATATAAAGTTCTACATCAATGTTAAAACGTCCTCCAACATGAATCTCTATGTTGACGTAAGTTTTGTCTAATAGAAATATAATAGTTTTCCTTATATAATAAAGTTAATGCTTTACAACTTTTTGTAAACGTGTATAATTTAATCATTTCAAATCCGTTTCTACGCTCTCGTATAGGTCCTTAGCTTTGTATCAAAGTATACTAATATATTTTTTTTGATAAGCTCACACAATTTATAACATTAAGTTTCATTTTGACTTGTACAAATTTGACGTAACATTTTGAATATTCGAATTTATAGGCGTTTTCTTAGCTAACTTGAAAAATTCATAACTTCTTAGTTATAGCTCCGTTTGTTGATATTGGTTTCACATACACATCAAACTATAACACAAGGTTGGCGTATAAGTGGAATTCTAGAGAGAGAAAGTTAGAGGTTTAGGGAACTTTAGTGAGAGAAAGAAAATTCTTATTATGAGCTCCAACTCTCTACCTTGGAAGGTAGAGAGTATTTATAGTCTTACAATAAAACGCCACACAAGCGGGTCGTGGATCGTGCATACAGTGGGTAAAGACTCGTCGGTCCTCCACGGTGTTACTAAACTAAATACTACTTAACATAAAAGTACTACGACTACGAGCTTTCTAACGATTACATATACTTGAGGTGACCGACTCTTTAATACCTGGAATTTCTAATTCCTAACAATCTCCCCCTAAGGGAGGTCACCTCAAACATATACTAAAATGACATTGAATACAATCATATATTACATTAACAATTGATCTTGCATTCTTGATGTAGTACTTTGCTCTGAAGCTCGTAGTCATTGATTCCACTCATTGCATGTTTGGTTAATCCAAGTGGAGGTCTTTTCTTGATCCACGCGGATAATAATGTTGAGCCGCCTTTTGAGATCATCAACAAATAGAAAATCTCTGATACATCCATTGTGGTGTTGGTATTATGTGATGTTGTGACTTTCGAACCGACATGCTCACATTCAGGATCATGATATCTTCTCATCAGAGTAGCGGAAGCTTTCGTTGATTCATGATATTGGCGTAGCCAGAGCGTGAAGCATGGAGTTAGTATATCAGAGTCATTGATGCACCAATCATGATTTCTTTCGATATGAATGTGTTGTGTGAGCATGCGGCTATGGATTGACCGCTCCATTACGATCACCAGAAACGGGTGTACCGCATAAGACAGTTAGCAATAAATCGCACGAAAAGTGTCTTTGATCACTTTCGATGAATTGAGGTACACGGCCCACGGTTCCTCGTTGATCAAGCATAGTACCGCCTGCGTGATCGTATAATTCAAAAAATTTCCTTGACAGGTTTCAGAGCTGCTCTAGCCGTTCTCAAACCGAACGTCTCAAAGAAGACAACACGAAGTGAGTGAACCAATAAAAGTTCAGCGATTGATGAAAAAGAGATTTGAAAAACAATCGTGTATTGCTCAATAGAAATTGTTTTGCAATATAACGAAGGTTTTAATGAAAATCAATTATCAATCATAAAACACCTTTTGATTTGAAAATTAGTACACGGTCGACGCTAAAGAAAAGAGTCTTTTAAGCACAAAGACCGGTTTTTCAAAGGTATCCGTCAATCCATAACCTGAACCGTGATTGATTCAAAAGATTGAATCGCCCCATTGTTTCGCTCGGTTGTCACATGGTTGATCTATTGGATAGATCTCACATGCCACCTACCAGAGCTTGTTTGATGTTGGCTCGTAAGGCTTTCCATCTTCATTGTGAATATGTTAGCATATCACTCGGATGTTCCGCAATACCACAAGGATAATGCGTAGGACTCAAGATAAAATCTCTTTCCACATTATTTGAAATAGAGAGTCTTCATTGAAAGTGTCCTAATGAGATTTATTGATGATCTCGTGGCTCTAGACTCAATTTGTGCATATTTGATCCTATGCGGAGACTAGGGAGAGGGTCTCCTTCTTCAATATCAACAATCTCTAAGAGAAAGTCGATAGATTATGTGGGTTCCCGTGAGAATGAAACAAGCCCTTTTAAGAGGAATTTGAGTGGTTTGGGAAGTTGTAGTGCAGAGGCCGCCACCTGGGTCCATGACGTCTTTGTCTTCAATACCGATGTTACCATCAGTAGCATATGAATTGAACCGGTTTTACTGCCTAAGGTTGAATAATTGGAGGGCTATTTCTTTTCACCCTTTTCTCATTCAATTCTTTTTCATTCTTCAACCCCTTCAGGGCTTACCGAGACTTCATAGCAAGAACCTTGTTGGGTTTATTCCAAGACTTAGCTGCCTAGTCAGACTCTTCCCATATCTTTTTTTTCTCCTTTTATCATCATACCTAAGAACTCTACACTAACTAGTGGATAGTCCCTGGGTAGATCCCTCCTTCTCGGCGGATCATGGGAAAAATACCTAACCTTATCATCCTTATATCACCATACATAAAGTAAAGTTGGTCGGTCTATTTGGTATTGTTCATCTCCCATTTGGAACCAATTGAAAACCATTTGAAAATCAATCTGGATACTTGTGATATATTATCAAAGCATTTTGTACCTGAATTGTTTTTGATATTTTTAGAATAAGAGCTCCCCTCAACATGTGCATCAAGTGTTTGAAATAGTTTTGCACACGGAGGCAAGAGAAAGAATTAACTTCTTTGATTACCATTTTCTAAAAGATATCAACATCACTTCCTAATCGAATCAAGTAGATAAAGCATTTTGGAGAAGGATGAGGTTTTCAGAGTTTTGCTCCCCCTCAATATGTGCCTCGAGGTTTGAAAAGAGTTTTGCACATACTAGAGGGAACCTTCACATTGAGATAAATGATCCGCTTTCAAATCATTGTGGTTTAAGATAGATGCTCCCCTCAACATGTGCATGGAAAATTTGAAATCGTTTGTCACATGTGGGAAGGAGAGCTTGTACATCCTTATAAAACCATTTACCAATTATCGTTTAAATCCAATTTAAATCACACATTCTCCCCGATCACAATTATCAAATCATTTGAGATTTGTGATCTCTTATAGATTTAAATTGATTTTGAAAGCTTTTAAGGAGAATTGTGACTTGATTATGAAAGCGTTTTAACTCATAAGGATCGGTTTTTAAGACTTTAAACTCCATTGATAAAACATGCATGAATATCTTTTTGAAAACAATTGAATGCCAAATAACTTTTTAATTTAATTGAAATCATTCTCCCCTCAATCAATGACATAGGTTGTTGATTGAGAGATAGATATTTTGACAAATAAGTCCGGATGATTATCAAAAATAGAGTCGAAGTTATTTTTCAAAGCAATTAGTTTTCAGAGATAAATGTTTAAAGAATCAGAGCATGGAATTTTGAAAACATGATAAATTATGGCTCTGTTCTTTCTTTGAAAAGCGGGTTACTGCCTGAAATAACAGTAAACCATTGTTTCTCTTTCTCCCAATTTTTTTTTTTTTTTTAAAGAATTCGAACAACATCTAAAGTCCCGTGTCATTCTTTGAATGACAACACAAAGACCGTAGATATTATCGAATCAAGAAAAACATGACAAATTGACAATATATATATATATATTTTTAAGATTTTTCAATTTTCGATTTTTATGGATTTTTAAAGTTTTATAATTTTGTATTTTGTTTTTCGAATAAATATTTACAAGAGATAGATGAGAATAGACCTTTACTCCTCGCCTTCTTCCTCGAAGACGCCAGTGTTTCTCGTTGAAGGCTTTTCAAGCCTAGTCGTGGAAGTATAAATCAAAACGCTCTCTTGGAAGAGCTTTGGTGAAGATGTTCGCTAACCATATTCAGACCTCACAAAATAGAGTTCCACCACACCTTTTCCACTTGTTCCCTGATGAAATGATGTCGAATGTCTATATGCTTTGCTCTTGAGTGTTGAACGTTGTTGCATGAGAGAGCAATAGCACTTTTATTATCACAAAGACAGAGATTTTGTTGAATTCAAAGCCATAGTAAGATAATTGAGATCTCATCCATAAGATTTGAGCACAACAAGATGACATGGCTATGTATTCACTCAGAGGAAATAGAAGTACTCATTTGCTTCTTTGAAGACCACTCACAAGCTTATCACCCAAAACGAAAGCACCTCCGGACGTATTTCGACGAATCTTGACATCCTGCATGATCAACATCGATAGGTCGTTAGTGACATACCGGTGTCCTTCAAGTACCAAAGTCCCATATTGATGGTTCCTTGGAGATACCGAAAGACCCGAATAACGCTTCAAGGTGCTTTTAGTAGGCTTAGCCTCGGTATCTAGCACACATGCAAACAAATAACAAGATGTCCGGTCTACTAGCGTGAGGTACATCGGGATCCAATCATACTACGATATTTCGTTTGGTCAATCATGATCCCCGAGTGGTCCTCATCTAGTTTGGTTCGATCAATCATGGGAGTGTCAACAGTGTCACTTGAATCAAATCCAAATTTCTTTAAGATCTCAGTTGCATATTTAGATTGATTTATGAAAATGCCTCCGGACTTTGCGAAATTTGTAATCCCAAGAAAATGACATTTGTCCCATCATTGACATTTGAAATTTTGAACTCATTTCATTTGAAAACGATCACACTCATTGGGTCGGCTCGAGGCAAAATGATATCATCAACATAAATTTGAACATGAATTAAATGTTTGCCCGACTTCTCGGTGAACAATGTTGATCAATCGCCTCTTTCAAATCCGGTAGATAGAAGAAACTTTGATAGCGTATCATACCATGCCCTTGTAGCTTGCTTTAAACCGTATAGAGCCTTCTTCAAACGATAAACGTGAGTAGGATGCTTTGATTCACAAATCCTTCAGGTTGCGACGTAAGACTTCTTTAAGATCTTCGTTCAAATGCCGCCTTCACGTCCATTTGATAGACTACCATGTTCTTACTTGCAAAGATTAGCCAAAAGATTCTAATTGCCTATCTGGCAAATGAGCAAAAGATTCTTCTAAGTCTATACCCTCCTCTTGACGGTATCCTTTAGCAACTAATCGAGCCTTGTTCTTCAACACATCACCATGCTCATCAAGTTTCACTTTGAAGATCCATTTTAGAGCAATAATCATAGCACAACTGAGGTGTACTAACTCCCATACGTCAAGTCGATCAAACTCATGAATTTCTTCTTGCATGGCATTGAACCGGCTATCTTCATTCATGGCGTTTGACATCTTTGGTTCGATCTTAGAGAGTACGGAGTTGAAGAAGCACCATAAGGCATCGTTGCAAGTTGTTTCCGCGTGGATACTGGACGAGAGGGATTTCCAATGATGTTGTCTAATGGATGATCGTGAGTCCATTTTTTGAGGTGTTCATGTGGTAGTTGTTGAGGGATCAAGTGCAGAGTCGATGTCTCCAAGAAGATGGTTCGATGATGATTCGTGAGCAAATATGTTTTTCAAATGGAGCATCTTCGGGAGTAGCAAAGGGATTAACTTCATCATTGATCGAAGCATTTCCATGATGTACATTTGAAGAATGATGATTTGTTGATGAACCAGATTGTCAAGAAGCAGCGCTTGACTTAATGATATTGAGTGAAGGGTTGACTTCATTCACAGGATAGAAGCGTACCGCTGATTGGATTGACATATCATTAGTACTTGGATCATAAAGTTCATCAAACATTGATCAAACATTTCTTTAAATCATATTCAGATGGAGGTACATATGGAGTTTCTTGAGAAGAGTTTGGAACAAGGGATGAACCAATGGGACTGTTTTGAAGCTGGGTCCAACCGATTGTCCAGAGCCATTTGACCGGTCATCATCAAACGTAACGGAATTGTTTCCATGATATTTCGGGTTCTCTTTGTTGTAGATTCGATATCTCTTTTTGTTTGGTGCATACCCTACAAATACTCCAATGTCTGCTTTAGCTCTAAGTTTCCTAAGTCTTGACTCATTAGTTGGATAACACAATGCACCAACACAACGAAGGAATGAGAGATTAGGTTTTCTATTGTGGACAAGCTCATATGGAGTTTTTCCATGAGCAAGGTGGAATCAGGGACGATTTTGGGTGTAGCATGCAAAGGCAATAGCTTCACCCCAGAGAAACATTGGAACTTTTGAGTAAATCAAAGATTGTCCGCGCTTACAAGAGTTCGATTTGCTTTTCAACTACACCGCTCTTTGAGGAGTTCGGAACACTTCTTTGATGACTGATTCCAATACTATCATAAAACTCACTAAGTTGTTTGTTAACAAACTCGTTCCATTTTCTGTCTCGATGATTCGACGGTTTTGTTAAGTCGAACCTCAGTGTTTGATGAGTTTGATGATGATATCCTGAGTTTCATCCTTTGTCTTTAAGAACTTTACCCAGGTAAATCTAGAGTAATCATCAACCACAACTAACACATATTTCTTCCCAAAGATATTCTCCACTCTCATGGGTCCACATAAGTCCATGGAATTGTATGAAGAACTTCGAGACGAAGTTGTAGGTTTGGGTTTATGGGCATACTTTGCTTTTTCCCAATTGGCATGTCAACAAAGATGATCCTTTTCATACTTGAGTCTAGGTAAACCTACAACTAAGTCCTTTCTCGAGAGATCATTGATGGTGCCGAAGTTCAAGTGATTGAGACGACGATGCCATAACCATGACTTTGTTTTTGAAGCCTTTGACAACAAGCAAATTGGAGAAGACTTCATCATATCTTCAATAGAGATGGTGTATAGATTTGAACCACGTGAACCTCTTAAAAGTTCCTTACCATCAAGTTCTCTAACAAACCAAGTATGTTTTCTGAAGGCTACTTCTAGATCGAATCAGAATTCCAACAGAGAACAAGTTATGACCAAGACCTTCCACATAATATACCCTAGAGATAACACTTTTTCCAACAACATAATCTCCATAACCCTTAATTGCACCAAAATGATCATTCCCGAATCTAATCAGTCCGATGAATTTGCTCACGGTTCATGAGTCACACTCCTGGCCATATGCTTGGAATACCGAGTCCGTGTACCACGTAACGATTTGAACGATCCGCAGCTTGAACATGAAGAATGGATAACTGGATAATTGGGATCCCCATGCAAGAATGGGTTCCACTTGGTTAGTAATAACGATGAGTGGAACACCCACATGTCGAAATAGAAACATCCATATCAGTAGAAGCAATGGAATCATTGGGAATAGATGCAATGGCGGTGTACGTATTTGACCTATTCAAAGTATGTTCACTTCTTAAGGAATAGTTCTACCGTGAGGCATCCATTTTCTAGTGGGCATAGTCTTAGCAGTTTGAGAGTAAAACCGATTATTCTTATGACCAAAAGGTATCCAATAATAACCTATCTTTATAAATGTTCTTCACTGTGGGCTTCCACTTTGTTTCTAACAATCTTTCGTTTTTGCCTTTTTTTTCTTCTTTGCACGATTATTAGCCTTAACAATTTTAACCGGGCATTTGACAACATTAGACAAAGCATTCACACCACATTCATGATTAGCAATAGAATTCAAGCAGACATCATTACAAGGTTTGCAAATAGTATCGAGAATTGAATTAATTCTGATGCGCCAAGGCTAATACTAGAATCAACACGATTCGCTTTATTCAACACAAGCTTAAAGTTCCTAGATTGGTCTTCTACTCTCTTCCAATGCACATTCTTAGCTTGCAAGGTCCTATCATTCCTTGTATTGTCTTGAGACTTTGACCCGCTCGCTTTAAAGTCACTGATTACTCCTGTAGAGGGAATGGGAACATTAGTTGGTTGATCTAATTTTTGCATTCTTGAACTTGATGTGCAAGGATCTCGAACTACTAGAAGGCACATTAGTGTATACTTTCTTAAGACTTTGTGATTTGAGCTATTTCTTGGGACACTAAAAGTTCACTTCTTAGCACTAACATATAGAATCACGAACTACTTGAAGGAACATTAGTGTTTACTTTCTTAAGATTGGGCATAGAACGGATTTCACAGCTTGGCACTAGGCATAGAACAAGGCATCACAGATTTTCCTTTTGCACCTAAGGATTTAGGACATGTTGCAATTACACATTCTAGCAGCTCTTGAGATCGTTTGGCACAGGCAAGCAAACCTAACTTCACTATCAAGAGGTTTGTTAATGAAATCCTCTTCGACAATCTCACGGAGACATTCTAGACTATCCTTAAGGTGAGCACAAGAGTCATGAAAAGCATGTTCATTATTCCTAAGATGAGGAGGAATATATTTAAGCTGTCACGGTGTATTTGCAATCTAAGGGTGACTTTGAGACAACATTCTTATTGAAAACAAGTGGTAGTTTCCCATTTCTGACTTCTCGATTCTCAATTTCCTTTTGTAAAGGCGTTATTTTTTCGTTGTTTTGGTCACGGGTGACTTTTATTGAATCATATAACTCTTTAAAATGTCGTTTAACTTTTCATTTTCTTCTAGAAAACTCTCGTTTCCTTTTGTAAGGCATTAACTAAGTTTTGAAGATGAAAAGTTTGAGAATTTTGAGAATCTATAGGAGGAGGCATTTGGGAGCATGTCATATTGTTCTTTTGACCCTTTAATTGAGAGATTTGGGCTTTCAACTTTTCTGATCGTGTTGCAATGAGCTTGAATCTGTTCATCACGTTTGTTAATTTGAAAACTGCATCAAACTCTGGAGCATCCGAGGATGTCTTGATATTTGAAGTTTTGACATTTTCTTTAAGATGTTGATATTTTAGTTGTAAATTAAAATGCTCAACTTCTAGTTTAGAAAAATGTTTAACCAAATTGTCGTGATCATCCAGTTCAATTTTCTCAGATAGTTTAGAATTAGTTTTTTCAAGCTCAATGACACGATCATGGGAGACTTTCAGAGAACGAGATAATTCATGAAATTGAGGAAGCATTAATGGAACAATTTGTAGCGATGAAAAACACATCTTGAGCAATACGAAATCATATTCTCATTCAGTGTATGCAAGTTCTTCCTTTCAATCTCATTATATTTTAATGCTCGCTCATAGTCACTAACCTCAACTATCATTGCATCAAATTCCTTTTCCATTTCTTTAATATCGAATTCATTCCCTTTTTTAGACTCTCAAAGTGATCTTTTAGTTGTTTAAAGAAAGGCATGACTTCGGTTAAATAACATTCTTTAGTTTGCTCAAAACCTCTTTCTCCTTCCGTTATACCAGTGGGTGTGATCCTTTTCTTGCAAGTTTTCTCAAAATCAACAAATAGTTGAAAGATAACATATTGGCTGATTAAGGTCTTGCTTTTAGTGGCAATTGTTCTAGGAACTAGATGCATTGGTGTATTTGGAGGATACACAGCCGCTCTAGGCATTTTCCAAGGGGGTTGGTTTCAACAATATTTTCACTTTCGCTTATCTAAATCCATTTTCGTAACACTTGTTCGGGAGTTAACAATGTCTGAGGCTTGAACTTGTTTAAGTCAATCCAATTTTCCTTTTTGTAATCATGGGGTGTGATGATTACTTTCTTTTCTTTACATTTTGGATCATCTAGTTTCTTGTTTAACTTTTCCCTAGTGATTTCATCTGATTTCTTATCTTCCTCTCGCTCAGTAACTAGGTTTTGTCTAGGTTTTAGGATTTCATTGCCATCATAAAGAACCTTATGAGCATTTCTAGCCTTTTAATGACCTCTGGATTTGGTTCCTCAACAAGGGAAATGCTATGCTTATCGCTTAGGACTCTATGCTTAGTGATCATGTGAGCGGTCAGCGAGAATGGTGTTTCCTTTGTGCGTACAACTTATTTTCGAGCTTGTTTTTCAAGGTTTTAGATTAGAAAAATCATTCAAAAGTTTTGATTCCTTAGCATTGAATTCTTGCTTAAGCATTTTAACATTTTCTTGAAGTTCTTGTTTTTGCTTAGCAGGTTTTGAAAGTTTTTCTTGTAAGGAGTTTAACTCTTGTTTTAATACTTCTTCTCTAAACCTACTTTTTCTAATAGTTTACGCATTTGGTCATCCATTTCCTGCTCACGGGTGGTCAACTCAAATTTTGCACGTTGTTCATAAATAGCAACACGCTCTTTATAGGCATTTAGTTAGAAACTACATAATCATCGGGCACATGCGAGTGTATTCATCAAAAACATAGTCATTGTTGACCGCAGAAGATGCATCACTTGGTACAACTTCACTTTCACTTTGTTTCACATATTGATCATATGGGACAACATTGATATTACCCATATTTTCAATATTTGATTCAATAGTTTCATTTGATTGTACTTTGTCATGCATCTTTTGTACATCAGAATCATCATATAGTTTTAGTACCTCGAGTAATGAGTTTGTCTTTGGATGGACCAGCTTGTGGTGAAGATGAGACCTTGGGAGAAACCATTGGAGAAATGCTAGCCATAAAATTGTAAGCAGAAGGTCCATCATCAACATCGAGTCGTATGCATCACAATCACTACTTGAAAGGCATTCGATGATTGTGACCTATCTCTGAATTGGCTATTCATCAACATCGCATCATAGGTCTTGGCATTTCCTTCAGCAGAAACAGTAACTCCTCTTCATCCAAAGTAGCACCATTGTCTTGAGCTTGTACAAGTAGCATCTTATCCTCTGAAGTAATCGGCATTCGTGGGCGTTTTGGAGATGTACATTTCCTTGCAATGTGTCCCTCACCACCACAGTTATAGCATTTGATCGGCTTAGCTTGACCTTGATTTCCATTCCTTCCTCGATTCTGATTTGCCACATATTCTCTACCGACTCCACCTCTTCCTTGTTCATACTATCTTTCTTGGCCCGGTGCACCATGACTTTCCCATCTCGACTAGAGCATGATTGTGAAGATTGGAGCGGTTCGATTTCATTGTTGGTGTGAAGCGGTTGGTATGTGTGGAGAGTATCAAGTTTTGTTTAACCATAAGGTCAGTTGAGTAATGAAGTGTCCCACGCTGTGCATCGGCATCGGCTTGTTTGAACTTGGATCGAGGAATGAGTTTGTGATTACCATTACCCATGGGTATAACTTGAGATGCTTTGGTGGTGATTCCAATGTTTGAGTAGAAGGTAGTTGAATCATTTGATGAGCTTGTCTCTCATGGATTTGTTTTGAATTGTTCAAGAATCCTCTTTTCAAACATGGCATGTCTCTCATTCGGAAGAAGGAAGGCATAGAGTTGCTCATAGTTTGTATTCTTCAATCCTTTAGTGAGCTTCACGGAAGTGACAAACTTGTGCCATTCGGGATTCATGTTGTTTACAAACTTTGAGTTAAATTGAATGTTAGGCATTGTCATTCTGATGTTCCTCATGTCATTCACCAACTTATGGAATCTCACATAGTACTCATAGACACTCTCATCCGGTTTCATCTTGAAGTGCTCAAATTCATCATAGAGTTGAGATTCTCTGTCTTCCATAGTTAATTCAGAACCTAAGAGAAGCATCTTAACATTATCCCATCAGCCTTTGCTTGTGTTGTGATTGATAAGATTGTAGATGTCTTTAGGAAGACCTTGCAATATGATGTTAGAAGCCCTGATATCTGCATCGAATCTCTTTTTCTCCTTATCATTGAGCTCATCATACATCTTTGGTCTGTCCATTCCGTAAATCAATGTACCATCTTCATCTGTATCAATTATGTCTCTAGTAGTCTCAACTCGATATGGTCCTTCATCAATGGATTTGAGAATGTTGACCCCATTTTCCTTTCCAAGACAATACAATCTTATTCGTTGAGCCCAAGAGTCGTAGTAGGTTCTGTCGATTCTACATCAAGCATGGGTGGGCGAGTATCTGAACCAAATGGTACTTGAACATCCTCGACAACATGGAGATGATTGTAAAGCGTTGGTAGACATGTTTTACAGATTTCACGGGATTTTATAACTCTATGATTAAACCGGGAAATAGATTCTTTCACGGATTTTACTAAATCAAGAGAAAACCGTATTAAAATTCACCCAAGTCGCTAGAAAATCTTGAACCAAGTCGCTAACTACTAAGTCGCTATTAAACCCAAGTCGCTATAATCCCAAGTCGCTAGTACACCATCAAGTAAGCTATATAAACAACTCGCTAAGCTTCAAGTCGCTAGAAAATTTTGGCTGACAAGCATTGCTAAGATCCAAGTCTCCAATGTGTCAAGTCGCTAAATAGCAACTCGCTAGGTACCAACTCGCTAACACCAAATTAAGCTAATAAAAGTAAAAGTACAAGTCGCTTACTTACACCAAGTCGCTACGTGTAGTGGAGAATCCACTACTTGTACTTTTGTCGGCTTGTCTCACTAGACAAGTCGCTAACCCAACTCGTTAAGACTTTCAACTACAACTCGCTACCAAATTGTAAAGCAAGTCGCTACCAAGAAAACTTTTCCGTGGCTCAAGTCGCTAGTATGAAAAACACATAAACACCACTTTTCAATCCAAAAACAACCCAACCACTATGATTCAAACCTTCTAAATCAAAACCTAAACACTTGTGATTCTAAACACAAAAGTACTAACAAAATCCAAGCTTTAACACAAGAAATCAACCAAATGATGCAAAAACCACTAAACTTTTTCAAACTCAAAAACCACCTAAAACCACTAGAAATCCAAAGATGTGTAAGATATGATCTAACCATGGCTCTTGATACCAATTGTTGGATATTGGTTTTCACATACACATCAAACCATAACACAAGGTTAGGCGTATAAAGTGGAATTCTAGAGAGAGAAAGTTAGAGGTTTAGGGAACTTAGTGAGAGAAAGAAAATTCTTATTATGAGCTCCAACTCTCTACCTTGGAAGGTAGAGAGTATTTATAGTCTTACAATAAAACGCCACACAACGGGCTGTGGATTAGGCATACAGTGGGTAAAGACCCGTCCGTCCTCCACAGTGTTACTAAACTAAATACTACTTAACATAAAAGTACTATGACTACGAGCTTTCTAACAATTACATATACTTGAGGTGACCGACTCTTTAATACCTGGAATTTCTAATTCCTAACACCGTTTTAATCCGTTCAAGCGGCCACGTTTTCGTTTTAAAGTGTATTTTCTAAATATCTAGACCAAAAATTTTTACTTACTGTCGAATTTTCCAGATTTTGAAAATAAGGACAGACCCTTTAGGAAACTTGTCGAAATGAGTTTTTCTACGCAAAACCTATTCTAACCAATTCAAAAAAACTCCAAGCTATTCTAATCCTACCATACACCTTCTTAGGGTGTCATGGGTTCCTAGACATCACCAAAAGTGATATATTCCAAGGAGTAATTATAGGATGACATAAATATATATAACTCTTAAAAAACCATGTAAAAGTGCTATAAACATCCATGAGACTTGCATGTTTTCTCAAATATGATGAAATGAATATAACAATGAATATGAAATATGATCATGAATATGGATGCTTACTAGTTAACTTGATGAGGTTATAAGAACAAAGGATTTTTCCTAATCACCCAAGGTTTTTATTGTACAACCTTAATCAAGAGTGATACTAGAGTGTTAAAAACTTGTCTTGTAAAATTTTGGATGATCCTTCCTTGGTCCCTTGGTGTGGCCGGTTGCAAGAGGAGAAGAGAGGAAGAAATGGTTTTCACCTTGGATATTTTATGTGTATGTGATGTAAGAATGAGTATAATACAATATAAGAGAAAGATATTATGCAAGTGTAAATGACTCACCCATGGGGGTGGTCGACATGTACAAAAAAAAATATAGATGTGTTTTGTTTTGATTAAATACTTGTGTGTATAAGTAGAAGTGAAGTTAATTAAGAATTATTAGTAACTTGTATATTTATTTAAGCATTTAGGGTAGCGTTAGCTAAAAATAAATTTTAACGGAACAAGATAAAATGTATTGAAGTCATAAAAATTATAAAAATACATTTCTTACAAGAATTGAGTGAATAAATATTGATCGGGGTTGAATTTCTGGCAAAACCGTCGTAATTATATAAATAAAACAATTTATATACAAAAATAAAATTTAAAACACCGGGTAAACTCATAATAATATTTTTATGATCTTAATATGAGTATAAAAATATATCGGGATAATTTTTGGAAGTATCGGATCAAATGTTCGAAATAATTAATTACGCGATAGCGTTTATTTAATAGGAAAATAAACGTTTTATGAAAAATGCAAAACCATGCATGAATTAATATGATGATAATGATGTGATGACATGTAGACTAAACCTAGTCTATATGAAATGTCCTTGATGATTGTTCATGAATTCGCCGCTAAACCATTAAGGTTACGCGAATTTGATGCTCGTAAACCTAGTTTACGATAAATGATAAATGATGAAGCATGAGTAATGTTTTGAAATATGACCTGAAAATACGAGTTGTCATACTCACCTTTTGATGGTGATTCAGTTGATCAAGATTTGGGAAATTCTTCCAAACAGGGGAGGAAAACAGGTTCGACGAGGGAGGAAAACTGATTTTGAAGATGAAGGAGATACAAGTAAAGGAGCAAAGGAAGCTGAAACTCATGGAGAGAAACTTGAAGATCAAGACATTTTTCAAACTGAAACTGATTTTACCACTGATTTTATTTCCACTGTAGAGCCAATTTTTGCCACTGCAAGTGAAGAATTTGATAAATTGAAGACGAGACAAGGGTAAGCGGTTATGGAAGATGTACATCAACTTGAAAGTAAGATTTCAAAGAAAAGAAAAGTTCAGATTGATCTTGATAGAGAACTTGCTAAGAAGATAGCAGAAGATCAAATTCTTTGAGAAGTTCTTGAGAAGAAAAGATTAAAAGAAATGGAAGTTTTAAGCTTTTTGGAAGCTAAAAGATTGGATAGAATGGAAGATATTGAAGATTCAATTTCCACTGTTCAACCTACAATTAAGAAAGAGAAAGCTCCAGAGTTTAGTTATGTTTCTACTGAAGAAGATATTCAGTTTCGGTGGCTAATAATCCGGACATCAAGAAAAAGGCAATTGACCTTGTTGCGATGCATCCTTAACGAGGAACAAAGAACTTCTCAGTTAAAGGATTTTATTCAAATGAAGAACAATCAAGCACTTAAAGATGTGATTAATTCAGTCAAAAGGTTCGAAGAAACCAAGACAACCAACCAAGGTACAAATACTTGCATATATGAAGACTTATCGTTGTCATGTTGGTAACTGGAAAATGCATCAATTTAAAGGAATGTCTGATGATCAAGTTGAAAAGGCTTACTACAGAACTGTAAAACAAGATAAATCTTTTATTCCAATGGGTTCGAAGAAGAAGAAAGAAAGATTCCTAGATTGAAGAGAAAGGCTAAAGTAAGTGATTCTCAAACTGTTAAGAAGACTAAGGTTGATGAAGATCATACAAAGTCTACTGAGAAGGAGATTCCTACTGAGAAGTTCACTGAGAGAACAAATGGGAATGATTGTGATTGAAGACGAGATTTTTATCGGAACCACTTGCAAATTCGACATCTTATCATTGATTGGGAAGTTTACACTGCTAGCAATTTTGCTTCAACATGGAAGATTACAAGGCTGGGAGGTGAAACTTCATCATTCATGACATTTGAAGATCTTATTAAAGCTTTTGGCAGAGATGACCTTAATACACTATGGAAATTAGTTCAAGAAAGGTTTAATGCTCAAGATCTCCAAGATGCAAAGGAGATGCAGTTATGGGTAAATCTTAGAAGGCTTTTTGAACCAAATCGATGATGACTCTTGGAGAACCTTATTCACATGTATTGGTACTAAATGGTTTTATTATGATTCATGTGAAGTTCATCATGTCTCTACAACTAATGGAGAAGACTTTTTCATGCTTGCTGAGAAAGAATATCCACTTAGAGCTGGAGCTCTTACAGTAATGTTAAGCTTACACATAAGAGTCAATGAAGACAATGAAAAGGTCAGAGCATTGTTACAAAGGCTTCAAGATCAGTGTTCAAGAGCTATACAAAAGTTAAGAGAAAAGAAGTGAAGTGTTTGATTGAATTCCCCAAATCCTTGAAGTTAATGTTTATTGAAGAAACTTATTGATTTGCAGAGAAATCATAAGTTTAGGGGAGGATTGTTGGGAATAATCCTTTACCACGGATAGTTGTGGTTTACACTGCTTGGTTTAACACTAGTAGTGGAAACGTATTCCCACTACAAGTTCTTCATTACCACTGCTATTAGTTTAGGATAAGGTTAAACGCGTCTAGATAAGTATAGAATAGATCTTGTGTATATTCTATTATTTTAGCTTTATACTTATCTTGTAAAGGACTCCTTGTTGTATAAAAGGAGATCCTAGGTCATTGTCTTAGGTACGTATCATATTACAATATTGCCTACGAAAGCTTCAAGGTGTAACCCTAGTGATAAGTTAAGATCACTCTTATTATTCATTAATAATATTGGAACTTGAGTTTTGTGTTAACTTATGTGTATTCTCATACATCATACAATTTGTCTTCTAAGTATTACTTAAGTAAATTCCGCTTGCTTGATAATATCATACAAAATATCATTGACACAAGTAGAGTGTCCAAGATCCATCAAAATCATTGTCAAATGTGAAGCTTGTCAGATACACTCAAACGTTCCTAAGATGCCGAAGTAGGACATGACAAGTGTGACATCTACATGGCCCTTCTCCCAATGGGGTATTGACATCGTAGGACCTATGCCTATGGCTCCGAGAGGAGTCAAATTTTTGCTGGTGGCAATTGATTACTTTACTAAGTGGGTGGAAGCTAAACCTTTAGCCTCCATTACGGGGAGACAGATCGAGAAGTTTGTGTGGGAGCACATTGTGTGCAGATTTGGAGTGCCCCACATAATCATATCTGACAATGGAAAGCAGTTCGCCGAAGGAGTCTTCTACGACTTCTGTCAAGGGCTCAACATAAAGCAGTCTTGGACATCCGTCTACCATCCACAAGGTAACGGACAGGTGGAGGTTACAAACAGAGACATTGTCAAAGGGATCAAGAAAAGGCTGAGACGAACTCACCATGGATGGGTAGATGAACTCCCTCAAGTACTATGGGCCCATCGAACACACCCTAAGTCAAGCAATGGTGAAATCCCCTTCAGCCTAACATACGGAACATAAGCGGTGACCTACTTGGGAAGGACATTATATGGTAGCTGAGGCCTACGGCAACGGAGCCTACAAACTGGCCACTCTTCTCGGAGACCCCATGGACAGGACATGGAATGGTATGAACCTTCGAAAGTTCTATGTTTAAGAAGTACTTTTACTTTTTCATTCTTGTAATTAGAAGCTTCTCAAGGGAAAGCATACATTATTGGTAGTTGTCTTAGTTTTCATTTCAAGAATGATGTAATCCTCTCTACCAATTCAATGATCAATAAGACATTTCCCACAAATCTCTTGCGTCGTTTCTTAAACACAAAGATTTGTTCAACCAAGTCGTTTATGAGTTTCAATGTCGAATAAAAGGGCACAAGGTGTAATATACGCCTCATCATTTACGCCTACTTAAACATTCACATTAACTCTCCTAGTAGTTTATGGCTGTTGTGAAAATATATACAAAGTCATACTACTTAAAGGATTTGAGATAGAGTGGGTCGCGACCCTCTGTCAATGATCAAATTTGGTCATTATATTCTTGGTGTTGAAATTTACACACAATGAGGTTGTTTAACCTTAGGATGTAAAACTTAAGCGTCGGAGAAATGGTGTAAGAGAACTTCACAAGACAAACAAAAATAATAATCAGGTGTGTAGAGGTATCCCCCCTACACTATACCATTCAAAATGAGATCTAGTGCCCTTATACCTGCACGAGGAGCCTAAGCCCCAATTAAGTTGTCTTTGGCCCAAGGCCATACATCACAAGCATTCAAATTGTTTAGAGAACAAGACAAGCATTGTCAAATAAGATAAATTGTCTTAAAGGGTACATGCCACCCTTGAAACCAAATTACTGCCAACATGGCAGCCTTCATTCCTGCTTTTGTGGGGAGGGGGTCAGAGATGGTTGAACCGAGGTAGGCTTGGCAGACACTGTCTTCTTGGTAGGAGTTGTAGGCTTCAGCTTGCGAGGCTTCTTGGAAAGGAGGTGTTTGAGGGGTGCCATAGGATCTTTGGTAGCTTCAGCAAGGAAGGAGTACTCTGCGGTTGCAAACGCATTTCCTGCCTCATCCTATTCAGCTTTCGATGTGGGACGATAGCATTCAATCTTGGAAAGATTCACGGGCTTACCTGTTTTGGCAGCCTCCTCCAACACCAAGCACCGTCCATGAAAAATAGCTGATTTGATGACCTTCCACATCTGTGCTCCCAACTCATCAATGTCGTAGAGTTCCATGGCTATGTACGGCACCACCTTCGACACAACCTCCGCACGATCCTTGTGCAGCATCTTGTACCTCATCTGCAAGCCATCAACTTCCTCCCTCAACTTAACTTCTACCTCTCCAAGCCTAGCCTTCTCACTTTCCAAACTGGCACATTTTGCCTCAAGCACTGCATTCTGACCTGTTAGGGTAATGACCTTAGCTTCTTCCAACTTAATCTTGCCAATTTCAGCTGCCAGCTGGGCTACCTTTCCACGAAGGTCTTGGACGATAGGGTTCTTCTCAACATCCCTCTCAATCTCGTCACACTTAGCCTCCAGCTTGGCATATTCTTGGTCCTTGTGCTTTTCCCTATCCAACATGACATCCATTTCCTGTCTTGCCTTGGTGACTGTCATGAGTAGCTCCCTAGTGCGACCATTTAGATGATTGTCCAACAATGCCTACCTGGCGACACTCTTATCATGAAGATCGCAGACCCCTTCAATAGACATGTTGTCCAATAAACCCTTCCACATGGAAGGGGTAACATGATCCACAATGCGGTGGCAGGACAGTGCATTCGGAATCTCCTTCGTGTCCGGAAGGCCTGCGACCATTATAATGCACAACTATTCAGCTACTTATCATACTTAAGAATTAACATAACTTAAAAGGAGAATTGCTTACCATGCATCTCTACGGTCGAAAGCAGACTTAACAAACTGCTTGCCTTCAGTACTCTTTTGACGTATGGCCCTAGATCCGGAGGCAGGGAGGGTATTCTTCCTTTTGTTGGTAGACTTAATAGCCTTGGCGGCTGTTCCCTTTCTGCTTTTCAACCTGTCAGCTATCCCTGTTAAACCTACAACCGGGACATCCTCCTCCGCAGGATCATCCGAGTCCGCAACATTCTCAACAAGCTGAGAAGGACCCTCTAGCGTAGCTTGTGGGGGTGCCGATGCAACAGGCTCCGGATTTAGAGTATCCATCTCATTATTATTAACGAATGTGGAAGGAGAGCCAACACCGTAAGACTCTTCAGCCTTATCCACTGGCATAAAGCTCAAGTCTTCATCCAAATCTTGGTACATAAAGTTTCTGAATGACATCTCTGCAAAAAAGAAACAAAAAGAAATAAATATCAGTGCTACATGGGTCCTACTTTACAAGAAGTTGAAAAATATACTTTGTACATGGTACATGATAACAGGCTTCTTGGGAGACCCCTCCCAGCTCTGGGCAATCCCAGCCATGTATAAGATGGCTTCGGGGAACACTTGCACATCAACAAGATATTTAGCCAAACGCTGATAGCATGGATCCCTTCGCACATCATAGGGCAAGGGATCATTGTATCGTTTTGCATCAAACATGTACTCCTTACTCAATAGCTCTGGATAGTTGGGGGGAACAATAGTGTTTTGCACATAGAAAAAGCTACCTTTCCATCCTGTTATGTTGGCATATACTCTCCCAAACAGGTTCGGTACATCTGCCTCAGGTCTTTTAACTAAGGTTAACCAGTTTCCCCTAGGATACAAGTTCAAAAAACCCCTTAACACCTTTAAAGTTGGTTCATAGCCGTATGCTTTACACATTACTATGAATGTGGTCAGTTTGGCTAAACCAAATGGGTTGAACCTAGAGATATGAACCTTGTAGTACTGCATAAACTCTAATATAAGTGGGTGCAATGGAATCCTAAGGTTGAAATGGCTAAATGCATGAGTGTATAGCCCTACGAAACCTTGGGGAGCGTCAAAGATACCCTGATTAGACTTGGGTAACATGACTTTATACTTTGGTGGGATCGGAAAATCAGCTATGTGATCGTGTAAATCTTTTGCAGACAATGTACATTTTTGTTGTTTTATGATAAACCTGGAATCCATTTTTTAACAGAAAAAAAAACAAGCTACAAGTGAGAAGGAAGGTTTACCTTTAGGTTTCGGAGTGGTGGCGATCAAATTTTACTCAAGGTGTAGAAAGAGATGGAGAGAGTAAAATGTGCTAGGGTTTCAACCACCCCCTTTAAATACTCTCTTTCACTTCTCTTAAGCACCGCACACGTGTCCTGGATAAATACTCTTATCCGATTTACATTGTTTTTAAATTTTAAATATAAGTCTTTTGGTCTCCGGGTAAAATGGGGAACTGTGATTCCTGTAGCGGGCAGCCAAAACGTTTAATTAGCATTAAATGCGCTAAGTTAGGTGCATAGTTATCTTCCAACTAATACGATTAGCAGCGGGATGGTATTTTTTTGAAGCATGAAGTCGAAAGCAATGCCTCTTCGCTCATATACATCACTTTCGACTGGGGGGCTTGATGATGTACCCTTCGATTAGCTCGAAGGACACTCCTCCGAGATATGTTAAAGCCCTGCCATTCGAAGGCCCCAGTTAGGATTCCAGAATATACATATGCGTCAAACCATTCATTATCACGAAGGTTACCTCAGGGGAATTCGACATTCGAAGCCTTAAGCCCTTTGGGGTAAGGTTGACGAAGGAGTAATGGATAGGAGAACCTCTTGACTTGGTCAAACCCACGATCTCCCTCTCTTTCCTGGCTTCCCCTCCAAGCTTGAGAACGTGGTCATTAAGCCCTAGCGGTTACCCACAATCATGGGACACCCCGATGATCTCCGACATTCGCGCAGAAGTGCCTCTAACCCTATTTCTTCCACTATAAATAGGTTGGACGGGCAATGGATTATGGTATGCTCCTTTCACACTCATCTCTTTACTTACACACACTTATACAACCATAACTCATACTTACTCTCACGCCGGAGGTGGTTCGCAGGGTCCTACCCCTGCGTAATCACTCAATGTAGTGTCTTTGTATTTCTTATTCTCAGGTGAAAGACAAGTATTGGCTGGAACATACACCCCTCATACCTTTGATCATCATCGAAGCCTGGTAGTGCAATCTATTGTACAATCATCAACTAAAGGAGTTTGGTATGGAGGAGTTCGATCAACAATTGTGTCAAGAATTGAGAGTGACCATTTATCCGAGTAAAGACATGAACCTTGACTAAGGAGTCCAAGGATTTCGGAAAATTAACGGAGTGGTAAATGAAACTCATGTTGGTTTTCTTTGAAGTGAATTGTCATCAATCCATTATCATCACTTGCGAGAACTATGCTAGCATAAAACTTAAGGACAAATGTAGGACATATTTGTTCGTCGATGTTTAGGAGACAATCAAAGTTGATTGTTTCATGGTCTTGAGGAATGTTTGTGGCTTCTAAAAAGGATGGGTGTATGGTTCTACCCTCATGGAAGTAACGTTTTTCTAGAGCCTTAAAGATTTTGACTTGTGTTTTACTAAGTCCCTTAGTCCTATGATGAGGAGGTATGTAGGCGAGAGTGTCCTTGTGGTCATAATTATTGGCGGGAGGCATTTTTGTTCCAAGAGATACATAATTAACATTTTTAGTTAAAATATGCAAAAGTCATTTTGTGATATTCTAGTGTGTGTCTACATGTGGACAATGTGGAGGTGCGATTATCTCGACTCTTTCAATGCATAAAAGAAATTCTTTACAAATTTTTAACGAAATGAGAGATAACCCCAAACACTCCTAATTCAATGTAGCTTCAAATGAAAGTACACAAAAATACATATTTATTATGTACTTCCTTTAGCATTCAAGAGACGTTATGCAAGTGATGTTTAAACATAACGTTTTTATTTGTAAAAACAACGTGTAAGAAAATTTTTGTATCCTAACCGTGAGAAGTTTTTACAAAGATTTAGCATGGGGTTTTTAGCAAATTAGTTTTATGTGTTTCCTGATGCAATTCCTAACTAAAGGAAACATGAGTAGCTGTATAATTAACAAATGGACTTCATAATTCATAATCCCCAAATTGTGAGTTCTATTCAGCTAGGATATCGTTCAGGTCATCTATGTTTAATTATGGAGAAAAAGGGTGTTTGTTTTATGTTGTCTAAAATTTTGACCAGGGACCCACGGATACGGCGGAACCAAATTTTTTGTTCCGTCCGTGTTCTCGTAGGGCACCTTGGGTCAGAATTTGATTTTGTCCATTTTCTTCATTTTGTCGATAGCTTTGTTGTTGCAAAGAATAGAGATGTCGTTTAGTTGAATGCTGATGCAGGATTTCTGACCAGGTTTTAATACTTATAATGTTACTCGTCTACCAATGGTCTATGATAAGGATTTAAAACATATGTTTTTAGGAGTTCATTTAAGCCCTAAATCGACCCATTTTATGTCCATTACTAATTTAAATCATTCTTTTTCACACGTTAGGTCTTTTGAAAGCAAAATGCTAGAATGAAGCATATTTGGACGAAAAGGAGTGAAAGCATGAAGAAAATGACAAAATCAAGACTCAAGCAGATTTTCAAGCCTGACGGCGTCCCAATCAAAGGGCGATGTCCTCCCTATATAAGATTTTTGATCAAATTACAAGAGACGGCTCAGGTAAAATTTTGGTTCTACAACCTGACGGAGTCACGCCTAAACTCTGGAAGGCGCCCCCCTTATTTTCCGCACCAGACACCCAAGAACCAATCTCAGACGACGTCCTTCATAAAGACTGACGACGTTACAATTATCAACTGACGCCGTCCCAACGATGACTTGGCCCAAACGAAACCCTAATGACGGCAACCTAACGACATCGCTAGCAAAAGGCGACGCCGTCGCATTTGTAAATCTATATATATAATTCGATTTTTCTGTATTTAGAGAGGTAGAACTTTGGAGAGCAAACCCTAATTCAGTTGTAGTCTGACTTGGATAATATTTTATGGTTCTATACCCTTCTTTACATCATAAGATAAGTTTGTTAATCCATATTATCATTATGTCTACCCCATGTTTAATTGTATGTGTGTATGCTTGCTTGTTGACCATAATTATCCTTGTGTTTGGTTAGATCTTTGAAACCTAGTTGTTAATTATTGTTAGGTTGTCTCTTGTCTTAATTGGTAGACGCTAGAGTAAGGAAAACTGGCTTCTTCTTTAATTGTTGCGAGCTTGAACGTCCTAAATAGCAAAAAGCTTAGGAGTGCACCTAGGCCATCGTTGTGTTTATTGCGTGAGTTGTAGCTTGTTGATAGTAGATTATTCGAGGGAGATACTTAGGTACTTGGCGATCCCGGAGAGTCTAGAGGAGAGTTACAATTCGTAGAACTAAGGAATTAGGCACCCCCTACCAAACGTAATAAAACACACCAATTAAGATGAGGATGTGACAATTCAACTGACCAATAAGAGATAACTAGGGAGTAAGAACATCTAAGTAAACACATTTTTAATCATCATAAGAGCACACCTACATTAGCATAATCTATCTTTAGTTTAATTGGTTAATTAGTTTAATTAAAAGTAGTTCAAATCGGTAGAAGCGATATATTTACCTTTCTTTCAAATAAACATAAAATACCAAAAAGAATCTCCCTGAACCTTACCTTCCTGTCATACATCTCTTCCTAACATCTCTAATCCCCTAGAGAATGGATTAACCCCATGGGCTTACCCCATACTACACTACAAAGATTAGGAAGTCTTTTCGACCCTGAACCCCGCTATCAAGTTTTTGGCGCCGCTGCCGGGAAATAGAATAGCTAGTTAGATTTCTATCTTGTTTAGGTCTACTCGTTTGATTCCTATCAAGTGATATTTTTTCTCTTTTTCATTAGCTTCCTTGTAGTCTATCTTTTTCTTCGTGCTTTTGTTCGTGGCCTCATCACTTTTCATCATGGAAGGTGATAACCCACCCAACAACAATCCACCAAATCATCCAACATATCAACCACTTCCACTCAATCAACCACCACTCGACCCGCCAAAATCCGTACTCTTGGTGAATACTCTAGATCGAGCCATCAAGGCTATAGGAACACCATTGAGCTCCCACTTCAAGCTCAAACTACGGCCCTGCAATCCGACACCATCCGGATGGTGCAAAATGGATGTGCATTCCATGACTTCATTCCAAAGATCCTAATCAGCATCTCAAGGATTTCCTTAAAATTGTTGACTCCATTGAACTTGATGCTACCACTCGGGAGACCACGTGCTTGCGTCTCTTCCAATTCTCTCTACGTGACCAAGCTAGTAATTGGCTTGAGCGACTTCCCGCAGGATCCATCTAGAGTTGGGATGATCTCACCACCCGTTTCCTCGCCCAATTTTCCCATATGGGAGAACTACAAAGCTAAAGAATGACATCTTGATGTTCCAACAACCTCAAGGTGAAACCTTTTATGAGGCGTGGACTCGATTCAAGGACTTACTCCACAAATTCCCTCACCACGGCATTGATCTTTGGCTCAAAATCCAAATCTATTATTATCATGTCAATTTCCTCACAAAGCGATCCATTGACTGAGCGGCCGCCAGAAGGCTTAGCAATCTCAATGCGGAAGAATCATGGGATATCATTGAAGAGATCGTCGGTCAGACCTACGAAAATTGGAGTGAATCTCATGAAACTCTTAAAAGCACGGTAAAGGCCATATCGGTACCTTGTTGGTGTTCTCACGTCACCGAAGAGCAACTTTGTGCTCTTGAAAAAAAGATCGATCATCTAGTTGAACGTCAAAAGAAAGTGCCTGGACCAATCCCTCGATCGACGATTAATTTTGCTGAATCAGCAAGTAACCCAACACCCCTCTCTGAATCGGCTAGTCACGAAAGAAACACTGCTTCCGTAAAACACTTTCGTTCCACCTCACCAATACCACTTTTACCAAGCTTCAAAACAAAAATGAGAGAATATATGGCGGCTCACTCGGAGAGACTTGCTAAATTTAAGGAAGAAGTTTATAGAAAAAGGGAAGAAATGCAGGAGAAAATAACTGAGATGATGAACTTGGTGAAGGAGTACACTAAGATGAAGGTTCTCGGGAAGGTGTTAGTAAGGAATGATGACCGCGCTGCCCCCACTATGTTCGTTAACGCCATTTTCATTGTTCATGATAAGGATGGGGTAGTTGAGGAAAAAGATATTGGAACTAACGAAAATAGGTCAAGCGGTAAGGATAAAGGAAAGGCTAAGGAATTAGATAAACCTAAAACTGTAGGGCACTACCTTAAGCATGAAATCAATAGGAAAAACATTGTTAACCAAGTAAACAATTTTAGGTACAATGATGCTCTTAGGAAGACCTTCTTAGGTGAATAAAGGAGGAAGAATATGATACTATGCCTATGGGGCCTTTGTACGAGGCACTTCTTAAGAAACCAGTAGCTAAAAAATAGGAAATTTGTGGGACCTTCATAATACCATGTAGCATTAGTGACTTAGAAGATATAAAAGCCTTAGCTGACCAAGGGTCCGATGTAAGCATAATGCCGTTATCAATCTATAATTAGTTGACTAAGAAGAAACCAACCAAGACTAATCTTAGACTTTTCTTAGCCAATCATTCATATGTTTACCCCTTAGGAATAACAAAGGATGTATTAATTGAGGTTGCAAGTAGCATCTATCCGGTGGACTTTGCAATTGTTGATATTAAGGAAGATGAACACGTGCCCTTCATTCTCAGAACACCTTTCTTAGCCACCGCTAAGGTAACAATCAAATGTGGTGAGGGTTTTATGGTACTTAAAAGAGGCAAAAGCAAGGTTAGGATACCTATAGCTCCAAGATATCCCTTGAAGTTTAAGGAAAAGAAAATAGATGATCATGATTCGCAAGTTCACAATAGCGCAGTTAGGAGAAAAATTATTAAATAGGATAAAAAGATTAGGGAGTACAAGGAAAAGGGGATTGAATTAGGAGAATGGAAATGAGATAAACATATAATAGGGCATAACTTCAACATGGAAAAACTTCATGGGAACCGTCATGAAGAAGGTGATACTAAAGGACGTGACTAAGGAGTTAAGAGCCCTAAAGAGTTTGCGGAAGGAGACAAGGTGCTCTTGTTTAATTAAAGATTAAAAGCTCTCAAAGGAAGGAGTAAGCCAAAATGCTGTGGCTCATATATGGTGAAAGGGGCAAAAAGAAGTGGAACCATTGTGCTATTTGATGTCGATAGGAAGGAGTTCACGGTAAACATACGACGTGTAAAACCTTATGATAAGGACCTAGTGAATGAAGAAGATTATGGTAAGGATGTCACATAGGGGCACGACTTCGAGTCTAGCTACAAGACTCATAAATAAAGAAAAGTGTTTCATGGGAGGCAACCCATGTGTTACATATTTGCTTTCATAAACACATAATCAAGCACACATATGGTTCGAATGAGTTAGGTTCTAGAGAGAGAAAGTGAAGAGAGTTAGGAACTTCTAGAGAGAGAAACAAAAGTATATTATGAAGCTCCAACCCTTTGCCTTGCTAGGTTAAGGGTATTTATAGGTTCTTACATGAAACGCCTCCTACAGGTTGTGGTAAAGACCCGTCCGTCCTCCACGGTGTTACATAACTAACTACTAACTATCATTAAATGACTACGACTACGAGCTTTCTAATGAATACATATACTTGAGGTGACCGAGTCTTTAACTACCGGATTTTCTAAATCCTAACAATATCCCCCTAAGGGAGGTCACCTCAATTACAAACAGATATTACAATTAGGTGTTCTTGGATTCTTTGATAAATTCTTTGCTATGTATTTCGTAGTCTTTGATTCTTCAGGTTTTGCATGTTGTGTTCATTAAGTGGAGATCTTTAACTGATCCACGTGATGGTGAGTTTCTTTGAGCCAACTTTGAGATCATCAGCAACAGTAAATCTCTGACTCGTCCTTTGTTGTATCGCCATAATCTGAAGTTGTGACTTTTGGACCGACATGCTCACATTTTGGATCATGATATCTTCTCATCAGAGTAGTGGAAGCTTTGTTGATTCATGATATTTGCAGCAGCATAGCAGAAGCATGGATTGAAAATATCAGAGCTAGTTGATGAAGATATGCTTTTATCATGATTTCTTTAGAGGTGAATGTGATGTGTGAGCATGCGGTTATGGATTGACTCCTCAATTATGATCAGCTGCAACCGTCGGGTGTCCCTGCAAACAAAAGTTATCAATAAAGTGCACGTAGGTGTCTTTATCACTTTCGTTGAATAGGGTTACAAGAACCACGGTTCCCCGTTGATCAGTACAAGTATTGTCTGTGATCAGGTAAAATTCCGAAGAACCTCTTTGACAGGGTTTCGCAGCTAATCAAGCCGTTCTTAAATCGGAACGTCTGAAAGAAGACAACACATAGTGAGTGAACCAGCGAATTGAGATTCACTGATTGATGAAAAATGATTTGAAAAATAATCGTGTTTTGCAATACAACAAAGGTTTTATGAAAAATTAATTATTAATCATAAACACCCTTTTAATTTTGAAAACTTAATACACAGTCGATGTACTAGAGAAAAGAGTTGTTGAGCACAACGACCGGTTTTTCAAAGGTATCCGTCAATCCATTTCCTGTACCAAGGTTTATTCAAGAATGAATCGCCCCATAGTTTCTATCCAGTTGCCACAAGCTTGATCTTTTGAGAAGATCTCACATGCCACCCACCAAGAGCTTGTTTGATGTTGGCTCTAGAAGGATTTCCATCTTCATCGTGAATATTTTTACATATCACTCGGATGTTCTGGCAATACCACAAGGATACTGCATAGGACTCTCAAAAATATATTCTCACATTCCACATTGTGTGAAACTGTGAGTCTTCATTAATTGTGTCCTAATGAGATTTATTGATGATCTTTTGGCTCTAGACTCAATAGTGCATATTTTGGTTTCCTATGTCGGAGACTAGGGAGAGGGTCTCCTTCTTCAATATCAACTCTCTCCAAGAGAAAGTCGATAGATTATGTAGGTTCCCCGTGAGAATGAAACAAGTCCTTTTAAGAGGTGTTGGGAATTATATGTTTGAGTTGATAAGACACAAAGAGTGAAACAAGAGGGACTTAATACGACAAGAAGGAAACCTACAAAAAGATGGAAGGACTTGCTTGCAAAAGAAGTTTTATTTATTAGTCCTTTGTAGTATTTTGTAAACCCTAATCCTCTAGTATATAAAGAGGATATAGGTTTAGGTTTTAATACATGTCTTCCATAATGTAGTAGACTTAAAGGGGTGTGTGTGTGTCCTAGGCGTATAGTCTTGTAAATGCCTAGGTTATTATTTTAGTTAATATTTTAGTTATCTAGACGTGTTCCTATAAACGTCTAAGATTAGTTAGTGTTAGTGAATGAAAACCTTGTTCAATAACAAAGAATTGATTAGTTTATTCCGATGTGCATGTTATTAGTCTTTGTTATTGATCCCTAGCTGAGCTTATAAATGATCTTATCAATTGGTATTAGAGCGGGGAGCTCTTGATATAGGGATCTACAAGGTGTTTTGAAGAAAAAGGTAAAAATTCGAAGCTGTTTTCAATTTTCGCAACTTTCTGCAGGGCTGTTTTCAAGAGGGCATAACTTTTTAGTGAACCGTTGGATCGAGGTGCATCTCCATATATTCATCTAATTTTTCAAAAAAGGGATTGTCAATTAGAGCTCTCAATCAAAAGTTATAAGCTGTCGAAATCTGCTGCAGAAACTGAAAATTTTTCGTAAGGTTACTACAGCACTGTTTTGAAACGATCATAACTTTTTCGTTAACCGTTGGATCGTGACGAAATTTTTGGTGGAAGTTCTTTATATAGCCATCTAATTTTCAACTTAAGGGATCTTCGATCTGAACTACCAGTAAAAAGATATAAGGCGTCGAAGTTGGCTGCTGAAGGGTTTTTCGGAAAATCGATTTTTATGGTTTTTGGAATATTAAACTTCATGAATTCGTGCATACTTACTATGATTCATTCTGAAAGTCAGTTATATGTTATTTTGTGCCTTTAATTCATGAAATAACGTGGTTTGTATCGACTGGTGGTTAGGGTCTTCAAATCGATTTTATGGTTTATCAAATACTCCAGGTCACTATTGTCATAAAAATCCTAGCATTCAATTCATTCTACAGGAACCCTTACAGAACCCTAGTCACGAAGTTAGGCATGGAGAAATTGAAACAAGATTCCACCATTCTTCATGTTGATCTGAGAAGAAACGAAGTGGGGTTTTTGTTAAGAAGAAGAAGATATTGTAGATGTCCACTGGAAAGGAGCTGCTGAGATGGTACCAGCAATGTGTTCTTAAGGTGGCTCATATACAGGTTTCAGTTTGTACTGCTTGTGGACCTTTAATTCGATAGCTACGGTTTAGGTTTCACAGTACTTTGATAAAGTACTGTTCGATGAGAAGTTTATGGTTGTGGATTATGAGTAAGAGAGAACAAAGGAGAATATGTATTAAACGCATGTATTGAATCTACATTATTACTACTCGTTAAATTCTAAGTACTGGTCCCAGAAACTATGTACTGATGGTCGTGAGTGTGAAAGTGATGGGAGTTTGTATTGTTTTGTTCTGGTCGATCATTGCAAGTTAGTACTATCTTTATGTAATACAAGGTACGCTGGTCCCAAATATGGTGTGCTGGTCCCAAATACATGGTACTTCTTATTCATATTAGTGCATGGTGATTTGTATATTGATCTGAGCACATGGGACAATATGATAATTATGAGAGAGTTCAAGGATATTGAAGCATTCGATTGAGTCACTTTATATGTTGGTGATGCAATATTGGTTCTTATATTAACTTGTTGTCTTGATACGAAAGTACTGCTTGGAGTTTTCAAAGTACTGCTGATTTATGCAAAGTACTGCTGCTCGTATTATTCTCAAAGTACTGCTGTCTCGTTTAATTCTAATCTGCTAATCTGCTAAGCGGTTGAAACCTACTGGCTCGTTATGTTCGAATCTGCTGCTATCTTGTTTAAATCTGTTGGTCGCGATGATCTGCTACTACGTATTGTTGAGGCTGTGTGAAACTTGGCAACGAACATAGTTGACACTCACACGTACATAATATAGGTTTGTTAAATTAGTCATGCATTATTTATTGGGTGAAGTGCTATGGCTGAAAAGGTTTAATTGCCATCCTCATATATTATTGGTTACGATTTGATAAGGGGGCGGTGGAGACGAAAAGTTTTATACATGCTACATTTATTTGATAATGAGACATAGAATAACTTGGGACGCTGAGCATATATGAAATTTAATAATGGTACATGGTTACTGATTATTTTTTATACAGGAGGTACGTATTCATTTTTGATGAGGTTGGATAGTACAAGGTTATTATTTTTTGTTCTCGAATACGTTTGCGAGATGGTAGCTTTGTGTTTATATAGTTAAGGGGAAGTAAAGCATGATAATTGTTATGGATTTTTGGCGACACACACATATGAGATTGGTTCAAACACACAAGGATTTTGGTTTTTGGTTAATTTGTTCTTAATTTAAAAAGGCTCGTTTTTGGTTTTTATTGATTAATTGATTACGAAGAAGATTAAATATTATTTATTTGATATTGTAGTTGAGTTAAACAGTTTTGTGTTTTTATCATCTTAAAGTGGGTGTTACACTTTGAAGATAACTTGCTTGTGCTTCAATGATTATGACAATGAATTGACGAATAGTAGATGAAGGTTTTCGTCAAGAGATTGCGTTCTCCCTATACATAGGTTGTATACGTTCGATGTCATCTATGGTGCAAGACATAAGACACAAGTTTGGGTTATTCTACTTCTTTATCAAGTTCGTTATATTTGGTTTTCTTCACAAGTGATCATTACAAGGAGCTTAGAGATTTGAAGAATCATTTGATGTTCATGCACCACTCAAGGGGAAGTGTTTGATTTTTACTACTATTGATCATTATTACTACTGCTACTTGGCGTTTTCTACTGTTTTGGATTCATTTTTAGTAAGCATTTTGGTGTTATTCATGGAGGGCAATTCGAAACATTGGACGGCTTAGATTGGAAGTATGATATTGGTTCGTGGTGGTCAAGATCATTATTTGCATACGTAGCCTATTTGGATAATAACAAAAAGGGGAAGAGATGTTTGAGTGGCATGGCATGGATTAAGGGGATAACAGAGGAAGACATACTTGTTTCATTCATGGTGAGATCCCTGATCTCAATTTCTCTACTTTATCAGCTAGGGGAAGATTGTTGGGAATTATACGTTTGAGTTGATAAGACAAAAAGAATGAAACAAGAGGGACTTAATACGACAAGAAGGAAACCTAAAAAAAGATGGAAGGACTTGCTTGCAAAAGAAGTTTTATTTATTAGTCCTTTGTAGTATTTTGTAAACCCTAATCCTCTAGTATATAAAGAGGATATAGGTGTAGGTTTTAATACATGTCTTCCATAATGTAGTCGACTTAAAGGTGTGTGTGTGTGTGTGTCCTAGGCGTATAGTCTTGTAAACGCCTAGGTTATTAGTTTAGTTAGTAGTTTAGTTATCTAGTCGTGTTCCTATAAACGTCTAAGATTAGTTAGTGTTAGTGAATGAAAACCTTGTTCAATAACAAAGAATTCATTAGTTTATTCCGCTTTGCATGTTATTAGTCTTTGTTATTGATCCCTAGCTGAGCTTATAAACGATCTTATCAAGAGGAACTTGAGTAGCTTGGGAAGTTTGGTGCAATGCATCACTAGGTCCATGACGTCTTGTCTTCAATACCGGTGTTACCTTGGTAACAACCAGTAGCATATGAATTGAACCCCGGTTTCTGCCCTATGGTTGAATTAATGGAGGGGTATTTCTTTTCACTCTTTTCACATTCAATTATTTTTCATTCTTCAACCCCTTCAGTGCTTACCGAGAATTCATAACTAGAACCTTGTTGGGTTTATTCCAGTACTAGCTCTGTCTCAGTCCGCACTCTTACCATATTCTCATTTTTCTCCTTTTTTCATCATACCTAAGGACTTCTACACTATCTAGTGGATTGTCCCTGAGTAGATCCCTCCGGCTCTGGCGGGATTGTGGGAAGGAATACCTTACCTAACCATCCTTATATCTCTATGCATAAAATAAATTGGTCGGTCTTTTAGTATTGTTCATTCCGCCTCGAAACCAATTGAAAACCATTTGAAAATCAATCAAGGTACACTTGATATAAAATCAAAGCATTTTGTACCTTTATTGTTTTTATATTTTAGAAATACTCCCCCTCAACATGTGCTTCATGTATTAGAAATTGTTTTAGCACATGGAGGCGAGAGGACTTTGAAATCTTAGATTAAGAATGAAAGATCTAATCTTTAATTATCATTTTCTAAAATGATCATCATCACTTCCCCGATCAAATCAAGTATTTTAAGTACTTTGGATAAAATATTTTGGGAAAGGATGAGGTTTTCTTTTGATTGCTCCCCCTCAATATGTGCATCTAGATTCGAAAGAGTTTTTCACATATTATAGAGAACCTGCACTTTGAGCCAAATCAATCACGTTTCAATCCCTTTTGGTTTAAGATAAATGCTCCCCCTTAACATGTGCATGGAAAATTTGAAATCGTTTGGCACATGTAGGGAGGAGTGCTTGTTATTATATTTCTAAAACCACTTATCGAATTATCAGATTAAAACCAATTTAAATCGCAAATTCTCCCCCGATCAAAATTTTCAAACCCTTTGAGATTTGTGATCTCAATTGATTTAAATTATTTTTGAAAGCTTTTTGAGGAGAGGTGTGACCAGATTTTGAAAACATTTAACTGATAAGGATCAAATTATGAAACTTTAATCTCCAATGATCAAACATGCTTAAGTATCTTGTGAAAACACAATATTAGCCTTGGTCTGGATCCAATTGTACAAAAAAAATGTTCTTTTTGATTATCCAAATTTAGACCTTGCTCGTTTACGTGCCAATAGTTTGAAAACTAACCTTTTTGTTTTGATTGAAATCATTCTCCCCCTCAATTAATGACCAAAGTTGTTAATTGAGAGATAGAGATTTTGACAAATGATAAGTCCAGATGATTTTCAAAGTTAAGTCCGAATTTTTTCAAAGCAATTTAGTTTTCATTAGATAACAAATATTTTTCAGAAGAATATTTAGAAGGAAAAATATTTGTGAAGAAACCTTTATCTTTTTGGTGACAAACTTTCTTTATGAACTTTTGTTTTTAGAATCAGAGCATGAGGTTTCAAAATTAGATTTAGCATGACTCTGTTCTTTCTTTTTTTTAAAACGGGTTACTGTCTGAAATGACAATAAACCTATATTTGAAGCCCGGGTTACTGTCAGACATGACAATAAGCCATTTGATTGATTAAGGCATGTTTTGAAAAACATTTGAACTTCTGTTCGAACTTCATCTAAAGTCCCATGCCATTATTGAATGACATTTCTAAGACCGTAGATGTTATCGATGCCAGAAGACCTGCCTTGGAAAAACTATTTTTTGTATTTTCTGAATTTTTCAATTTTTATGGATTTTTGAAGATTTTATATTTTTCTATTTCCTTTTTGTTGGTTTTATATTTTTGTATTTTGCTTTTTGATAAAATATTTACAAAGAAGATAATTTAAGAAGAAAAAAGGATAATTTAGTTTAAGAGGATGATGAAATGAGTACTGAGATAAGGATATCATTCAGCACGTTGTAGAAGAAAGAAATCAACATCTCTTAAACTTTCACCACCAAAGCACTCGAGGCTTCTAAGAAAATCGTCTAAACATGAGCCTTCTCAATGTGAATCTTTGGTAGCTTCCCCCCAAACCGAAAATCTTCGAATTAAGACCATTTCCCCCCAGAAGATGAAGTGAATCAAACAGTCTAATTGTATGAAGCTCAAGAACCCTAAGAAGACGATAACAACGAAGTAACAAGTTAACACGGATCATCTCTGCGGTTATCAAACCCGAAATAAAATGATTAATCCCGATCACATGATCTTGTTGTGTGTCCCTGATGTACACATTACTCTTCGAGTTTGAGCTGTTGTCTATTCGGGAGAACAATATATCAACATCTTCATTTCACCAAATGCATTCCAGTTATCTTACATATAACCAATCAACCCATAATGTACACATGTACCCAACAAGAATAGAGACGATGACATCCATGTAACATGTTGAGTCACTGATCATCTCTGCGGATGTCAACTCTGGAATAACTGAATTAGCTCGATCAAGTGAACATGTTGTGCATCCCTGATGTACACATATCTCTTCCTTGATGGTTGCGATCTCATCGAAATCATCTTTGCATTGTGTACATGAAGCAATAACCGGAAGCACTACCATAAATCATATATAAGATGTCGATAAGCAATATCATCTCACGCTTCAAATATTCTTCTCATATTCCTTCCCACTGATAGCTGAGCTAACACATACCAAAAATATCCAGAGACCACTTCCCCCCAAATGGTTGGAATAATACATCCTTCCCCCAAGTAGTTGGAATAATATATTGTCACACCCCACTAAGAGCGGAAACACGAGGTGTAACGAAATGTAACATCGCATAAGATAGTAGAACAACACCATATATGATTTAAGAAATGAGTTTACACTGTTACATAAAGATTTTTATAGAATGATGAAAAACATAAGTCTTAATCTTATCAAAGTTGAGTCTTTAGAAAAAGGGTCTTGGCTAAGTCACTCGGTCTTTGATATGAGAAAAATGTATGATTTCAATATGCATGCCTTCAAAATACAACTATCGATCACCTGAAAATAATACTCGAAAACGTCAACATATTGTTGGTGAGCTCGTAGGTTTTTAGGGAAAAGAAAATCAGTTTTTGTTGTGCATAAAATAATTAGTAAGGCATAAGTAAATCAGTGTTCTTGTGCAATGCAAGAATGAAGGACATGTGTGCAAATAATAGTGAAGTGCAAGTAGTAAAAATGTTATCCACATTGTGTAATAGTCATGTAATCTGACCACCTCGTGGTCACAATAGAAATCCAAATACATTGGGTACCTCTTCCCAAAGTCATAATGGGTGCCTCTTCCCAAAGGTAAACTGGGTGTCTATTCAAAAAGATAAACTAGGTGCCTCTTCCCAAAGATAAACTGGGTACCTCTTCCCAAAGATGTACCATAAAGCCTTGCTCATGATTCACACAATATGAACACATATAATACCAACAATATTGCATAACTAACGCACATCGTTCAAAATAAAAGAGAATAATATGAATTTAGCATAGCGTAAGAAATAACGTGATTGAAATCAACGTTGAGTATTATTTTCTCCCGAGAAAATATAAGTAAAAATGGGGCTACGAGTACTCACCTGAAAGTGGATGATATAAAGTATACACAAGCGCAAGCAGATAATCGAAAGAAATCACAAGCTAATCCTTCTTCAATGGATCTACATGAATTTATATTATGTATTACTCATAAGTCATTCATTAAAATGTCATACTGAATTTTAATACTAGTTGTATTTAATTAACATGTTTTAGGGTTATAACGGTACTTAGTCAAAACATAGATTAAATGCATCCTTAAATTAGTGATTAACGAATATAGATTTTAGGGTTTAATTAGGTTAAATTTATTCTTTATTAATGAATGAGAGTTTAGGGTTAGACCGAATTATGAAATGAGGTTAAATGACTAAGTATTAGGAAAAATTGAACAAGAAGGAAAAGGAAGCCAAAAATAGATCAAGACACTACTCTTGTTATAAAAATCCTTATCGAAACACCAAGTTAAACGAAACAACAACCAAGGAACACTCCCACGAGACAATTCATAAAAATATCCTTTAGACCTAGACCTTTACATGACCAAAATATCCTTTAGACCTAGACCTTTACATGACCAAGTGAAAATAGCAAGACACAAATCCTCATGAGACCAATGAGATAGTAACCCAAAGCCCATGCATGACCATTCAAACATGACACAAACAAACGCAGCACCGCAAGATATGGTTGATTCCATGTTACCATACATACTATACACGCATACAATCACAAACCCACAATCCTTATTTCCCGTTTTAACTATATTCAACCCTCATTACCCTCTATTTCTTTACATCAGATTTTGTATTGTGAAAGTATAATAGAAATCGTAACAATTTACTGTAGGACCTTAAATCTATCAACCTTATCACAAACCCAACACGTATATCACGTTAACACAAACACAAACTATGCGTGAAGATGAAATAAAGATGAGAAAGATGGTGACTTGATGTTAAAACCGTGTATGTGTAGAGATAAAGATGAAAACAATAAGATGTTTATATCAAAGAAACACACACACACACACACACTCAAGCACACCCCTCAAATGAGACTTTGGGGGGTTTATATAGTACAAGTAACATGATGCCCTAAAGGCTTTCTATGGGCTTCGTGGGCTTGGACATGGGTTGGATTGGATGTTTGGCAAGCTTATCATAACTAGTACCCATTTAGCTTAGTCCAATCCACGAGCCCGTTGACTATTCTATCATGATATCTAACACACGTTACAAAGTTCCTAAACGTGAATGACCATCATTTCTAATATAAACTATTAAGGCTAACAATCTCCCCCTAATGGGTGGTCATTCAAATGATGCTCCACTTGATAAGATCTTTACTTTTCTCGAGCTTGAACTTTGTGTGTAGATATAGAATAGTCTTGATTCTTTGTTCCTTCATGCTTTGTGATCAATTAATGTGGTTGTCTGCCGTTGTCAACTTCGTTGGTTAGGTATCTCCACGTCTTTCTCCACCATGCTCACACTTCTATTTGTCTTTTGGTTACCAATGATGTAGTTCTCGAGTCTTTAAACTTTGTAGATTCTTTGACATTGATGAAGAATCATCTTTAACTTTGAGTAGCCTTTGATTTTGATGAGAACTTTCATGTGTTGTTGGTATGAGCATGTGGATAGTCTGCACGATCAATCCGCTCCGGAGCTTCCATAAGAAGAAAACATAAAACAGGTTAGTAATAAGCGGATTCCGGCACTTACAAGTTTGAATTTCGAGGGTGTTAACAGCATAGTGTGAAAACACGTCTCTAATTCTCACAAGGGCCGTTCCCGAACTGGAGTCCCACAAGTGAGATAACGCGATGTACCGAAATACACCTACAGATTCAGATGAGTCGCGAGGTACACCAAGCATCACCCCACGATTTGTAGACCGTTTGAGACACACTAAGCGTAATCCACAAGAATTACCGGTGACCTGCTGTTAGGGCTGCTTGATGTTGACCCGGCAGAGTTTCCATTCAATCAACGAAGATCACGATGTAAACTTCTCATAAATGTTCAGGCAGATTGCTAAGATCTGCGTAGGACTCTAGAATATATCACTTGTGTCCTTATTGATGAACAACAAGCGATGTCATGTCATGTGTTCCTATGAGATCTTTTGATGAATCTCGTGGCTCTAGACTCAATAGTGCATTTTGGTTTTCCTGAGCGGAGACTAGGGAGAGGGTCTCCTTCTTCAATATCAACCAACTCTAAGAAAAGGTCAATAGATTATGTAGGGTTCCCAGTGAGAATGAAACAAATCCTTTTAAGAGGAATTGAGTGGCTAGAAGGTTTAGTGCAGTGCGTCACTGGGTCCATGACGTCTTTGTCTTCAATACCATGTCAACTTAGTGACAACCAAGAGATGAATTGAACCTAGTTTCTGCCCTAAGGTTGAATATGGAGGGCTATTTCTTTTCACCCTTTTTCATTACATTTCTTTTAATTCTTCAACCCCTTCTTTCTCCTTTCTCACATTACTCCTTTTTCAATCATTCCTAAGGACTTCTAATACTAACTATTTGTGATGTCCTTGGGTAGATCCCTCCGCTCTGGGCGGATCATAGACTAATTTCCTATCCTTAGTCACCTTATAACTCCATGACTGTCCCATGTTGCCATAAAACCATTTTAATTGAAAATCTCACGAAGTGTTTATGATAGAAAACATGTTTGAGACACTCCGAGAGTTTTATATTTTCAGAAACACTCCCCCTTCACATGTGCTTATAAGTTTTGAAAGAAATCTGCACATAGAGGGTAGAGTTCGCACTTTTTGAATTGATCGGCTTATGATAGACAATTCCCCATGAGACACGATTACGTTGCCTAGTTAAAGAGTTCCATTGTAAGTTTTTAGGTGACAACTAGCTCTAATAACTAACTTGAAGTTGTAAACACTCCTTGAAAAGGAGGTTAGACCCATGAAAGTGCATATCTATCACAAGTTTCTCGAGATGGTACATTTACTAACATTGATTCCCGTCAATTCGTTGGTTCCGTCTGAGTCGAGCTCATTTTGAGATTCAAACAACGATCATTAGACTTTTTGATCACATTTTAATCACGTCTCCTCCCCCTCAAAAATAGCATATTCGTGATATTTTTAATATCAATGGATTAAACAACATTTTAGAATCTTTTGGGGAGACAAACGGATTTGATTTAAGCATGAATTTGGAACATTTTTGTTTTATGCTCCCCCTTTAATAAAGCATAATCAATTAAAGGGTTTTAGAGGGAGTTATCTTGAGCACAAAATATTTTGAAAGATTTTGAAAAATCTTTTTGAACAATCTTGAAAAGGTGCTCAAGATGATGATGATTTCTCACCATTTTTAAATGTGGTGCACTAAAGCGTACACTTAATTTTTATTAAAAGACACGAGTTTTGATTTTAAAAATGATCAAAAGTCATCATTTTAGTCCGGGTTTCATACTGAAGTATACGAAAGCCATTATTATGAAGAAATTTTGAGAAACGACATGTTTTAGAAAACAATAAAGAACTCTCGCTCAAGCATCTGTACATACCCATATCATTGTTGAATAACATTTCAAGAAACGTATATAATATCGATTATACGAGAGACATGTCGTGAGAAGAATATTTTTGGATTTGATTTTATAATGTTTTTGAATTTTTTGAAAGTTTTATATTTTTGTATTTTGCTTTTGTTGGTTTTTCAAATTTTGTATTTTGTTTTTCAAAAATATTTACAGCGAAGCTTTTGGAAAAAAATCATTTTCAAGAAGATTCGAGAAGACGTTCTAACTCCTCAGGGGTTAGGCTTCGCATTCCAATTCGTCGAACTAAATCGTCAAACCTTTCTTTTGGAAGGGCTTTAGTAAATAGATCGGCGAGTTGGTAATCTGTCTTCACGAAGAATAATTCAACAGTACCATTTTCGACGTACTCTTTGATGAAGTGGTAGCGGACTCGGATATGCTTAGTCTTTGAGTGATGAACAGGATTGCATGATATGGCTATGGCACTTTTGAGTCACAATACATAGGTATTTTATCGAAAGTAAAGCCATAATCTGTGAGTTGTGTTCTCATCCATAGAACTTGAGCACAACACGTAGATAGAGACACATACTCAGCTTCATCGGTTGAAAGTGCAGTGCAATCTTGTTTCTTTGAAGACCAACTTACTAACTTTTCACCCAAAATTGTGCTCCTCCGATGTACTTTTTGTGTAACTTGATCACCTGCGTGGATCCGCATCTAAAAAGGCAATTAGATCAAATCCGGATTCCTTCGGATACCAAAGTCCCATGTGAATGGATGTCTTCAGTTACCGAAAGATCCTTTTAACCTCTTTGAGGTGCAGTTCGGTAGGCTTTGCCTGAAACCGTGCTAATAAGCAAACAAAAAATGAATATCTGGCGACTAGCAAGGTGAGGTACATGAGATAACCAATCATGCTCCGATATTTCTTCGGATCAATAGGTTTCCCAAACAAATCGGCTCCAATTTTGGGTGAAGTTACCATTGGTGTTCCGACCGAATCACAATTATCCATACCATGATTTTTCAAAATCTCGGTTGTGTATTTAGCTTGATTTATAAAAATTCCACGAGGGGATTGATGTATTTGTAAACCAAGAAATAATTTTAGTTCCCCCATCATGGACATTTCAAATTTACTTTTCATGAGATTTTCAAAATGTTTTGAAAGATTCGGATTAGTGGACCCAAAGATGATGTCGCCCACATAAATCTGAACAATCAAAATGTCATTTTTGCATTTTTGTGTAAACAAGGTCGGATCAACTGTGCCTTTGGTGAAATTATGTTGGATAAGGAAAGAGGACAGTTTGTCATACCACGCTCTCGGAGCTTGTTTCAAACCATAGATTGCCTTTTTGAGTTTGTAGACGTAGTCTGGATGTTCCAAGTTGATGAAGCCTTCTGGCTGACTCACGTACACTTCTTTTTTCAGAGTTCCGTTCAAGAATGCGATCTTAATGTCCATCTGATAAACCATGATGTTTTTGTGAGCTGCATAGGCTAAGAATATCCGGACTGCTTCAAGTCTAGCTACCGGCGCGAATGACTCCTCGAAGTCTATCCCTTCCTCTTGTCTATATCCATTGGCCACAAGACGAGCTTTGTTGCAAATTAAAGTCATCTCTTCATCCCTTTTGTTCTTCCATAACCATTTGAGATCAATGACGCGAATGTCAATTGGTCTTGGAACCATATCCCAAGAGTCATGTAGACGGTATTGGAGAAGTTCCTCCTGCATTGCTTCTATCCATGCGGGTTCTGCCATTGCCTCGCGAATGTTCTTCGGTTCAATATTGCTAATTGAGCAAAGGTAAATGCACAAGTCGCAATCGGTGGCAAGTTGGCGTCTCGTCTGAATTGGCCTTGAAGGTTCACCAATAACTTGTTCAATTGGGTGGTCTTTTGTCCACTTTAGAGTAGAAGGATACCGTTGGTTATACGTATGCGAGTTAGATGGTTCTCGTAAGCTTGAAGAAGATTCAGCTGTTTCCGTAGCAAACGGGTTTTCAAATAAGTCATCATCTAACGTTGCATCATTCTGGTTTTGGTTTTGCTCATCAACTGCTGGTAGAACGGGTGCAAGAACTGGAGTAGATGTAGATGATGTTGATGGAGTTGGTGCATTGGTTTCGACCGTTGTAGATGCATCTTCTGTTGGTGGTGGTGGATGATTTTGAGCGGTGCAGCAGAATGATGGTTTGATGCATTTGTCGAAGTTCCACCATAGTATTCATCGAACATTAACTCAAGGAAATTCTCCCATTCTTGTTCTTTAGGATTGTCAATCGAAGTTGATTGAGCTCTTTGAGGTACGAGTCCTGAACTGATGTGTCCAGAAGTCTGCTGGTTTAGTGCGGGTTCTAGAGCGAGTCTCTCAGAAGCCATCTGTGAAAGTTCGTCAAACTTCACATTCATCATCTCCATGATCCTCCTAGTTCTCATGTTATAGACCCTGAATGCCCTCGAGTTATCTGAATATCCAATGAAGATTCCAATATCACCTTTTGCTTTCAGTTTTCTAAGATCTTCTCTGTCATTCGTAGGATAGCACAAAGCGCCAAATACGTAAAGTAAGAGATATCAGGTTTTCTGTTGTTCACAAGCTCATAAGGGGTTTTATTGAATCTATGATGGATTAGGGATCGGTTCGAGTGAAACAAGCAAAGGGCAAGCATCAGCCCATAGACATAACGGTGCACTAGAATAAATTAGCATTGTGCGAGCAGCTTCCACAAGAGTTCTATTTCTTCTTTCAACTACCCCATTCTCACGTGGAGTTCTAACAACCGATGTCCGATGTGTGATTCCAACATCTTCAAAATAAGATCTTAACTCCTGATTTGTGAATTCAGTGCAGTTGTCTGTTCTTACAACCCTTACTGGAGTTTGAAGAAGTACTTGAATTCATTTCAGAAAGGTGATGTGATGCCTGGTGCTTCGTCTTTTGATCTCAGAAACCTAACCCATGTATATCTCGAATAATCATCGATAATAACAAAAATATACTTTTTCCCATTAATGCTTTCAACTCTCATTGGGCCACATAAGTCCATGTGCAACATATGTAACTTTGCTTCCGAACTAGGTACGGTTTTGGGTTTATATGATGCTCTTTTGTTTTTTCCTTGTTCGCATGATGGACATAAGTGATCCTTGGTGTATTTGAACTTTGGAAGTCCGTTGACGATGTTGTCTTTGGCAATTTTGTTGATGGTGTCAAATTGAGATGGGATAAATGTTTGTGCCACAACCAGATTGTTCCGGATGCTCGTGTCATAAGACATATTGGTGATGAAGAGGCCATTTGATTGATGTCGATAGCATACAAGTTTGTATCACGATTCCCAGTTAAGAGATCAGTGCCATCCAAGTTTCTAACGAAGCAAGCATTTTTCCTAAAAGCAACCTCTAAATATGCATCACGTAACCGCCTCGACTGAAAAAAATTGTGTCCCAACCCTTCGACATAATAAACCCGAGTGATCAAATAGTTTCCAAAAGGTAGATCTCCAAAACCCATGATAGCTGCTACATGATCATTTCCAAATCGTACAGTTCCCATGAATTTCCAGACGAAATTGATCAGCAGCTTCAGATTCCCGGTCATGTGCTTGGAGCAACCCGAGTCGACGATCCAAAGACAAATTTCGATAACCTGCCAGGAACAGAAAAAGAATATTGTGGAAACCATTTTGATTTTGGTTCTTTTGGGTTAGAGGTAAAATCCTGATCACACTCCAAGAGGTTTTCTACAGGGAATTCTGGTTTATCACTCATTGTACCATTCTGGAGTGTGAAAGTTCTACCTGTGGGTTTCCAAATATCATCCCTAAAGTAAACACTATGGTTCTTGTCAATAGTGAAAAGCCTAAGTTTTGCAACTAGTCTTCCTACTTTTTTAGCGTAAGATCTTTATGGAACGTTCTTCTTAACAGGCTTATCATTCACATTCTTAGAAACACAATCATCTTGATCATTAAATAAAGATTTCTTGCAAGTTAAACAAAGAGATTCAACACATTCATTAGACTTAGCAAGTTTCATAGGTTCAATACATTCAGATGAAATGTCTTTCTTATTCAAAAGCGGTAAATTCCTAGGGTGTTCTTCTACTTTCTTCTCGTTATTCAAGCTACTACTCTTAGATGCAGTTGAGACTCTATTGTTCCTTGTATTGCTCTTAGGCTTTAGTCTGCTGCTCCTAGAGGTGCTTTCTAGTCCTGTAGAAGGTAAGGCACACGCATTAGGATTCACATTTTTATGAAGGGAGGTGGTTTCAGCTTTCCTAGTCTCTTTAGAGTGCTTTTCTAAACTTATATCGTTTCTTCCATATGTTTTAGATGTGGAGGCAGACGCATTAGTGGTACTCATCTTAAAAAGGCCGGGTGCTAAAACTTTTGGTTTCCCGATAACCGCTTTTCCTTTATCAACAATTTGATTAGGTAGGGCAGGTGGAGTGACTGGTTTTGATGAAACATTTTTCTCATTGACTTTTGGAGGAGGCTTAGAAACAGACATTTTTGGTTTGGAAACCGGTTTGGGAACATTTGCTTTCTCCTCGGTCAATGGTTTTGTAATAACAGTTTCCACTACCTTTCCTTTTTGACTTTCCAGCTGAGCCCTCAAAAGATCATTTTTTGATTTCATGTCATTGTAGGCACGCTCATACGATAGTTTGTCATACTTGCATTCCTCAGTTTTTCGATCAAGTTGTTTAAAATATGAGACATTTTCTTTTTCAAGTTTTTCAAGAGCTTTTTCATATTTTGAAACAATTTCGGAGGTCTCAAATTGGAGTCTTTCATGATCTTCAACAGAATATGTTTGCAAAATGATGGACATAATATCAAGAGTCAGAACATCTTTGAAGAGAGAATCATTTAAATTTTCCAAAACTTTGATGTGTTCAACACTTTCATTAGCTTGCTTTACCGGGGATTTATGGTCCTTGACAAAGTCAGCTGGTTCTTTCAAAAATGCTTGTTCAAAATGAATTACCCTTGAGTTGATGTTATTCAGCTGAGGGGCAATTTGAGTTTCAAAAACTTTTTCTGTTCATTATCAAAACTATTGAACCAGATGTTTGTGGTAATATTGGTTTTAGTTTTAACAGTCTCTTGAAGATCTGCAATTCTAGTTTTCACATTTTCTAAAATACTTCGCGCATCACTTGTGTTAAAAGGATTGTTTGAAGACATTTGTTCAATGTTCGAAAGAGATTTGGAGACAACAACTGGTTTTGAAACTGATTTTGAAACTGGTGTTGACACTTTGTTTGAAACCCTTGGTGTGATGGAAAACGTTGATTGTTCTTTATGAGAGACAAACGAAATACCATTAATTTTGTTCCATTTGTTATAATCAATTGGTTTGATTTCAGGATGTTTTTGATTCATTTTTTATCTACTCTCCTTAGATAGTTCCAACGTTTCAAGAGAATCATGTACAATTATGGGTGCATGCAAAGGTTTTCCATTGTTCAACACATTCTGAGATTTCTGAGCTTTCTTGAGGAACGAACAAGGGTTGTTACCAAGAGCCATTTTATTTGCAGAATGAAAAATCGTATTTACTTGATTAGAAAGCATCTTGTTTGTTTTAGCGGAATGACCCGTTGTAAGAAGCAAATTATCCAATTTTTTGATAGATTCATTTTTATCCAGAATTTCAATAAGAGAATCTTCTCGTTTTGAAAAATCAGCAATCAACTGTTTCTTCTCTTTTTCAAGATCAGAAAACAGTGCTTTTTGTTTAGAAAGTTGGTCATTTAGATCAGAAATTTCCTTATTTAAAGATTTTATTTTCAAGTTCAAATTCACATCAAGTGTGTCATACTTGAGTTGCAATTGTTTTTCTCTTAAAACAGAATCTCGATAACCAATTTCTAATTCTGATAGTTTGTTTGAATGAAATTCAAAGGCTTTGGCGTTCTCTTTGTAACTCTCAAGCTCAGCGGTCAATTTAGCATTCGCTGCCTTAACTTCGCGATTGACCGTTCTAACTTTCTCAATTTCAATGCCACAGTTATTGATTAATGATTCAAAGTAAGCACGTGTTTCCTCATCAGTCTCAGTATTTTGTGCCACACAGCCTCCATTAGGATCCACATCTGAAGTTTCAGAGTTCGTATTACTACAACTCGGATTGTCCAGGTATGTATCATAAGTAGGTGCTGGCGTCACAGAATGTTGTTCATCATGAGTAAACACATCAAATATGACATTGTTATAGCATGGATCAATGATTGGTACCTCACATACTGCGTTGGCGTCATAGACAGGAGGTGCGTCGAGTCGTTGTCATACTTAGTCTCCTGATGATTTGCCATGAAGATGCAGTTCGCATTGATTTCCTCGAGGTCTTCCAAATCATCCACAATAGCAAAAATCATTTTCCTCAGACTTAACTGCATTCCGCTTCTTGCTTCGTGCTAACAAAGATAGCTTTCGAAGAAACTCAGCATTCTTTTTGTGTGGCTTAGTGGGACAGTTCCTTGCCATGTGACCCACTCCTTGACAGTTATAACACTTAACCTGATTACCCTGATTCACATTTCCATAATTCCCAACGACTGGAGCTGCAACATTCCTATTCTGATTACCCACTACTCTATTCCCAACATTCTGTCCCATCTGATTTCCAACATTCTGACCCAACTGATTACCCTGATACGGAACCGCCTGATTACCCATACGAAATCCAGTAGCATATCCTTGCTGATTCCCAATAACTCCAACCATTTGACCTTGATTACCCATATTCACACCCGGCTGTGCAATTTCCTGTTGCGAGTGTTTAATGAAATCCTTTGGTTGTTGTTAGTTGGTGTGGAATAGCGACTTCTGAATGCTTTACCCAATAAAGAAAATACCTGTAGCAAAGCTTCTTCTTGTTCAGTTTCAGGATCAGTGATTCCTTGTTCCTGGTATTGTGGATACTGTTGTTGTTGAATGACTTGTTGTTCTGGTGGATAGAATTGTTGTTGAGGGATAACAGCTTGTGGTTGTGGAATGTATTGCTGCAAGTTGTTGTTGGTGGAAGATGATGAAGCTTGTTGTTGTGTATTCACTGAAGGTTGAGTCCTTGCAATAAGTGCCAAAGGATCATGATTCTTTGCCAATCTTTCTTTCCTGACTTCATTCACTTCATTTTGGTTTTGTTTCAGAAAATCGTTGAGTTGATCAAAGTTCACCTGATGTAAGTCTTTTGTTTGGTTGACAATAGTGACATATCGTCCCCATTCTTCTGGAAGATTGTTCAGGAACTTGATGTTTTGAACGATAGTTCTGGGTGCTAACTTGTTTCTGATAAGCTCATTCATCAAAGTACAAAACCTTCCATAGTAGGATTCAATGGATTCTCCCGAGTTGAAGTGAACTTTTCCAATTCAGTTAGCAGCTTGTTCTCCATGTCTTGTTGACCAATTTCTGTTCCATGACAAAGCCGTCTAACACGTTCCCACATATCGAAAGCAGTTTCACAACTATCTACAGCAACAAAGATGTCTCTTGGTAAACCCAGTTGGACAATATGAATTGCCATGTCATCTGCATCGACTTGTTTTTGATCCTCTTCAGTGTATTCTGATTCGTTTTAAAGACGAGAGGATGGTGGGATGGGAGGTGTTGCATCAGCATTTCCAGGGACTTGGACTTGTTGAGGTATGAAGGGTCCATTCTGAATGGATTGAATCATCAATTTTCCATTAGGTTTGGTCTTGATGTAACGAAGCATACGACTTGTCCATTGAAGATAACCACCTTTATCCAACATAGGAGGACGGTTTTCAGCACCGGCTGCATGAATGTCTTGTTGAGTTGCCATTGATGAAGGTATGTTATGATAAAGTTGATGTAGGATCGATTCAACGATAGAGGAGTTGTGTTTCAAAAGATATTGCCGTTTGAAGTTTTTCTGAAAGTCGTACTCGTGAACTTGGTCGAATGAAAATTTTTTCTCCCAAAATTTGAAATTCACTATAAAAATCAATTCTAAGGTCGTATGAAAATTTTGAGTTATGACAATTTTGACGCCAAATTTGACCGACAAAATTTGAATTTGGGTCCAAAAATTTGAATTTTTGACCAAAATTTTCCAAGTTAAACCAAAATTTGAATTTCGCGTAAAAATTGAACGTTTAGTCTCCTCAAAAATTGAATTTTTTTTTTTTTTTTTTTTTTTTTTTGAAAATGAAGAGCTTAGGCGTAGACACACGAAGTTACGAGTAGATGATGCTTAGTCATAGAGATTGTGCTTAGGCGTAGAGATAACTTACGCGTAATACCCAAGTTACGCGTAACAATAGAGTTATGCGTAGACTAAAAACTTAAACGTAGAATCCCTATGCGTAGTATTTACTTATGCGTAAGACAAGCTTAGGCGTAAGAAAATACTTATGCGTAAGAAATTATACGCGTAAGATTTAGCTTATGCGTAAATCTAGGGTATTGCCCAAAAATCCTTTACACTATCACAGTGTAAAAGATATCCAAAAGTCGAAGTGTTCCACAAACTTATCCAAGTGAGGGAAGCACTGAGTAATCGTTATAGCTCGAAGAAACTGCACAAAACTCTTATGCATAGAAACTTATGCGTAGAAATAGGGTGTTGACTTTTCTTACGCGTAGAACTAGGGTTTTGACCTACGCGTAAAAAATTTCCAGTGATTCAAACAATTTCTCTTGCACAAACAGCCTTAAAAACACTCGAATAACACAAAATTGTTGACCTTTTTCACCCAAAGTGCTTAGATAGCTTATGCGTAGAAATGACCTACCCAATTCGTACGAGTTTAAAAATGATTAAAACACGTAAAGCTTCGAACTTTTTGCAAAAAACTGAAACTTTAACACCAAATAAAACTTAAACCACAAGAATCTTGAATTTTTAAGTGTAAAAATCAAAGCTTTAAGCGTGTCAAAGATGTATAGCGAGAGTTTTACGCGTATGGTACCAAAACTTCAAAACAAACACAAACACTCCTAAACCATTGTTAGGCAATTGATACCAATTGTAGGACCTTAAATCTATCAACCTTATCACAAACCCAACACGTATATCACGTTAACACAAACACAAACATATGCGTAAATAAAGAAGGAAAGATTAAGATGATGGTGACTTGATGTTTATAAAACCGTGTATGTTGTGAGAGAAAGATGAACACAATATGTTGTATTGCTCAAAAGAAAACACACACACACACTCAAGCACACACCTCAAATGAGACTTTGAGGGGTTTATATAGTACAAGTAACATGATGCCCTAAAGGATTTCTATGGGCTTCATGGGCTTGGACATGGGTTGGATTGGATGTTTGGCAAGCTTATCATAACTAGTACCCATTTAGCTTAGTCCAATCCACGAGCCCGTTGACTATTCTATCATGATATCTAACACACGTTACAAAGTTCCTAAACGTGAATGACCATCACTTCTAATATAAACTATTAAGGCTAACATTTACACCAATACAAACCATGCGACCCACATGCAGAGAAAATGGATCTGCCACCAAAGACACACACCCACCTTGCTTCTTTAACTTCCGAAATACATGAATATAAACCAACACATACGAAATTCATGAAATTTTAAGAGACATGATGGTATTTATGATAGCATGCATGTAATTATAAACCAACACTACTTTTTATACTCCCGCATGCATTTAACCAGTTTTTAAAATACTTTTTAACATCAGGTTTAAGAGGGTACAACACACCAATCACACACACATTTGAACGGCCCTACACTTTCTATGACTGACCACTGATAACATCAAATAGTCCTGAATATTAAGTGTCAATATCCCCCGATAATGCTTGTAATTTATATCATTTATATGGATTTACGCTTGTTTTCCACTCTTTTCTACTTTCAGGTAAATTACGAGCATTGGAGCTAAAGAGACGCGAAATTGGAGAATTATCCAAGATTTATCAGAGTATGCTCACTTTGAAGAAGTTACGGCGTAACTCATCTCTCACATTACACCGTAACTAAAGCGTTACTCCGAAAGCCAACTCATTCGAAGATTACGGCGTAACTCTCACAATGGACTACGACGTAACCATATTAGGTCAAATGAGGTTCCACGCCGCTGATAACTACGCCGTAACTCTTGTTTAAACTATGGTGTAACCAAGAAAAATTGAAGATACGGCATAACCACTTATAAGGTTACGCCATAACCAGCAGATCTAGTACAAATTACGAAGAAATTGAAGATTACGGTGTAACTATTATATTAGTTACGCCGTAACCCAGATCTGGCCTATAAATACCCCACGATTTCTAGCATTTCAAATCATCCCATTCCACACACCACAACCAAAGAACATGGGAAGAAGCCAAAGACAGGTCTAGAGGAGCATACAGAGCTGTCTCCTAGGGAGAAATCACTCCCCTACGATAAGCATTAGCATTTTATCTTTTCTTTACTTTCGATTCATGTATTTCGTAACATTGAATATTGAATTGATTTGTATGGTTAATATGAGCGGCTAAGCACCTTTTGGTGTTGGCCTAGTTATGATTCCTTAATTGTTTTGTTCGCGTTTACATTACTTCCGTATAATTATTTCTAAGTGTATGCATGCATAGTTTATTGGTAGCTACCCTTGTTTCGGTAGTTTTGAATGGCGGAAGAGGCTAGTTGCTTAGGAGATATGACCAATTGACCCTAAGTGAGTAAACTAAGACGGGAAGGGTAAAATATGACCAACTGACGACCCTTTCTACATTTACGATTTAACCAACTGATCACCTACCGTTTGGATGAACTTAAGAATTATGGGGTGAGTGTTTAAGTTGCTAATGCCTGGGCACTCACTATTATAAGTCTAGCATGTAGCGGTACTTAATGACTCGGCTTAGGGGACCAGGAACAACTGGACTTATGAGAGGACACCTGACTTCTCCAGTGGTGGCATCTTTGCTGATAGGTTAGGGCGAATTGACCAAATGCTGTCCTCTCGACTTTGACCCCACCTGAAGTAATTGGAAGTAATTAGACGTAGGCATTACTAGCTAGGATGATTGACTAGGTTAGCACCACTCTCCTCTATTGATTGAACCTTTGCCTTTATTTTCTTTTATCTATTTTAGTAGTTAATTAATTAATTCCTTATCGAAATTATATTAAAAACTGTGACACATATACTTAGTAATAATCCAACACACATAGCTCTTGGGACGACCTCGGTTTTACCGAATACTACACTACACACGACCGGGTACACTGCCCGTTAGTGTATTATGGTAGACCATAGGTATAACGAGACTATATAAATATTAAAACCTGGTCTGTAAAACCTGCATCATGTTTTTGGCGCCGCTGCCGGGGAGTTATATTAGGATTGCTATTAAGTCTTTCATTTTCGTTTTGTTTTAAACTTTTCTATATTTCTCATGATCTCTATTCAAGTTTTCAGGTACCATGGAAGTTGTTAACATTGATGACCACACTCTTGAGGAATATTTGGCGTTCACAAGAGCAGAACAAGGGCCGGGTCTCGTAAGACCGGCGATTGGAGCTGATGTCCGTTTCGAAATTAAAGACCAATTTATGAGGGAGCTTCGTGCTAACCCTTTTTCCGGAATCAGGGACGAAGATGCATATGAGCACTTTGAAAATGACCTATACATCGCAAGCCTTTTTAACATTCCAGGCGTGTCTGATGATGCCATTATGCTAAGGGTATTCCCTATGACTCTTCCTGGGGCTGCCAGAAGATGGATTGAAAGATTGCCTGCCAGGGAAGTTAATACCTGGGCTCTACTCAAGAAGCACTTTATTCAAAGGTATTGTCCGCCGTTGATGATTTCTAACCAGCTTCAAGCAAGAAGACGATAAAACATTGTACCAGGCCTGGGATAGATACAACTATCTCCTTTACAAATGTCCTACTTATGATCTGAACAACCAGCAAAAGGTCAACATCTTCTACAAAGGAATCAACGTGACTACAAGACAGATGCTGGACTATCAAGGACCTATCCTGAACATGACTCCTACTCTAGAAATTGAAGCCATTCAAAAAATGGCTGATCATTCTCAAAAATGGCACGATGAAGGAAGAAAAAGAAACCAAGGCGCGATATGCAAAAGAATCTAGGTCAAAGAAAAAGAAACCAAGTTTCGATGGAATTGCGGCCATAACCAACAAGCTAGAGAATCTAGGTCGCGATATGCTAAAAATCAAAGAAATTGTTCTCGCCATCCAAGTTGGCTGCGAAAACTGTGGTGGGGGACATCTGACTAAGAATTGTCCTAAAGTTGATGAAGAAAATTTTATCGAGGAAGCTAAATATGGAGAGAATCGACCTTTCTACGGGGATAATCGTAATGGCTATCGTCGAGGACCCCCACCATATTATGAGCGTAGTGAAAGGAGAACTAACTTGGAGGAAATAATTAACAAGTACCTTGTGGACTCAACCAAGAGGCAAAAGGAGCAAGAAGAATGGCTGAAAAATTTCCAAGATAATACAAACAAGAGCCTTTCTTCCCATGACGTATCACTAAAGAACTTGAAAACTATGATTGGAAAGCTTGGCGACGAGGTACAAAAGAGAAATGAGGCACAAAAAAACAAATCTACAATATGTAAGTGATTCGAAAATGACAAGTACTCCGATGAGTCTAATACTGAAGGCGAAAGAGAGCTATGCCGTAATCAAATCTCAGACTTACGGCGTAACCAGGATGCAAGCAATGACAAGTTCACCGAGGGTGACAAATCTAAAAGGAAGAGTCATTGGTGTAAGGCTATTGCAATTGATGATGGAGAATGTTACAGCTTATGGGCCTCTTGTGACCCTCGGAAAACCTGCGATGGAGGGGTTGATAAGGAGAGGGTTAATGATGACAGATACATGTGGACTACACTTAACGATGAAGAAAGGTTAGCCAAGTTCTCGATTAACGAAGTGGAAGGACCACCTATCAAGCATTACTGGAGACCCTTACTCATCACGGAAGATGAGATCACACAAGCATGGCCGACCTGCAACCCCTTTTGTGAGTATTGCAATGGAGGATATAATGTGAAGAACGAAGTTTGGATATGCCCACATGAATCAGGGAGGCATGACGTTCATTTTGGGGATTTGTCATTCATAGGTTGGTACTCAGTAAGGTTCGGTGACATAATAATTAATTCGGTCTTGTTTAGAAATCTGGAACTCAAATATGAAAAACATATTCTTCAAAGAAAAACCATTAAGCCCCTCGATGATATTCCTTCTGGCTATAACAATGACGAAGGGACTCAAAATCATTGGTGTGAACAAATTAAAACCACTGATGGTAATGTTTGGGCTTCCTGCAACCCTTTTGATTATGAATGTAACGGGGGAAGCAGCATTGAGAGAGCTGGAGAAGACGTGTTCCTATGGACCTCAAATAATGATTCGAAAAGAACAGAATTGCCTTGGCCAGATGATCAAGGATTCGATGATTGGGTCAGAATCAAATACAGAAAAATTGACGCTTTAACTAAGGAGAAAATCTGGAATGGATGTATGAGTAAAGATCAACCTAACAACGAAGTTCCAAATAGAGAATCAGATGATGACACCGAGGAATCATCAGTGAAGGAAAAAGAAGAATGCAAGCAAATACTCGTAGAAAATTCACTCAACGATAACTGACTTAAAGATACCAATTCCGACGACGATGATTTTGATTACCTCGAGCTACAAGGTGAAGACGGTTTCATTGACCCTGATGATGAAGTACACGAGAAAAGAAGATGCAAAGTTCTTGGCATCCCGTTTAAGAGACCGCCACCAATTATAGCCGAAAAATATGAGTTCAGTCGATACCAATTAGGACCGGAGGAAAAATTTTGCAAAATTCGAAAGATCGAAACTAAAGAATACCTCCGCACTGCCACAAATGTCGCTTGGGTCAGGCATAACTTGATGAAAGACATGGAGGAAGTCGGCCAAGTCCGAAGGCCCCCATAAAGCCCCGCGGCTCTGAGTCTAACTTAAAGACTAGTAAATAAAGAAAAGTGCTCTTTCGAGAGACAACCCGAATTATCCCTTTCTTTTATTTTGTTTCCATTTCTGTAGGGTTTTGCGTTTTTAACCAGTTTTGCAGGAAACTAGGAAGTGATTGCTGCTGCAGTTTGCTGATCTGACCATAGTTACGGCGTAACTCATTTCATTGATTACGCCGTAACCAACCCCTTGCAGTAGAATTTTAGACGCATTACCAATTACGGTGTAATACCATCTCAGTGGTTACGCCGTAGCCACTCCCTCAAAGAGTTACGACGTAACATTTCTCTGCTTTACTTCTTTCATTTTAAAACACAATAACCTTGTATTAGTATTTTAAATGAACTTTGTGGGTGTGTTCCCTGTAAACCCTCACGAGACTTCACTCGTCCACTTGGGACACCAAGTGGTTTAAAAGGCTTGTTGCATATGCTAAATACAACCGTGATTCCTACGAAAGTGAGTTAGTTTTTTTTATTTTTCATTTTTTTTCTTTTTTAGAATTATGCTTGTCGGTAGTGTAATTTCAGGGATTGAAGTTTGTTCATGATGCTTATACGAAGTCACGTCTTTTTTTCGTGGGACTTCTTTCTTTTTGGAGCAAATTTCAGGGAAGTTCTCGCTCTAATTCTACTTTTCTCTTCACCTTTATTTAACGCTTAGTACAAAAGGGACTTTGTACAATTCAAGTGGAGGGACGGGAGTAGAATTACCTCTTGAACTTTATTTTTTCCCTCGTTTTTCTAGTTTATTTTCAAAAATTATGCCATTTTTAAAATTTTTTCATGTTTTTCTTAACCTAACTAGATTAGATCTTAGCCGAGCACATACAACCATTGATATTATATGGTAAGATTAGCCTTATCCGTTTTCAATATTTTACCTCAAATCCACCAAATTATGAGTGTGCCGGTAGCTTGTAAACTTTAGAACTTGGCCTTTGCATCATTTCGAGACCATAGACGAGGTATGTTGAGTTAGCTTGATGTAAATGGACTTTTTAATTTAAGAAGGCAATATTATAGGATTATCACCCAAATAGACTACCATTGTGTGTCTATCGATTAGTCACCTCGACTTCTCGACCCTCATGTGAAACCCTTTTGTTGCACTCACCTTTAGTGCAAGATACCCCTAGATACACCCATCTGAGCCATTCCTTTCATTTTGTGAACCCAATATATTGTTTCGATACACCTATACACCTTAGCCTACCCTGTAGTCTTTATTTGTGATTGGGAAGTCATCATTTGCCTAAGTTCAAGGTTCAAGTGGAAAGGTTCGGAAATCACGCTTTCGTCAACGACATATTCTTGAAGATCATTGAAGACCCCCCGAATTCCCGTTGTTCATCTCAAGTGAGGGGATATTATATTTAGTTATTATTGTAATAAAAAAAATTGTTATGTTATTCAGTTATTGTAAAGTGCATTGTTATAAGCACTATGTTATGAGCTTATATAGATTTAGTATCGAGGAGGCCACCTCGGTCACATTCAAAGATTGGAGTTGGTAATTATGCCAACAGTTGGAGAAAAGGTAGTGTGCCCATCATGACGATCTCTAATGACACATCCACCTAGTATTTCATGATCTGGTTTCTTAACTTCAAAGCTTGAACTTTGGGCGGACGGTAAGTGGTGATGACTTGGTTATAGATTTAGACTACCTGCTTGATTTTTATTTTACACCATTTATATATCCCATGTCTTATCCTACCCTTTAGTCATGAAGCGTGTCTAGGTGATGCAGCGAGCAATCTTTGGTGTCTTGGCCATGGATTTGGTCATGTATCATTGATTTTGTCCACTTCGCCGTGACATGTTAGTAATGACTAGTCACCCCTTAACCTTTATCGTGTCTACCCATATTGCTTTGAAAGTTGTTTAGCCCTTAACTCTAGTGGTGGAGATTTGTGTAACCACCAAGCTAATGATAGAATACATGCTATGACCGTGCGATTGAGTGATCACCCCGAAATTGACACTTAGAATAGTTGAGAGATTTGAGTGTTTCGTTCCCATTTCGTGATGTGTTCGGATTTGTTTTATTCTAGCATAAGGGATTTGTAAACCTATATTTTCCAAGTTATGGGAGATATCTTTTTAGGAATCTTTCTAATAAGGTCTACTTGAGGGCAAGTAGAGTTCAAGTGGGGGGATATTTGATAACATCAAATAGTCCTGAATATTAAGTGTTAATTTCCCTCGATAATGCTTGTAATTTATATCATTTATATGGATTTACGCTTGTTTTACATTGTTTTCTACTTTCAGGTAAATTACGAGCATTGGAGCTAAAGAGACGCAGAATTTGAGAATTATCAAAGATTTATCAGAGCATGCTCACTTTGAAGAAGTTACGGCGTAACTCATCTCTCACATTATGCCATAACTAAAGCATGACTCAGAAAGCCAACTCATTAGAAGTTTACGGCTTAACTCTCACAATGGACTACGACGTAACCATATTAGGTCAAATGAGGTTCCACGCCGCTGATAACTATACCGTAACTCTTGTTTAAACTACGGCGTAACTAAGAAATATTGAAGATATGGCGTAACCACTTATAAGGTTACGCCGTAACCAGCAGATCTAGTGCAAATTACAAAGAAATTGAAGATTATTGCGTAACTATTATATTAGTTACGCCGTAACCCAGATCTGGCCTATAAATACCCCACGATTTCCAGCATTTCAAATCATCCCATTCCACATACCACAACCAAAGAATGTGGGAAGAAGCCAAAGGCAGGTCTAGAGGAGCATAGGAAGCTGTCTCCAAGGGAGAAATCACTCCCTTACGATAAGCATTAGCGTTTTATCTTTTCTTTACTTTCGATTCATGTATTGCGTTTACATTACTTCCATATAATTATTTCTAAGTGTATGCATGCATAGTTTATTGGTAGCTACCCTTGTTTCGGTAGTTTTGAATGGCGGTAGAGGCTAGTTTCTTAGGAGATATGACCAACTGACGACCCTTTCTACTTGTGCGATTTGACTAACTGATCACCTACCGTTTGGATTAACTTAAGAATTAGGGGGTGGGTGTTTAAGTTGCTAACGCCCGGGCACTCACTATTATAAGTCTAGCATGTAGCGATACTTAATGACTCGGCTTAGGGGACCAGGAACAACTGGACTTATGAGGGGACACCTGACTTCTCCAGTGGTGGCATTTTTGCGGGTAGGTTAGGGAAAATTGACCAAATGCTGTCCTCTCGAGTTTGACCCCACCTGAAGTAATTGGAAGTAATTAGACGTAGACATTACTAGCTAGAATAATTGACTAGTTTAGCACCACTCTCCTCTATTGATTGAACCTTTGCCTTTATTTACTTTTATTTGCTTTAATAGTTAATTAATTAATTCCTTATCGAAATCATATTAAAAACTGTGACACGTAGACTTAATAATAATCCAACACACATAGCTCTTGGGACGACCTCGGTTTTACCGAATACTACCCTACAAACGACTGGGTACACTGCCCGTTAGTGCATTAGGGTAGACCATAGGTATAACGAGACTATATAAATATTAAAACCTGGTCTGTAAAACCTGCATTAACCACCAATGATACCATACAAGTTACATCAAGACCATCCATCACAGTACACTTGACCCCCACATTTCGAATTCAGAACATGCCTAGATGAACAAGTTTTAACACAGTTAGACACTTGCTTCTTAAACCTTGGCTTGACACAAGATTTACAAACACAACACTAGGGTTAAACTAGGCAAAATACATGCGCAACCCACACAAAATCATAAAACACAACCTGTTAATCGCTTACTCTAGCTTTTCTGTTTTTGTGAGCCTCATTGAATGACCAACGAATGTTTTAACCACAACAGCTAGGGTTTAGGGCATAACGGGACTCGACATGAAATAAACCATGAGACTCGACACTCATGAAACAACGATGGACCATAGAGAACAAGGTCAGATAGGGGAAACATACATGACATCAGAATTTATTTATTTAGATCGCTGGGTGAAGTATTAAGTCTGTTTATACTTATATTCATATTGATAAACCATTGAATCAAAACAACCTAGTTAGAAACGAGTGGTATCATGTTTTTGATTAAGATTGGTATAGGTGTGTCGCATGATATGTTAATAACAAAATATGATTTAGCAAGGGTTACCTTAGGACGGTTTATAGAGTCGAAAGGAAAATAACAAGGGCACACTACACCACCAGGAACTTCTATGGATTGACACCACTGCTGCCACCTTCGACTACTTCTATCTTGGAGAGGAACACAATACTACTGAAGTTATTTTTTTTTTGTTATTCTGTATCGATTTAAGGGATGGTTAGCATGATTTGTGACACAAAAGGAAGGAGCGTATTATAGAGAAATCAAAGGAGACGCATTATAGGGAGGAACGTGTGTTTCAAAAGGTTAGTTTCAATTTGATAGCAATTAGGATTGATTGATTTTTCTTTGATTGAGTAAGTTACATGTGATGATAGGACCTGAATGGATTGATTAGGGGGATATGGGACAAAAACCTGAAAAAGGGTATAGGGAGAATTTAAGATAGCTAAATTAGTGTATAAATTTTATTATTACAAGATTTATTAGGTTATTAATCATAAGGTGTCAATTAAAAATAGCTACAATACTTAGTTTAAATTTTATAAGCGGAAAAATAAAGTGCGTTCAAATCTTAGATGAAGTCGAGTACTGTGTTAAATTAATGTTAACTAACCGGATCAAATGGCGGTTCACACAGTATTACCCCGTTAAAAGGAATTTCCTCCTGAAATTCAATCGATTCTACTCTAAGAATTGTTACCGAATACCTGTGGGGTATTTGGGTTTTCATATTGGGCCAACTAGTTCGATTAGTTAAATTTACCAAAGAGTTTAGTCCAGGTTTACTTGTACATTGGTTCTAATAATAAGCCTAGTAGCAAGTTTTAAATTTTTCCCATTAACAAGTTATAAATTAAGCCAATAGGTTTACATGTGTTAGGTGAATTCATTAGCCCACAATTGAGGCAGGAATAGTATGTGCTAGAGAGATTTATTATAGTGGTATTTATGAATAAAGAGGAAAATTATTGTCTATGAAAATCGCAGGAGTGGAGATTTAAAAATGATATATGTTATGAAGATTAACTAATGGGTTAAGAAATGTTGTTTATCTTATTTGGCGAATGTGATAATTGAAAAAGGAAAAAAAATGATTTTGCATGTGCTTATTATGAAAAGATGTTCCGCTGATGTCAGTGATGAGTTGTTGGAGACAACACGTGCTCGAATGGATACTTCAGAGATGCAAGATCTGACGAGGTAATTGCAAGAGTTGCTACAAAAGGTGGTTCGTATGTTTTCAATATGTTTTCTCGAGTCATGTGGTGTGAAAAGATGAAGTAGGCCCTGAATGCATAAAGAGTTGGGTCGAAACTTGTAACACATCACAAGAATCATGGTTTTGTTTTTGTTGTAATGAAAGAAAGTTAGTGGTTATGCATCAAGGTAACAAATGAGGAGATATCAAAATCAGGTCATGGATTCACCTCATATGGTGTTGGGTGTTTTATTTACACTGACCACGAAGATCTTATGTACGTGCTTCATGGGAAAGATCTTATACTGAGTCGGATAAAGTGAATGAAATTAATAAAGATTTTACGAAGGTGATACCTTCCATCATCTAGGAAAAGTAAGTGTAGTTGTTGTCTTCATGAGCCGAAAAGAATGAGGAGTATCAAATAGAGTTCAAACAATGAGAATAACATTACCACGAGTCTCATAATTGACATAAGAGAAATTTAGAGAAGTCCTTTCAAGTGAAATTATCAAGGGAGAACGTGTAGTTGGGCATGTATGACTAGTTGAAATTAAGGATCTTTGAATTAAAAGATTCAAAAATAGAATTTGGGTATTAATGTTTGGTTATGCTTAGAATTTATTATTAGTTGAAGCTCATGAGTTCAAGTATTCAACTCATCTAGGCAGCATTAAGATGTAATGACTTGAAATTGTTGTATTAGTGGTCTGAAAATGTATAATTCAATCAGATACTACGTCGAAAGATGTTTTATTTGATCATGTGTAGAAGCTTAGACATCAAAAGTCCTTATCGTAACTTACAATCTACTGATATTCCCAGGTAACAGTGTTATCATATTGAAAAGTGACTATGTTGTCTAGAACTCAGGAACATAGTGCAATACCATAAAGTAATTGATCATTTAATTTGATGCTCTCTCCGCCAATAAGAGGTTCTTGTTAAGTGGAATGTTTTAAGAAAATTTGTTCATCATAGAAAGTGTTAAATCGTGATATCTAGTTATTGATAAATCTCAGGTCAAAGTGTATTCAAGCTTGCTTGTAAGTGAGGGGGCATAGAGAGACGAGGTATATGACCCATAGGGAAATAATTTCTTAGTCATTGGTATTCAGAATAGCCAAAATAACATATTCAATATAGTATTCAAAAAAATGTAACCAATATGACATCGGGACAAGTCAACTACCAACTGGAGTTTAACCCCAAGCCGAAGTTAAAGATTTTTATTTTTTATTTTTTATTTTATTTATTTATTTTTTTATTTTTTTTTATAAACAAAAATAACATATCCAATACACATTGTTGGGGTGCATTCAAAATACTGTTCAAATGGCTCGACTGATATAAAGGCATACTAAGAAGTACAATCACATATCAGATAAGGAATGACAGAAACAAGGCATCCTTAAACTCTAGTTGGGTCATGTAGTAACACGGTTAAGACGTATATAACGACATATAGAATGTATATCAACAAAGACATGAATACAAACAAGCATATAATGCAATGCGCACATGTACACGACCGATGCAATTCCGGTGACCTAGCTTTTGAGTCCAACCGAACATGAACCAAGGCAACTACCCCCATCATTCCATGATCCCTCCTAAATTAGGCATAGTTGATCAGGCTATGCATAATTTAGGAATGATGATGAAATGCTCGGGTTAGCCGACACGTACCATGTTTGGGGTTTTACGAAAACTTTAGTTTGGTTATAGTTAGGGTTTTAATTTTAGAAAAACCAGCATTCTCTATAACCTTAGGCTCTGATACCATTTTGTCACACCCTGCTAAGAGCGGAAACACGAGGTGTAACGAAATGTAACATCGCATAAGATAGTAGAAAAACACCATATATGATATAATAAATGAGTTTACAATGTTCCATACAGATTTTTAGAGAATGATGAAAAACATAAGTCTTAATCTTATCAAAGTTGAGTCTTTAGAAAAAGGGTCTTGGCTAAGTCACTCTGTCTTTGATATGAGAAAAATGTATGATTTCAATATGCATGCCTTCAAAATACAACTATCGATCACCTGAAAATTTCTTTGTTTATTCTCATGTTAGATTTTGTGAAATTTCTTTATTTTATTTTTAACTTTGTCTAAATTGCATATAAAGGTATTTTACAAAAAGATAAGTGTAGGGAAGATCACATATGTTTTTAAGAACATGAACATGAGATTAACAATGGTTGGAATTGTATATATTTGTGTGTTTGTTAGAGTAAAATGCTTGTATTCAGTCATAATGGGTGTTTTGCAGGAATTTTTTCAATTTTTAATGAGGTAAATTTTCCATAATTTTTCCAGAAAAACACATCATACCACTTTTCTGTCGGGACAACTGACTCGGCCATGATTAACACTGATGACGTGCCAGGCAATGTAAAAACAAAATATCTGTTTCATTTTCTATGTAACTTGTGATTTTTGAAAATTCCCAATTCTTAATTTTCTAGAAAAACTGCAAACATCCATTCCACAAGAATTATATCTTATTCGCTTTCTAGTTTAGTTTTGTTTCAAATATAGTTTTACCGCCGATTTTATGCGAGGTTTCGTTTCATTTTCTTATAAGAGTGCAGGTTATATTAGACATGATGTTGACGTGCACGGTATTTTACAAATCTATGATTTAAACCGAGAAATAGAATCTTTCGTGGGATTTTACAAAATCAAGAAGAAACCGTTAAGCAATGACCAATAGAACGTGTTAAAATGACTGTTGGATCGACACAATGATAGACGATTATGTGTTAGGACTTATGATTATTTGTAAGATTATCTGAGATGTTTTTTGGTTGAGATTTGGATTGGTTGATGCACGTTTTTGCGATGAAATTTAGGTCTAAAAACTTAAAACCTCAATAACTTCCTTTCATAGGGTAATTAGGCCTCGAAAAATCCGTTTCACGACATTGTGGTGAAACCTCATAGTATTCAGGCTGTTCCGCTCGTTTTGACAGGTATTTCGCTGAAAACGGAGTTACGGTTCAAAATTTATGGCCGTTTGAAGTTTTGACATAAAAAGTCAACTTTGGTCAAGCCGCAAGTGGTCAAATTGCAAGTAGTCAAACCGTAAAAGTCAAAACTCACTTTTCTTGATCAAATCGCTGTGGTCAAGTCGCAGGATTGTCAAACCGCTTCAATAAAACCGCTTCTTATCAAACCGCTTAGATCAAAACGCTGGAATACAAACCGCTTCACAACCTATTAGGCTGAGGTCAGTTGGTCAATTCTCCAAGCCCTTTAGATACTAACAAGCTTATAATATTACCGAGACTAGCGATCTATGACAAGACTAGTAAATGTCTATAAAGAAATAAAGAGAAGATCAATAATATAAATGTAAACTTAAATTAATAACATGAATCCATAATTTAAACCCTAGAAAAATATAAAAGGTATCCAAACTGGAATACAACGGAAATCGTAGGTGAGAACTTCGTTCTTCATACTTCTAAACCATGATTCTTCTTATGTGTTTAATCTCCCCAAACCCTAGGATAGTTTGGGAAAGGAGAGATGCCTAAAACTAATGAAAACTTCGTCTATTTACAGGCTTGGATACTAGTTATGATGTAACATTTATTTACTAGTTACGCCGTAACTCTTCATAATCTTGTACTTATCCATGGTTACGGCAGTAACTGAGTGAGGACTCCGTAGTCTTTGTAAATCGATTTTATCTGCTGGTTATTTAACCTTGGAGCTGAGGGTTACACCGTAGTCCTTGTAAAGTTGATGCATCATGTTCTGTAGTCACATTACGGCGTAACTCTACTCCATTGTTACGCCGAATTCTTCATAAATTGTTCTGAGGTCTTGTTACGGCGTAACTCCACCATATTGTTACGCCGTTTTCTTCACAAACTTGATTATGGCATAACTTCATCACTTGGTTACGCCTTGGTCTTCAGAAAATGTGAGAGAAAATCATCCTTGGGCTTAGAAATGTCCAAATACCGCTTCCTTGCATGAAATAGTTCCTGAAATGAAATAATAAGGAATAAGGATGTTTCTAATAGCATTTTAATCATAATATGACGCTAAAGGGGTAAATTAACACTTAGAATATCAGGATTATTTGATGTTATCAAATATCCCCCACTTGAACTCTTCTTACTAAACCCACGATGGTAAAAAGGATGAGTAAACCTACTAAATAACTCGTTGAGTAAGAGGGTTGCAAACCCATCAACACTGGATCATGCATCCTTGTTAAACACCTTATTTTCAAGACGTTGGAATAAGTTCAATGCGCATTCCACGAAGAATGCGCAAAGAATGCATACTATGCGTTAATGAAACCGGGAATCAAGACTCTTGGCTCCTTACTATGATATTTTACAGTAGGTGCATATCACACCATACACGATTATGTTCAAAATACTTAGACATTATATTTTAAGTATGATAGGTCATACATGATTATGAACCCCACATATTTTTCACGCTTATTTAACAGTTTGATTCTTAGACAACAAGTACGTTTTTTATTCAAAGACGGATAACTAAGTACAAACATTATAAATCGCAACAACATTAACACACATTCAATAAAAGGAAAATTTTATTAAGGACCACGAGTTCTTACAAAAAGATATTTACAAAGAAGCTACAATCTATATGCTACTACAACGCTTAAGACGAGAGCTTTCCACACGGCTTGCAGCATCACCAGCCTCCTTCAGCCTCTTCAACAAATCAGAGTCCTGGCGCGACACCGTTGCCACACTCACAAACTCCGTCGGATCTAGGCGGCGCTGCGCCAACACCACAAAGGATAGCCTTTCCCTTCACACCCTTCTTCTTGGCAAGCCTCATAGCATGGGCCTCTAAGGATTCCTTCAAGGAATTTCCCTCTCCAATGCGAACGGGTTCAAGAGGTCGAGAGGAGGCGAGCAAAATGGGCACTGCATGACTCATCAGGCTTCTAAAAGTCCGGTTGTGCCTCTGGACCATCAGCATGTGGCGAGCCAAAGTTAACCCCTCCATAATCACACCGATAGGGTAATATTGGTCGCTCCATCTCGAAGCATATGAGGAAGCTCTAATATTTTCATCTTCTTCATAGCAGCAACGAGCTCCTCATAAGCATCCTTATTGTACCAGGCACCTGAAAGCAGCCCACCTTCGGAGGACACCCTCGTGAAGCTCCTCTATAGCCTCAGTCTTGTCACGTGCAAGCGCGCACTGCACAACCGCCCCAAATTTATCTACCACCCCTAGAGACTCCAAAGTACTGAAAGCAGGCAAAACCATGGTGATAAGCCATCTACGCCAACGTTTGAAACCAACTGAGGGTATAACTCCTCATCATATTCGATGCTGAGTTTGCGCAGCTTCATCTCTTGCTCCTTCAGCATCCCATCAACAGCCTTACGAAACTTTCCCAGCCGGGAGAAGTGCTCATCCTTACCCTTCTCCAAGTGATTCACAGCCCAAACGCAAGAGGCCTTGTACTCTTCAAACGCGGCACGCTCCTGGCTAACTTGGCCAGCAACTCTATCTTTTCCCCAGCAAGTTTTTGGGAATAAGAGCCGACTCTACTTCGCTGAGAATGGCAAGAGCGCCTTATGAGTAATCTCTTCATCCTTTTGCGCTCTGACGCTCTCCCTATCATACCTCGTCTTTTTAGTAACCAGAACCATGTGGTGGCAGCAGCATAAATAAGCTCCTCAACTAGCTGGTCCATGGGCACGCCCCCAGATGCCAATGGCTCAGCGCTTTGGTCCTTTGAATCGAGGGTCGAGCATGCGCGGGACGTTTCTTGGCGGTGACTCCCCAGATTGCTCGAAGTTAACCCAACAACATATCGCGCACTGCAAAGAGAAGTAAATTAATAACGTGGCCAAAAAGTAAGATAAACATTTTGGCTATAATGCTTACTTAGGTGGAGCAATCTCTTTTGAATGAGAGGATGCGAATCGCTGATGACGACTCCACGTCCAGAATGACAGGCCGCTTTTTCCTGGATGAGCTTGCGCCTTCGCCGCCAAGCGCCCTCTTGCGCTTTAGTCCTTAGCTTGCTTCCTATTCTTCCATGCTCTCCGCCACATCTGTGTGTGACGGCTCCACCATAGGGGAAGGTACCCTGGGGTTGGGCTCGCTTTGAAGAGGGGTCGCCTCCAGCACAACGGGTGAACTACTCCCGCCTCCAAGTTCATCTCCATGGTACTGCGCTAGCATCCGAATGGGGACTTCCCCTCTCTCAACAGCGCACCCCTACCGTTGCCTAACTTCGCCAAGTTCACAACACGGAATAGATCCATCTTTGTGCAGCAAGAAACAAACAACAAACAAGTTATATAAAGTACAAAGGTGAAAAGAAAGGCTCACATTAATAAAACTAAGGAGTACGAAGGACGAGCACCCATCCTGGCCATCCGCGTCTAAGAATGTTGGCACCTCTTCAGGTCTACCAAAATAATTGCGACTAATGCCCACATGCACCAAAAATTCCTCGGGGTAGGAATTCATGGGAATACGGTTGGTGTTTATCGTCCGCATCCTCAAAGACTGTAGGTTCCGGGAGAGGGCGCCATCCTTGGGTAGCGAACTTTGGGTATAGAAGGTGAAGCGCCATGGGAACAACGCTTCATCAACCCAGAAAAAATTTTCCCTCCGGTTCTAAGAGCGTCCAATTTTATCGTAACATTGCGGCCTCCCTGCGCTTAGCGAACGACACCCACCTGACCACGCGTTGGTGGTAAACGCTGGAAGAGGTAGATAGTGGGGTTAATCGCCAATAAGCGGCAGTTAACCTCGAAGTTTGTTATTTTGCCGCGTTATACAGCGGTTGGGATATGTGTAGAAGATAGTAGTTTAATACGTTGCACAAAAATAAGGATATGGGCACACGTTGATTCGTAAATTCAAAAAAACGTGTGTATACCCCTACCTTCCCTTCAGGGAAATCCGCTATTGATCCTAGCCGGAACTACCGGATGCAGCCGCGAGGGGATATAATAATCCGAGGTGAACTGAAGTTCATCCTCGGTCATGTCGGAGGTAAAGTCAGTTAAACCACGGACCATGCTATAGTTTTTTAAATGCG